>JAVGWX010000003.1:19996782-20596782 GCA_036924085.1 Ariolimax columbianus
CTTTTCCGACTCCATCGGTTTCTGTAAATTACATTATGTCTGTATATTCAATACACGTGAACCTACATAATCATATCACATAATATCTCAGGTCACGGCTGTTATGTTTCTGTGATTACAACAAGAACTGCAAGAAAAACAGTGATGATATGAAACTACGTGCTTGTCCCATAACATCGTCACAAGTTAATATAAAATACCGTTATTAATTCACTGACATGTCATTTCTAAAAGCTTGAAATGGTAAAATTGATAGAGCAGATACAATTGTAAGTACACGATCTGGAAACTCGATGTGAGATATAGTGTGAAGCTTCTTGAGAGCACAATTCAGAATTCAGATTACCATGGTCTCCAATATCTTATCATTACCTAATCATTCACGTTCAACCGCTGTGCTATAGGCCTTTAATGAGCTATGGCATTTTGTTAGTTTTAATACGCCATTGTTAAAGTGAATTCAAAGTATGTTCTGGTATTCAATATTCCGTTAATTGTGTAGCAGCATAGACAGCGCCGTAACCAGCTTTGGATCTCTATTGCACTGCTGTTTTATTTCATTATGGAGGCCGTCACACCACGAATTTGCCTGGAATTCACACTAGTAGACGACTTACACTTATTTCACGGAAACGTGTTTTTGTTTTCTATTTCGACTGTTTAATTCGTTCGTATTTTTTGGGGTGTTTTCTCCTATCCGATTATCCTAGAATGGACATCCGCTATATGAATATCAGTAGCCTTAAACCTTTGTCGTATTTGACGGTCTAGTTCACAAGGCTGAACTTCTCGACATTAACGCGCTTCGCCCTAGCTGCAAGCAGTGTCGGTTATTGTGTATGAAATTGAGACACGACTGTAATAGACAATAATTCAGCCTGTGAGAGATGCGCAAGTCACTCACAAGCTAAGTGATATCCATACGACCGTTTGCGGTTATGGGAAAGGCATGACATACAACATTAGATATCATTCATCTCCCCCTGTCCACCTTCTTTCCGCTGTTTGCGAGATACCTGTTCACAGAAAAGGCTTTGGGAGTAAATCCTGATGAAAAATCTGTATCCTGTGCTATCTCAAATTGTTTCGATACATTTCTTACCACTGGCCAAGGGTAGCTCAGGACCAGACAGTGTGGTTGACAAAAGGCGCAGTTTCTGGGTCACTTTAATGCAAATCACTCCGCGTCACACATTTCAGCGGACACAGCAAGAAAAGAGACTGTCCACACGACTGGACAAAGAAAGTGGTCTTCATATGTGATGGACGAACATCATAACTGTATGGCATTCTTCATAATTGTATTCTGTTATTCAATATTCCATTAATCGGTGTGCCATTATATTGTGTTTTGGTATTCAGTATTCCAATATCAATCCTATAACAACAGGCAACAGAACTTCAAAGCAAGAGAAAGACCAAGACAAAACTGGACTGATGGTAGTAAAGAAACACTTCAGGTGCACGGACTGAAAATATTAACGACCACACAGATTGTTCACAGTCTTCACATTTATTAATATTTTGTTTAGTCAAAAATAATTACTAAAATAAATCGCAGAACTGTAGTCAATAAAACTCACTTGGCTGATGAGGGTGGTGGGGAATTGATTAAAAGTTTGCCCTTCTGGATTCTACGGTTCCACCCCAGACCGTAGTCCATTGGACTACATAAGGACGCTGTGACCAGTGCATGAATGCGGGTGTGTATCTGTTTGAATTGTGAACGTACTGGTCAGTGCATGGAAGCGGGTTTTTTTGTTTGTTTGTAATTTGGATGTATTGGTCATATATGAATGCGTGTGTATCTTTTTGTAATGTGGACGTATTGGTCAGTATATGGATGCGTGTGTGTATCTGTTTGTAATGTGTTCCACTAGAGCAGTTTTGTAGTACAGAAGTTCCGCCAATCCTTTCTGTACTTGGAGAAGTACAGGTACAAATCAAGCAGGTAAAGATCGCGGACATGCCCAGTCAAACTGGACACAAAATGATTTTGAACCAGGTATGTTGGGATTGCAATAAACAATCGATCTATCAATCTTGCGCTCGATTGACACCCCTACACCACGGACCTCTACAATAAATCTAATTTGTGTCGTGAACCCAATTAAATTTCATTAACATGCTTCCATATTTTAAAGTTAATTAGTACATATTAGTTAGTTTTTTACAAAATACTGTGCTTCTTGAATTGCAGTGCATCTAATTGAACTTTCTCGAATGTGACCATATTAGATTTAGATCTAATTTACTGTGCGCTTCCAATATGAAAATGTTCCCAACATCTGATCTAGATAATCTAGATACTATTAAGACAGTGAAATGTAAAACGATTGGGTTATTGGTCTGCCCGTCTGAATGACCTCCCTTGGTGGTTGTTAAGAGTAGGCCGTAAAGCCGGGAGCAATTTTTGATTTTTATTTTGCAATTCTTCAGAAAATGAAACAGAAACAGTTATTGCCATGTCTGGGTTGGTTGAATGAGTAATTCATTGCATGACTGTGGAGATAAGATATATATAAAGGCAGTTAATTAACAGAATCTGCCGTTGGGGATGACGTGCTAGCGACTTCCTTGTTTCAGGTGTCAGCTGTAGTGTGGTGTTGTGAAATATGGGCGGATGTATACAGTTTAAAAATTGCAATTTTAAATGTTTATAAGGTGAACACATATTTCAAATATCAATCTACGTGGACATTGACCATATAAATATAGGTAAGAATTGTACATGTACTAGCTGTCACGTCAGTGAAAATGCACAACATGAAAAAAACAACATCATTTTTACAATTTAAGATTATCCGTCTTTCCGTTTTCATCATCACATTCGTACGTACTACACCCTTTTCCCTTCCTCCAGCCAGCTCAGGTACACTTCACCCACCCCACCCCCACCCGTAATACCAGATCATCACATTCGTACGTACTACACCCTTTTCCCTTCCTCCAGCCAGCTCAGGTACACTTCACCCACCCCACCCCCACCCGCCCTTAACTTACACTCTTACATTTTAAATCTTCGCATCTCTTCCTTCTTAAAATGACCCATCACCCTGTCCATCACCTCCCTATTACAACCTGCCCATCTCTTTCTCCTGCAACCTCATTATATCGTCAAAAGCCCTCCCCGTTGGCCATTAGCATGTTCGTCTTTTCACTCCATATCAAATCAGGCATGCTTGTTTCAGATTCAGGAATGTGTTTAAGAGTTTCTTAATTATCCTTGGCTCCTTATTTTAATGTCTCAAGTCAAGCGTTGAGTTCAGCGCAAATTTGTTCACTCATATTTCCACCCCAACCCTTCGTCACTCCATTTCTCATCCTTCTGTGTATGGTGACAAATGTGTGGCGAACGTAAGCTCCGGCTACGGTACACTAGAATCACTGCATCAATTAGGCGATGGCATCTTCTGACGCCACAAAATGCACATGACCTGGTCTCGGGAGATCTGTGGTTAACTTACGTTCTTCTTTAAACATCGTTGAGCAGCTCTTCACTGTTGTCTTTGACACACTTTTGTCACCATACACTGCCTGTATTATCCGATGAATGTCAACTGGTCGACATCTTTCAGCTGTTAGACACCGAATCACCACTCGCTGATCAATTTTGCACGGATGCCGTATCCCACATACAATGTTTTCAACTGTCTGCTGAGAAAACTATGAGTCGGAGTATAATGACATTTTGCAAACTTGACGGTTGGTATGTGTTGTTTACATAAGAAGTGACGTTATCATGCGCATCGTACGTATGTTCACTCGGTGCAGTTAGGTCCGGTTTCATTTGAACAGGCCTCGTATTAAAATTACACACATATAAAAAAATGATAGAAAAGAAAAGGTCCTAATATAATTATATACACGTTCAGGAGGTAGATGACACTCCAACTCATGCATCGATCACCACATCATTCACACATATCAGTGGCCTTGTCAATAAGTAGTACATGTCGTCTAAAGCTCTAGAAACAATGCTCGACTTACAAGTATGACGATGGAAGAAACGAGTACATGAGCCCTTAGAAAGTTTATGTAATTTTTCAGATTCTATTACTAGCACCATCGGCAACTGTAGCCAAATCAAACTTAACAAATAAATGAAGTTCCAAATCAAACAATGCGAATTATACACAGGAAGCATGAGATCCGCGTCATTTGGAGAACTGGTCCTAATTATGAACCTATAAACAATAGAGAACTGAAGAAAAAGTAGTTCAACAAGGTTAACATTTCAGAAGGCTGATAAACAATCTAACTTACCAGAGAATAATCGGGCTTGGAAGAAGAAGACTCAAGTCTCAAAACAGCAAAAATAGACTTCGAAAAAAACTTCCTCAGAGGATCAAGACTGATAGTAAAAGCTTCTTCTCTTATGTTAAAAATAAACAAAGAACGAAAGACAAAGTAGTCCCTCTCATAGACAGTACAAGGAAAATAATAAGTGAGAATAGCGAGGCAGCTAATCTACTCAATCAGTACTTTTGCACAGTCTACACAAACGAGGACTGCTCCAAGATCCCAGAGCATATAGATATTTTTCAAAGAGACATAGATTCAGCGGGATTAAGATCAATATGTATTACAGAGAAAGTTGTTTTTAAAAAATTGGATCGGTTGAAAGTGGATAAATGTCCAGATCAAGATGGTATTCATCCAAAATTGATATTTGAAATTAGAGACTAACTAGCAAAACCATTGGCTATATTATGTTCTCAAACACTTACAAAGGAGATTGTTCAACGGGATTGGAAAGATGCAGGAGTGTTCCCCTTATTCAAAAAGGGAGAACAAAAATCAGAGCCAGCGAAGTATAGACCGGCGAGTTTAACGAACATAGTCTGTAAATTGTTACAGTCAATAATAAAAGAAAACATTGTATTGTATTTAGACAAATGTAATCTAATTAGAAATAGTCAGCATGGGTTTACTTGAGGGAGATCATGCTTAACAAATATATTAGAATTCATGGAGGAGGTTACCAAAATGATAGATAAGGGGAGCCAGTGGACGTTATTTATCCAGATTTTGCAAAGGCCTTTGATAGAGTACCTCATAAAATATTATTTCGAAAGTTAAAATCACATGGAATAGGTGGGGAAGTTGCAAAAATGGATTGAAAATTGGTTAACGGGAAGAAGGCAGAGGGTGGGCATAAAGAAGGAGTACTCTGAGTGGTGTGAAGTGAAAAGTGGAATGCCACAGAGCTCGGTTTTTGGACCAATTTTGTTCTTGATATATATATATATATATATATATATATATATATATATATATATATATATATATATATATAAATGATGTGGACATTGATATGGGATCCATGATTGCAAAATTTGCTAATGATTAAAATTTATGCAGTAGTGTCTCATCTAAATCAGAAGTGGATATATTGAGGTCGGATTTAGATAAAATTCGAGAATGGTCTGTAAGCTGACAAGTGGAGTTTCATTTAGATAAATGTACAGAAATCCACATGGGTAGATCCAATATGGAACATAATTACAGAATGGGAGAGAACAATATTAGAAAGATAGATAAGGAAAGGGACCTAGGTGTTATAATAGATCATACAGGTAAGGTGAGTGAGCAAGTTAAGGTAGCAGTGAAAATGGCATATGCAATGTTAGGTATACAAAGCAGACCCCACTGTTTGCCCTGGCCGTTATTCTAACTTAGAACATACTCACACGCATCCACATCATCATGACCATACTCAGTAAATGACATATCACACAACAGGTGGCATATTTATTATTGCATACTCATATCATAGAATGAGTAGAGAAATTACAAACACAATATAATACAAATCTTAACTAAACATTCTACTAAAACGGGAACTGTAAGCATTAGCTATTGATGGAATTCCCAACTAACTAAAACCCAGTTCTATTGCCTTGCAATTACATCACATACACATCGCATTAACTGCGTCTTCAACAAACCTTATCAAATACTCTTCCTCACTGAAATCCCCTCAGGCGGGCGATCTCGTATTAACTCGTTCACAATGTGCCCTTGCTTACAAACACACGTTCATATTATATATTAATGCAAAACTCACACACCTATTTGAGCGCTCCTGTTCTATCACTAAACATTCGTCCAACAGTCTATCAATCGCTCCTGTACCTAAGTCGGTGAGTTAAACATACTATCCACATTCAGTCTCTCTCTCTCTCACTCTCCTCCATACAGCCTCTCTCTCTCCAGCCTCTCTCTCTCTCCAGCCTCTCGAGCTAAACTTTGTCCCGAGTTATATATCCTCAAGCAAGGCCGGAGCTTGACCAATCGATCTCAGGTGATGGTCATCTTCAATCCAATTGGACCGAAACACTTTGCACACCTGTCACTCATTCTCTCGTAGCAAGCCACGCTGCCAATTTCGTCTGTCAATCAATCTCCCCCTACCAAAATCGGAAGGCCAGTGGTCAGTTTCTACCTGTCCACATTCCTTAACCCAACTCTGTTCTCCTTTGCTGAGTCGGTGAGTGACCTTGACATGCATTCAGGTAGCTTTAAGCTTTAACATGTTCAGGCATCCTAAACTCCCCTTACTCCGGCGGGAACTGTTACATATGATCAAAAGAAATATTAAACATAGGAGCAAGGAAGTGATCGTCAAACTGTATAAAGCTTTAGTTAGACCTAGATTGGAGTACTTTGTACAGGCGGTGAGTCCTTATCATAGAGGGGATATAAACATGCTGGAAAGAATTTAAAAAAAGAGAGCGACAAAGCTGATAGTGGGATTTCAGAATTACAGTTACGAGGAAAGATTCAGAAAAACCGGCCTACAGTGTCTAGCAGAGAGAAGAATGCGTGGTGACAATACAGGTTTATAAGATGATCAGAGGAATGGATACATTAGACTATAACAAGTTTTTTTTTAAATTCAGCCACCCACCATAACAAGAGGGCATAGTTACAAGTTGACTAAAGAGAGGTCCGGATTAAATATTAGGAAATATATTTTTAGTCAGAGAGTGGTGAATGCGTGGAATGCATTGCCAGGGGACGTAGTGGAGGCAAGGACAGTTAATGCGTTTAAGAATAAATTGGATGCGCATAGCTTTCAGAGCAAGTTGTTTAAAGGAAACTGGTTGTATACAGACTCTGCAGGGTCTTCTAAACCAGTATGAAGACGTTAAGTTAAGTTAAATGGAAGAACTTTGTAGCATCAGTGAAAGAAAAGGAGAACATATTCTATATAAATGGCACATCACAAATAAAACCTATGCACACTACAAACATACTTATTTCTAAGAGTTCATAGAAAACACTACCCAAGCAACATATGTACCCATGCATATACAGATGAATCAACAGGAAATCAGAATGGAATTGAAGGTATTTTTCTAGGTCTAAGAAACAGTACACAAAGACAACTACCAGTGACGACTAGAACAATTCCAAGTAACTTCAGAGCAAAGAACACTGGTCTTGAAAACTAAGACAGAAATTATAATACCAGATCAAAATACATAGAAAGAGAAGTTGGAGTCTTCACATACACTTTGTCAATTGTTGCGGCACTGGGAAACCATACAAGTACAGGCCTAATGGGACCTAGGGTAATACTCTATAAACTATATCACCGGTTCAAGAGAGTTATGGTGCAGTGCATCTCATTGCAATACATTTTGGCATTGAAGAGGTTCACAGACTATCAAGATAAGATCGACAATTATCTCAACCTGATACAGGTATTACTTATGAAGAGATCACGAGGTTTAACTTGGGCGCAATGAACGAAATGACGCATATTACGAGATCAACATAGATGAGTAAGTAGTAATCTTTAGACTCAACTCATGCCACCTTAGACTGAGATACCATCTGCTCAACAAACTAAGAATTGAACATACCGATGAATGTGTCTTTGACACTGACCCAATTACTACTGAGCACCTGCTACAAGGTTTTCAACATACGATGAACAGTAAACACGTGTGGTTATCACCGCTACCAATACTTTGCTAGTGCTATGGATATACCAACAGTCTAATAGCTTAAGGCTAATCCCTGCTTACTTTAGTTATATGCATGCTGATGTATGAAAAAGGTAGAACCAATATATTAAAATATTTGTTTGTGGAATAAGCAAAGATATAAACATATATAAATGTACGTAAATTAAGCAAAGATATATATGATGACATCTAGAGGAGAAATATAAATATATGGCATCGATAAGATTATTAATATTATTGAATGAGAACGCGCGCTAAATATGTAAACGTATCGGCAATAAATAATGATAGAAATATAAATGTGAAAGATATAATAAGATACCAATAAATTTTATAAACACTTTAACCTCGATGTATAAGAAATAAATAAAATACAAATTTTAAAATTAACAGATATAGCCAAATATATGAGAACCAACGGAAACAATTATAATTGAATACGAAGAGCAAAACAATGACATCAGATGATTGAGAAATTGCAAAGCGACAATTACAGCACACACAAAATGAACAAAATAAAGAGCAGGTTTCAGTAATTACATTGTTGGCACATTAGAGATATGTGATAATAGGCCAAACGGGTTCCAATCAATTTTTACTACCAATACAAATGTCTGCTTAATGTTTAGTAAAATCTGTTCATTACCTGGTACAAAGTTATTGTGACATTTCCCTTTCCTTCGTTGAAAATGTAGTTTGTGTGCAAGTGTCAAGGTTGCAGCGATTTTACAATTTCTAATGTCAATATATCGGGTGTTATTATTGATATAGCTCACGTTCAGCATTGACAAGCCCTGTTTTATGTTGTTTTGTTTGCACTTGAAAGCACTCTTTCTTTCCCACTTTCCCATCTTCCCTACTCCAACCCTCTCACCTACCTTTCCGACTACCAAGGCATACGTTCAAAATATCGGTAAGGCATAGGGGCTTGTCTACCGCAGGTATCGTTAAAATCTATTATCTTCCATGCATGGCTACTGCAGGCGCACGCAGCCTTAATTTTTCAGCTTCATAAATCGTCCAGGTGGACTTCAGTAACGGTAATAAGGCTGTCGTGACAGTTTGATTGTTGTATCGATATTTTGTTGTTCCTTGTGGATATCATTCCTTGAACACATGCACGTAGGTTCTATTGTACTGCTCCATATTACCACGCCTCCTCAACATCTTTTTTCGATGGAAAGTCAGTATGTAGGCCACATAATGCCATAAGTTGGGTGAAAAATGTGATTGGAAGTTTCTAAAGGTGTTTTTAGATGACAGGAACATTCAGTTGTGGACTACTTTAAGTACCAGATGCTAGGTATCACATACACGTGCGCAGCGCACATATAAAATGACTTCCTTGTTGACAGAATGTTCAGTTACAAAACATCGTGTCGCTGCGCAGTGTTTGTTTGTTGTTTGCTTTTTTTGTTGGAGCAGGGGGGGGGGGAGGGGGGGGGGAAGGAGGACGAATTATTTGTGCATTATTACCAATCAGGATCAAAGTGTGATTCAATACTTCAATACAATGGAAACATCATTCTTCTTTCTGTCAAGAATATCAAGGTTCTTCCACCAGCAGAGAGAACTTTACTTCCGGAAGAAATGAGACGATGCGAATCATGAATAATACTGATAATTTCTGATGATGCTTTGTTATGTAATTCATAGAAAACGTTCAGGTCTGCTGGTTACAGGAGTACATCTCCTTCATGATAATGCCAGACCATATGCGGCTCGATGACCCAAGAAAACATTCAGGTCTGCTGGTTACAGGAGTACATCTCCTTCATGATAATGCCAGACCATATGCGGCTCGATGACCCAAGAAAACATTCAGGTCTGCTGGTTACAGGAGTACATCTCCTTCATGATAATGCCAGACCATATGCGGCTCGATGACCCAAGAAAACATTCAGGTCTGCTGGTTACAGGAGTACATCTCCTTCATGATAATGCCAGACCATATGCGGCTCGATGACCCAAGAAAACATTCAGGTCTGCTGGTTACAGGAGTACATCTCCTTCATGATAATGCCAGACCATATGCGGCTCGATGACCCAAGAAAACATTCAGGTCTGCTGGTTACAGGAGTACATCTCCTTCATGATAATGCCAGACCATATGCGGCTCGATGACCCAAGAAAACATTCAGGTCTGCTGGTTACAGGAGTACATCTCCTTCATGATAATGCCAGACCATATGCGGCTCGATGACCCAAGAAAACATTCAGGTCTGCTGGTTACAGGAGTACATCTCCTTCATGATAATGCCAGACCATATGCGGCTCGATGACCCAAGAAAACATTCAGGTCTGCTGGTTACAGGAGTACATCTCCTTCATGATAATGCCAGACCATATGCGGCTCGATGACCCAAGAAAACATTCAGGTCTGCTGGTTACAGGAGTACATCTCCTTCATGATAATGCCAGACCATATGCGGCTCGATGACCCAAGAAAACATTCAGGTCTGCTGGTTACAGGAGTACATCTCCTTCATGATAATGCCAGACCATATGCGGCTCGATGACCCAAGAAAACATTCAGGTCTGCTGGTTACAGGAGTACATCTCCTTCATGATAATGCCAGACCATATGCGGCTCGATGACCCAAGAAAACATTCAGGTCTGCTGGTTACAGGAGTACATCTCCTTCATGATAATGCCAGACCATATGCGGCTCGATGACCCAAGAAAACATTCAGGTCTGCTGGTTACAGGAGTACATCTCCTTCATGATAATGCCAGACCATATGCGGCTCGATGACCCAAGAAAACATTCAGGTCTGCTGGTTACAGGAGTACATCTCCTTCATGATAATGCCAGACCATATGCGGCTCGATGACCCAAGAAAACATTCAGGTCTGCTGGTTACAGGAGTACATCTCCTTCATCATAATGCCAGACCATATGCGGCTCGATGACCCAAGAAAACATTCAGGTCTGCTGGTTACAGGAGTACATCTCCTTCATGATAATGCCAGACCATATGCGGCTCGATGACCCAAGAAAACATTCAGGTCTGCTGGTTACAGGAGTACATCTCCTTCATCATAATGCCAGACCAAGAGAAAATTGACAAAGTAAGTTGGAAACTTCTAGAACAGCTACCTGCAGCCGAACGATATCCACCGTTGATGCACTAGAAGCTCACCTTGGTGGGAGACCTTTCGCGAATGGTAAAGATGGTGAACGTGACATACAAACGTGCCTGAGACAGCGGGCCGCAGACTCCTCTACGGCAGGTATGGATGCACCGAAAAAACGATGGGTTAAGTGTATCAATGTTGGAGGAAATTAAAGTTTTGAAGTATCGGACAATATTAGTGCAGTAATAAATAGTTTTTAAGTATCTCCTTTCGTTTTAAAAAAAAAAAATATGCATTTGTGACCTATTCCATGATTTTTCCTTTTACATTTGTCTGAGGTTCTTCGTACGAGACTATTTTCAAAAGTAGAGCTCATATGTAACTTTGATTGATTTGTATCATTCTGGGGCACGCCTATGAGCAAACAATACAATACACCAATGGCGGCCACAAATGATGTGGTTTACATAACAATGTTGCAAATACAATGGTTAGATAAAAAGCAGAAAAAGACAAACGATGATGTAGTGGATCAAAAGGGGATTGAATGATCTCTGAAAGTATGTTACACACATTCGAAAGAAGCAATCCTTGCTCTTTGGACACTAGTCAGTATAATTCGAGGAACATGTTCGCTTACACTAGCAAAGTTTAACTTGAGGAACATGATCGCTTGCACCAGATAGTTTGACACGATAAACACGATCGCTTTCCTAAGCTAAAGGTAAATCCACCATCAGACTTAACCGCTGGTCAGATTTGAAGTGTTAGAGACGTCAGCTTATTAAGTGGGGTGGACAGTTCCCTTCCTACCTGCCTTTTCCTTCCCTAACAGTAAATGTGGTATCCATTTATAGCTAGATTGACGGAAGCTGCCGGTAGGGGAAGTTGAACCCCATACCATTCCCATGAGTTAGCGAGTGCTCTACTACTGTCTGCGCTAATCATTAGCTAGCTTGAATAATCAACATGAAAAACATCACAAATAAGAAGACTGAATAAGTATTACATTTTTATAAATAATAAAATGATATTCTTTGTGAAGAAAACATTTACCATGTACTGGACAAGAACTATCTTTAAGTGCATGTTCTCACTGAAGAGATCCCAGGGGGATGCTGTAGAGAGTTGCACTTATCAATGACATTTAAATGTTCGACATTCGGCCCAGGTGCTGGGAATACCATCCCGTCAAGAATCTTCTGCAATGGACCGATCCGGTCTGGTAGGTCAACACAGACAGCACTCTTTCAGCGAATCATTCCAAAAAGACAAGAACGGTATAAATAAATAAAGATTATGGACGGAGATTAACCGAAATCCCTACGGTGACTAACAGCAAAGACAACTCAGCAGCATTTTTCTCATCTCCATCCTTGTCCGATACCGGGTTAACTTGAACATTGCCAAAATTAATCGAAACTGCTGCGGTAATGAAGGTCAACAGACAATAACATATATACACGTCAAGACTCAATGACCCAGCCAGGACGAAAACAAAACTAAACCCACGATACGATCACGAGGTCTTCGTAAGGGGCAAATAACAAATAAAAACAACTAACAAATCACCAAAAAAAACAAGAGATGTGAAATCACGATATCAGACTTTATGTTTTTTTTGTGGGTTTTTTTTTGCGTTCGCCTTATTTATCTATTCCTCAATGCGGTGTGCGTTACACTGTGGTTTTTATTTTGCGCCTGTCGGCCCAGTACATCCGACTTCAGCATGCATTTTATGTAAGAGTCTGCTTCCTCCTGCATTTTGTAAGGGTTTGCTTTCCCGGGGAAACGGTCGGTGCTGTTATGAGGATCGAACCCAGCACCTTTGAGTGTGAGCCGTGTCACTTTACCACTTGCCCATGCCGTCCCCATACAAGACGGGTTGAGTTGAAAGTCATTATAAGAAATACAATGAACAGGAACGTGTCAGCCACAGAATGCCAATTATGAAAAGAGAAGACCAAAGAAAAAATGGTTAGTATTATTACATATACAAGGTGTGTTCAAGAGGTATTCGTGCAATTTTTTTCCTCTTAGAAGCAAATGCAGCATGGCCGTTGTCGTTCGACAGGAGGTGTAGAGGACGATTATGTGCATGCGTGAATTCTCTCCCGCGCGCATATTGCATTAGTTGCTTGCAATCAGTCTTTCAATGTTGAGTGTGGTGAGCAGCTGGCGTGTTTTCATTCACAACGAAATGACGGAAACCATTGAGCAGCAATGTTGCATCACATCTTGCCAAAAGCTAGTGATACAGAAGAGGAAATCATTTGGAAGATTCCTCAGGATTTATATGACGATGACGGGATAATCTCACAAATTAATGAGTAGTACAATCGTTTCAAAGTGGTTGCACATCGGTAGAGAGTGGATCACGTTTCAGGAATGCCGAAATGATAAATCATTGACCAAGTACGTGCCTTAGTCTTACAGAACTGTCGTGCCACCATCCTAGACCACAACCTGGATGTCATCCGTCGTCTTCGTGATGATGTTCTAAGAGAACGACCGGATCTGCGGATAACGGGAACTTAGCACATCTATCATGACAGCTTACCCACCCATTGTTCATATCTGTTTCAGATTTTCTTGGAAAAACACAACATTCCTCTGGTTTGCCAGACTCCATTTTCTTCCGACATGACTCGTTGTGATTGTTGGCTGTTCTCAACGCTGAACATGCCTCTGAAAGAGACCCGATTTGAGTCACACACAAAATTATGTGGAATGCGACGACCAAGCTGTACTCCAGTCCCAAAGAGGTCTTTCTGAAATACTTCCAACAATGGCAGAGCAGCTGAAAGAAAGGGTTTGAGTCTCAAGGAGAGTACTTTGAAGGAGATTATGGTTTCAAACCTCCAGGTGAGTAATTGTATTTTTCTGGCCAAAGCTTGGATACTTTTTTTAACACACCTCGTATACATGTGAAAGATAGCACATGTGTGTGTATATATATATATATATATATATATATATGATGCCGCTTTTAAAATAAGTGTCTCAATTTGTATACGTAAGTGTGTATTGGTGCGTAAACTCGTTGGCATATGTTTTTTTTTACCTGGAGGCAACATATATTTTCAGAGGTGGCAGAATATATACCACGTATTGGAAACAAGAACAGCCAGACTGAAAAAAAAGAAGAGACATAACCCTGAGGTACATAACGAAAAACTACCCAAGCATGGACTGGACCCATACATACACCGACGGTTGTGTAACAAACACAACACAGAACGGAGGAGCAGGGGTATTCCTGAGCCTACCAAATGGTTAAAAAATAACACTGTCAGTGGCAACTGGAAAATACTCAAGCAATTTTAGAGCGGAGGCAGAGGCACTGTGGGCTGCAGTAGAAGAAATGGTGACAGTAAAAATAAATGAAAGCCATATAGTCCTATTTACAGATGCCCTGGGCGTAGTCACAGCACTAAAAAGCCAGAAAAATACTGAACTCAATGATTTAAGAGCAGCACTCTGTCAGCTATGCCAGCAGTCCGCACCAAAAAGAGTAGGGGTACAATGGGTTCCATCCCACTGTAACATCAAAGGCAACGAGGAGGCAGACAGACTGGCAAAAGAAGGTGCAAGACTACCACAACCAGATCCTAGTGTGACCTACGAAGAGTCAAAAAGGCTTATTAGAGCTAGATACATGACCAAATGGGAAACAGAACATACTGGATACACCAAAAATGATGCCTATTACCAGTTGAACAGAAGAGAGCAGGTTGTGGTCTTCAGACTTCGCACTGGCCACAATAGACCGAGGTACCACCTATTCAACAAATTGAAGATAGGTGACACTGACGAATGCTCGTGTGGTACCTGGAAAATGATAGCTGAGCATTTGCTGCAAAACTGCCCGATATGCGAGGATCAGAGAGAGCAGATGTGGCCATCGCCAGTGGCAACACTAGACAAGCTCTATGGCAGTGTCGACAGCCTCAGGATGACCGCTGCTTTTATCGAAAAAATAAAGGTCGACGTCTGACAGCGTAAGAAGAAGAAGAAGAAGAAGAAGAAGGTTACTCTTTCGTTCATATGGCTATGTTTGTTGCGTATCGTAAAATCGCCTTTGTTTGTTTTGTTATTTGTTTCTGTTTTTCACCAATGTTTCGTTTTGCTGTTAACCTGGTGCGATATATGTGTGAACTAAACTCATTTGTATTAATTTTAATGTCAAACGTCATGACGGACTGAAAAGAACAGTCCTGGAGGGCATGATACCTGGACGGTGATGCAGAGGTCGACCAAAGCGAAGGTGGATACAAGATATCAAGCAAACTCTAAATATTAACATGGAGCAGACGAAAAGATTGACTGCAGACGGAGATTCATACCGGCTGACTGTGATGAAAGCGATGTTCTGTAAAGAACATGCTATATGGTGATGATGATCCATTTTACATGTAATCATATTGACCATATCTTGTTGGGTGTACTCTTCTTTCATAACTGGTATACCGTGACTCACACGTTCCTACCCACGCACTTCCTTTTAATGAATGCCAACTCAAACCGTATTATATTGCTTGTATCCATGTTCTGTTTTGTAATGGCATTTGTTAATTGTTTTCTTTTGTTCTTTGTCCCACGCCAAAGTATTGTGGTTGTAACGTGGGTTTTTGTTTAGATTACATCCGAGTGCTGTTGTCACTCAGTCATCACGTTTACTTGATTGTGTAGCCATAAGAGCTATGAACTCGTTGTTCCTGAATATTATATGTGTATTGTTTACAAAGGTTTACTGCAAAACCACATGAAATAATATGCAATTCAAGAAGTTGGGGAGTTTTCTACAACACTACACCATATTGTTAGCCACCTCTTACAACACGCTCTCAGTGTGGCAGTGACCCTATTCTCACATATATCACACATACAGAGGCCTCCCTGAAACTGTTCGATCGACCATTACGCACATATGAGTATGATATGCACACATTCTTTGTATGGTTTCAGTTTTCTTCGAAATTCAGGTCTCGGAATACTATAAAATGCTGAGTCTATTAGCTTAATAACATATTTTTTTTCCATTCTGCTGTTGTTTCTATCTACGATGTCTACTAGGTTTCCGTTAATACGTTCTCATCAGTCGACACGGTGCTTCTCTGGTAATGAAACTCCCTCGCCAAAATGCATTGATTTACTGTTCCTGAACACGACAAGAACGAGCGAAGAATACAGAATTAAGCAAATTCTTCGTCAACAAAACAAATACTCAGTGTTTTATAGATACGAAACTCTAAGCACTACAACAGAGACTAAGAATAATAAATACATTTGTAAATTGCTGTTACGATAACAGACCGAAGGTATAGTTTATGTGGTTGCGTGTTAGATTTCACCAAATTGAATGTTACGCTATGCGCTCTGTTTAAAATGTATTAACAACTATTGTCGAACTGGAGACAATTAGTTTTGTCAATGAAAAAGTGATGACAATGAGTTTGTTGAACATCAAGTTTCTTTTTGCTAGCTCAACTCATACCACATTATGTGTTATTGAATTCATTTTTTACATTTTTTATACATCTGTTAGATTGGGTTTTTCTGATTTTTCAATTTTTTTTTTTTAATTGACAAGGTGCTCATATTTTTATATCAACCGTATAGCAACGCTGTTGAATTAAAATTTTGTTCCAAACAACCTCCAGATTATGCGATCTCTTTATGTAGTCTTATTTTGGCATATAATGATTTCTCCTCGTAAGCACTCTTAGTTATGACCATATGTGATGTTAACCGCAAGGATCGCAGTTTGGCTATGTTGTCTTAATGGAGAAGTATTGATACGAGAGCTCTACAACCTTGTGGTACAGCGATTTATTACATGTGTGTATTCTACTCGCCCTCCACCACCATTGCAATGTATTTGAAATCGTGAGCATGATTGCCTTAGTTTTTGGTCTTTGAATGACTCAATTTGTACAAGTAAGGAAAACAAACTACTCTGTCAGACGAGAACAGCAAAGGACATGTGCCACGTGAACCTTTTATCAAGGAGGTTAGAAAGAAAAAAATTACCACGCACTGAAAACCCAAACAGGTCTTTAGTTATTAGGCACAAGATCATGGCAATGTCTTACACACATTGCCCCTGCCCATCTGGCGCAGGACCACTAATCCCCTTTTGTCCAACGACCCTAGTGGAATTACACGGGTATAGAGAAAAGGAAGTGGCATGACAGATTTACGGAAATCCCGAAAGACATGGCTTATGGACGTCGACGAGGTTAATGAGATAAATAAAAAACGAAGTAAGCCACAAATTGTCTGAAAGTCAAAATAGGAATAGAAAAGCGAGATATGGTGAGAATTTATACAAGGACGGGAAATGATAATACCTACAGACGATCTGGTACTTGTATCGACTGCTGAATGGGACAATACAAGCCAGTCAACATTCCACAAGGATTCCCCTAGAGACAGATGACATGAAGGATCTTGAACTGTAATAGTTACGTTCCTCAACCAGACAAATGCGATAGAGACTTCCAACAGAAAACACGGAAACAAATTCTAGACCTTGCCATCAGGTAAGAGGCATAGATAAAACTAATAAATGAGGTAAAGGTAACATATATTCTGTGCTCCTGCATAAATACCGCAAGAGGCCTAGATGGAGTACAATATTACCACATCGATAAGTTGGAAGAGGAAGATATTATAAATGCTGGTAAGGCGTTCAATGTCATAATTGGAAGACATCAATGTCTGAGGACTGGCTCCGTAGCAATCAACGCTCACACCATAAACGTGGCCAAGATTCCAAGTTCTTCAGTAGCTGTCGAATAATCACATACATAACGTATTTGGCAAACTGCTTGACAATATAGCGGTCAGAAGAATAATATCCTGTCTAGAACGTGAACACGTTATACCCAATACCCAGAACAGTTACAGAAAAACGAGGGAGGCTAGGGGTAACGTTTGGACATTTGGATATAATATATGTAAGGGCTTTGATCCAGGCAGGAAACAGTCGATGCGCTCTCAACTTGGAGGATGCATATAACCGGCTTGACTTTGATACATTGATGGGTTGTTTGAGACAGTGTGGAATTAACCCATTGCTGGACATCACCTTTTCTGATGGTGAGAAGGGTTGCATTCCACTTGGGATCTTGGACGTTAGAACACATGCGAATATAACTAAGTCAACCACAAGGTTATCTATTCGTATTGTTGCTGTTCAAAATGTATATAATACAGTTGGTTAATAGTCAATCCATAGGGCTTGGGCTAACATTAACAATTACAAATGACATCCTGACGATGGATGTGTCACTTACAGGTGTGACAAGTTAAAACATTTCGGAATAACTTTTGAACGCAGCCTCTCACCACGTCGACCAGACGATACAAAGGAACAAGCGTGAGCTGGAAGCACTCACAACTTTCACAGAGGTAAACATGGAACAATTAATGCTTTTCACCCTATGCAGTCCGTGGGTTTTGCCGGTTGTTAACTGAGCACTCTCGCATTTTAAAGATTACGGTTTGATTGGTTGTAACGCATCCATAATTAAGGGATGCGACTGGTTCTGGGGTGCATTAGCGAAACCCCGATTTTGAAGATGTACATGTTGACATTTTAGTCTTTGAAATGCAGATACAAATTGCACGTGCCAAAGCCTATATGTAGGTACCAACTCCGATATAAAGTTATCAAAATTCAAGAAAGGGTCATCATAGATGACACGTGCAGAGAAAACAACTGTATAGGTGACTAGACTATTCGTCCATCACTTCGTATTGACGACGGTCTATGCATCCATCGCATCGTTGTGGCGACAATCTAGCCATCCGTCGTGTGGCAATGGTCTCAGTCTAGCCATCCAGTCCGTCGCAGTGGTCTCAGTCTAGCCATCCAGCCCGTCGCAGTGGTCTCAATCTAGCCATCCGTCGTGTCGCAGTGTCGACGGTCTAGCCATCCATCGTGTCGTATTGGCGACAGTCTAATCATCCGGTGTGTAAGGTGTGCTCATGCTTGGCGCCGCATTCCAGTGGCGCTGAGGTCGGCTAGCTCTTCCCTGGAAGAGTGAAAAGTGAAATTAGTAGCCTGCCGATTGAAGTGAGCTCACAAGCCAACCTCACCTCCTCGGGGTACACACTGGGCAACTAGAACCGTGAGGCTCTAGGCTAACGAGGCAATGGCTCGCCTGGGGGGATGGGCTCCTTCAGGTTAAATGCAGATGTTGGCCCGCCGCAGCTTGGAGAGGAGATGGGCGCCGCCAGGTGTTTTCAAGCCTAAGAGTCACACGTGAGGACAAAAACTAAATCTTTCATACCGGATCGGTCGCAGCCCGGGTCAACAATGATCGCGCTTACCGTCCCACACCAGGGCGGAGGTGTTAAGTGTGCAACTGGTGTTACCATTAAACTCAGAGGAGAGGATTTCATTCTGGGCACTTGGAATGTTAGAACTCTAAGTGCAACTGGGAAAATAAAAGAACTGACCCATGAGACGGATAGATACCGCTGGAATGTGCTTGGCATATATGTGAAGCGCGGTGGAAAAATTTCGGCGAACACACCACAGAAGGTCACAAGTTTTATTACAATGGTAGACCTGACAAACACCTTCATGGTGTCGGAATGCTGATACACAAAGACACAGTAGGTTATGTATTGGGTTGCCGACCACTATCAAGCCGCTTGCTCAGTATACGACTAAATGCAAAGCCCTTCAATATCACGGTGATACAATGCTATGCGCCTACCTCAGATTACGAGGACTGCGAGGTTGAGAGCTTCTACGAGGAATTGCAAGCTTTGGTGAACGAGGTACCGAAGAAGGATATACTGGTGGTTCAGGGCGACTGGATTGCCAAAATTGGCAAAGACATGGTACGTGTCTGGAAAGGCACATGTGGAGCATATGGGAATGTGACCACCAACGACAGAGGTCTAAGACTCTTGGAATTTGCGTATTATAATAAGCTAGTAGTAGCGAATACGCTAGAATCACATAAAATATCGAGACGCTGGACGTGGCACAGCCCAAATGGTACGCTTCATAATCAAATAGACTATATTTTGGTCCAAAGGAGATTCCGATCTAGCATCAATAGCGCCCGGACAAGAAGTTTCCCAGGGGCCGATATAGGGAGCGACCACGACTTAGTGCTAATGACCATGCATCTCCGACTAAAGAAAGTTCTGAAAAGAGAGATAACTCGCATGAGATTTGACATGGAGAAGCTGAAGTGCCCGGATGTAGTGGAGACCTTTGGTGCGGTGTTGGGAGGACGCACCTCTCTTGGTTCTAAACGAGGAGGCAGATATTGAGACGATGACTGAAACCTTGAATTCAGCTTTACTCGACACGGCATCTGAGGTGCTTGGTAGGTGCAGGGTTAAGAAGAAAGCATGGATCACGAGTGAAATACTGGACTTATGTGACAAGAGACGACGATTGAAGGGAGCGAAGAATACACTAGATGGGATTCAGCGATATAGAGATATAAATAAATCCATAAAGACCAAGATGAAACATGCCAAGGTGGATTGGATAACGGCTCAGTGCGCAGATATGGAACAAAATCTGGGACGAAATGATGTCAAGGGAGCATATAAATTTGTCAAGGACTTAGTAAGACCTGTCCAAAGTCGAAATACGACGATTCAGGACAATGTCTCCTGAAGTGAGTCTGATAGAGGAAAATCAAACGATAACAAGGGAAGAAGTGTATGAAGCCGTAAAAATGCTGAAGAGAGGGAAGGCTGTCGGTGTGGATAATATTCCAGCAGAGCTCCTGCAAGCTGGAAGTGAGGCGACAATCACTACCCTGACTTACATCTGCAATAGAATTTGGCAGACAGGAGTGTGGCCCACCTGCTGGACAAAATCAGTCATTATACCACTGCCTAAATCGGGAAACCTAAATGTGTGTCAGAACTATCGAACAATCAGTCTGATAAGTCATCCAAGTAAAGTTCTCTTGAGGATACTACTTAACAGACTGAATCCTCAGGCGGAGAGTATCATTGCCGAAGAACAAGCGGGCTTTCGAGCGGGAAGGAGTACCATCGAGCAAATATTTAATCTTCATCTGCTGAATGAGAAGTACTCAGAGTATCATCAACCACTCTACCATGCCTTCATTGACTTTCGAAAGGCGTTTGACAGAGTGTAGCATGCGGCGCTATGGTCAACAATGAGGCATTATAAGTTCAACAGTGATATTATGAGGGTAATTGCAAATCTTTATCAGCAGGCGACCAGCGCTGTCTCAGTAGAGGGAACGCTAGGCGATTGGTTCCGTACTACGGTGGGTGTGAGACAGGGTTGTATACTCTTCAATATCTTCTTGGAGAGAATAATGGAGACGACCTTAAAGGACATGTTGGCACGGTTAAAATAGGTGACAGGCTAATCACAAACTTCCGCTTTCCTGATGATATTGATGTATTGGCAGGCACAGAAAGGGAACTCCAGGAGTTGATTGGTAGATTGGATAGAACGGCCCTGAGTTTTGGTATGGAAATAAATGCTGATAAAACGAAGCTCATGACCAATAACGTTGTAGGGTTTCAATCTGTCATAGAGGCAAATGGGCAGGTACTTGAGGTGGTGAAAAGTTTCAAATATCTTAGATCGTTGATCAGCGAAGAGGGTTCGAAGCCGGAGGTAATTGCAAGAATAGCACAAACAACAGCGGCGCTGACTAGGCTGCAACCTATTTGGCGAGACAAGCGCCTCGCCCTCGGCATAAAAGTCAGACTACTGCGCTCTTTGGTGCTGTCAATATTTCTGTATGCCTGCGAGACCTGGACCATTACAGCAGATATCCAGGGCAGAATGCGTGCAATGGAAATGCGGTGCTATAGAAAACTCCTAAATGTTACATATAAAGATCGTGTCACGAACGTAGACATCCGTCAGAGAGTTGAAGACGCTATTGGTCCTTTTGAAGATCTGTTCACAACTATCAAAAGACGAAAGATGGCCTGGTGCGGGCACATCGCGAGGTCAAACGGAATTCCCAACTCGATACTCTTTGGATCCGTACCGGGACAGAGAGGGCGAGGACGTCCAAGGAAGAGATGGATGGACAACATCACTGAGTGGTCAGTCCTTCGTCCCAGTGAGATACGTCAGGCGGCGACAGACAGAGAGAGCTGGTGTAGGTTTTTCATGTCTTCATGTGTGCCCAAACGACCTGATGTGTTACGGGGTGAACTGAACTGAACTAATCATCCATCGTGTGTCAGTGGCGACGGTCTAGCCATCCATCGTGTCGTATTGGCGACGGTCTAATCATCCATCGTGTCGCAGTGGCGACGGTCTAGCCATCCATCGTGTCGTATTGGCGACGGTCTAATCATCCATCGTGTCGCAAGGGCGACGGTCTAGTCATCCATCGTGTCGCAGTGGTGACGGTCTAGCCATCCATCGTGTCGCAGTGGCGACTGTCTAGCCATCCATCGTGTCGAAGCAGTTATGAATGTTATTATTATGTTTAGGCAGTTATTGTTTGAAGACAAAATCAGTATTCAATCAGGTGTTGAAATTCTCCAAGTCATACAGGAAATGTGTTGTCCATCTATCTGCGTTTTTTTAATAGACAAATAAGCTTCACATAAGTCTAATTTGTAAATGCTGATCAAGTTCTGTGGCAACGAATGGTAACCCTTTTGATAGTGGAAAAGTTCACTAGTTGCTACTAACAGTTTATAAAATAATAATAAATAATGCTAGAATATCTGTTACTGCCGAAACAAACAAAAGGTGATCTTCTTCCCGCTGAAGTAGAGATGTGCACACGTGCAGACCACGAACTGACAACCAGACACACATGTACACATACACATACAAAAGTGCATCCACACACTGGTCTTTACGTCCTGATATGACCAATGGGACACTTTATGTTGTTGTTAGGGAAAATATCTTTGAGATAAGTCAGTTAAAACTAACAAAAAGAAAACATGTTATTGTGTAGTTAACAATTACCATAGTCAAAAATTATTTGGTTTGAGAAAATTGTGTCTTGAAATAACCCAACAAAGGAACAAAAAGATGAAACAAGCTCATCGCCTTGTTACTTGCAATCAAAACGAACATTGTTTTGGGACTACCAGAGAATGACAGAGCCTGAGTAAACCTGCAGACTGGAGTACCAGTTAGATTACCAGAGAACCATAGAGCCTAGGCAAACCTGTAGACAGGAGTTCTAGTTAGATTACCAGAGCAGGGAAGAGCCTAAGCAAACCTGTAGACAGGAGTTCTAGCTAGATTACTAGAGCATGAAAGAGCCTAAACAAACCTGTAGACAGGAGTTCTAGTTAGATTACTAGAGCAGGGAAGAGCCTAAGCAAACCTGTAGACAGGAGTTCTAGTTTGATTACTAGAGCATGAAAGAGCCTAAACAAACATCTAGACAGGAGTTCTAGTTAGATTACTAGAGCATGAAAGAGCCTAAGCAAACCTGTAGACAGGAAATCTAGATAGATTACTAGAGCATGAAAGAGCCTAAGAAAGCCTGCAGACAGGGGTTCCAGTGAAATTGCTAGAGCACGACAGAACCCGAGAAAACCTGCAGCCAGGAGTACCAGTTAGATTACTGGAGCATGACAGAGCCTGAGAAAACCTGGAGACATACATTTTCAGTTAGATTACTAGAGTATACCATAGTCTGAGAAAACCTGCAGACAGGAGTATCAGTTAGACATGGGGACCAGGTCATTTGCTCTTCATGTGTCCATCACATCAGTTGCGGATTTTTTTTTTAAAAACCTGTTTTGTAGTCTTTGATTTGTACAGTTATAAAACAGACATTAAATGGATGTGTTCTCTCCAGTTAGACCTTATTTCTGCATGGAAAACTATACTATTGTTCTGTTACGTAATGCCCTGTCTTTTGGAAAAACTTTCTTATCCACAATAAAACGTCCATCATGTCGCTGGTTGATGACAACGGATTCTCGGACCGCGTATTTGAGATCCCTGGTCAAGACAGTGCCATCTTCGCCCCTTCTTAATCGTCTTTTACGACATGCATGCCAGTTTACAAAATCTGTATTGTTGCCCCTTTCCTGGCTCCTGTAATACACGTGAATCCTGGTTGCCATTACAGAGTTGTTTTCTAAAAGAAAGGTATTAGACGGCAACTGTCAAACTGAAAGCATGTCCCATGGATCGACTAACAGTCCAGTTTACACAATTGAGAGCCCAATTAATTGTATGTCTGAGCATATACACAGACGAAAAGCCAGTCGAATGTGGGATATACTTTTGAGTTTGTAAGAACACTCTAAAAACAGGAACTTAAACAGCATACAGGAATAACAAAATGAAAAACTCGTACTCTCATGGGAGAGGAAAAATAAAAATATGCTTGATCCATGTTCGTGTTTTAACGAGGAGAATCTAATCATTTTTGCAGTTGTCCATATCGATCTAAAAATTCTAGAAAATGTTCACGCAATGTGTTTTTCTATTATCTTTACCGAGTAGAGAATGTCCATGGTTCTCGTCAACAACTGTAGTCGTTATTCTAAATTGCAGTTAGTGTCATAGGAGACAGTAATAGAAAGAAAATGAATGTAGCCAAGTCTGATCAAGTGTAGAAAAAAGGCTTTCAAGATGAACTTTCGGTGACAAATAAGCTGGCTCGTATTAAGCAGCTTTAACAGACCCAAAGAACTGTCCATTCATCTCACAAGCTCAGTGATAAGCAAATATGTAATTTGAACATAATAACTGATAGCAGAATAATAAACACATTAATGATAGAATAACAGCATTAACAATAATTAAAAATGACTAATAGACCGGCCATCATTGCACCAACGCGCACCCACATTTGTTCAGTCTCTTTCACTGCTAAAAGTGTGGCTGATAGAGCATGAACTATGTCAAGTACCCATTTATAGCTTTCTCGACTGGAAGAACCTGTCATGCCATGTAAAAAAACGCAGATGTGCCCGGTCTAACAAACTCAACACAAGGTGATTCGAACATGGTTGTTCACCTTCCCTACCAAATGACTCAGTAATTTTCGTTTCTATAGTCCTGCAGAAATGAAGTTTTTGTAGAAGTGAATGTGCAAGTTTCTGTTTTTGTAGTCCTGCAGAAATGAAGTTTTTGTAGAAGTGAATGTGCAAGTTTCTGTTTTTGTAGAAGTGAATGTGCATGTTTCTGTTTTTGTAGTCCTGCAGAAATGAAGTTTTTGTAGAAGTGAATGTGCAAGTTTCTGTTTTTGTAGTCCTGCAGAAATGAAGTTTTTGTAGAAGTGAATGTGCATGTTTCTGTTTTTGTAGTTCTGCAGAAATGAAGTTTTTCTAGAAGTGAATGTGCATGTTTCTGTTTTTGTAGTCCTGCAGAAATGAAGTTTTTTCTAGAAGTGAATGTGCATGTTTCTGTAGTCGTGCAGAAATGAAGTTTTTTGTAGTCCTGCAGAAATGAAGTTTTTCTACAAGTGAATGTGCAAAAACATGTGCTTCTGTATTTTAAAATGGTAGATAACCTCATTGCCTGCATTGATATATCGACATCTGATGGCAGCACTACACGTCAACTACAGAAGACGATTGGAGACGGTTCATTGATTCGTCGTAGTCGAGCTTAACTCTGGGCTGTTCCATAATGGTAAATCATATGTTCCAATCGGGTATGCAGTTCACATGTAAACAACTTACAACACGAAACAACGGTTACATACCATCAACAAGGAAAGGAATTAGTGGAGGATTTCTGGTGATCTGATGATCATTCCCATCTTAATGAAGGATACAGCAGGGTTACATAATTGTTTAGCTGTTTCTAATGTATGTGGGACAGCAGTTCCAGGAATTCCCACTACAAGAAAAAGGATTGCTCCAACGATAATCACTTCAACCGGGGGAAATTAATGAACAGACTTTTAGTCTAACAAGATCTCGCTCCCTTCTCCCCGTTCCACATCAAACGTGGACTAATAAATAATTGTGTTAAAGTATGGATCGAAATGGGGCAGGATTGTTATAACTTCATGATAAATGTCTACGCCTTAGGCCAAACTCAATGGAGGTGTATTTGTCAGTCCACAGATACGTTAGCTCTTCCAAAATGAACAATTTAAGGAAATCCTTACAGGTGATGAAAAGTTAGTGTAACAGTTCCACACAGGTGATTGGGGATAGAAAATTATTCTCGGTGAGCCAAAATTAGAAAAAGAAATATAATATTTCAACTCGGCTGGGAAAAGTTGAAACTAAGGTCACACACGGTGGGTAGTCATTAACAGAACAGGGTTTTGACTAGCAACATGAGAAAGAGAGAGTGGGATATAATGTTCACTGTGAGCTGGAGACTGTTGTTAAAGATGTGGGATGGAGGTTTAGTCAAACCCATTTCCTGCATTAGCTAGTGTCACAGAGATGAGGGTAGTGTTAGAAAGCGGAACAATATTTAACGCCAAAGCTGGCACTGACAGATTCACAGATATGACAAGATATGCAGTTAAGGGTATACATCTTGGTGTAGGAGCTTGTCAGATTTTTACGTGTCACAGGCTCAATAGTGACTCGAGTGGTTTGTTGGGCAACGATGTAGGGTCAGTTCTACTTCGTGATCATCGGCCATATTGTTTATGGAGGCGTTTAAGGAGACAATAAAACTGGTAGCGAGAGAAATTTCGACAGAGCTGAAAGGAAGTTGACCACTGGGAGTTTCAGGGGCACTGAATTATTGTATAATGGAAGAGACGGTGAGCGAAACCCAACAACGATAAATATGTTTACTTCGAGTAACAGAAATAAAGCCTGAACAAATATTGTAAGTTCCACACGCTAACGTGTGCCAGTGTTGGTAAGATTAATGTGAGAACCCTGGCTGTACGAACACGACAAATTCGACATGTCAGCTGCTGAATGTGCTAGAAGGAGCAGAGAGAACGAGGCAAAGTCAGAACAACGTGTATGTATACTTCACAGACACCAGTTCTTGATGATCTGCTGATGGCGAGAGATAACTGATCACACAAACGATTCGAAATGAGCTCAGACGGAATCAGAGTTGTAACGTCAACCCTTAGGGAGTATACCCAGAAACTTGGTAAGACGATTTAGTTCCACATGGTGGAGCCAAAGACAACCACCGATCAACTTCATCCCCAACTGCCGAAGGGCACCACGTGACGACGAATAGATATATATAAATATTTATAGTTAGTTAGTCAATTATAACACAATATTTGTTTAGATTTAGTCTGAAGGAAATGAGTGTATTTAAGATGTAAAAGATAAAGATATCACTGGGTTGTTAAATGCAGAGTTCCATTAAACTCATGCTTATACACTCTGAGTAAAAGGATTCATTTATATTTTAGTATAAATAGTTTTGATAATGGTGTAATGACTAGATTCGTAATAAAGGAATTATCTTGTGTTTTATCTGAAACGTTTTTAGCGTTCCTATGTCGATATTGTGTGTCAAGAATAACAGTTGGTGAAAAGGGGAAACAATCCACTATACGTGACACAGTTAAGGCAGGGGAGATAAGAATTAAGTGAGGTCGGTCACATGAAAGTGATCATTTGTCCGTGTGACCAGCATCCTTTAGACCTATTTCGATAGTTTGGACAGTTTTCCGGCAAGGGGCCACAAACTTTCTAGGAAACAATAAAGCGAACAGTTACTATGAGCTTGTACAAACCTTCATGCAGTGCTACCAAAGATCAGGGTGCAATATGCCCTTGATATTACACTTTTAAACTCTTATGCGGATTTCTTCACTGCTAACTGCGGTGCCAGTGACCATTTCGATCGATTTCATCAGGACATTACTACTCTCGAAAAAGGTACCAACGGAAATGGAATGCAGCGATGCTAGCAGGCCATTGCTAGACCCTTCTGAGAGAAACGCATTACGAGTGACATATAAAAGGGCGCCTCTGAATCATTTCCGCTGTAAGCAGTATTACCATATGATATGTATATGCATTTGTGTAAAACGTGTTTCATATATATTTTTAAAACAAAGCTAATCTGGTGTTTTAGTTCACATATTCATTTTGACAGCCCAAACAACATAAACGTAATTTCATTTAATCTCAGATTCACACCAAAATGGTCAACATGTGCTGTCCAGTGCAAAAATAATAATAATAATATTTTTTTAAAAATAACAATGACTACTTCTATGACGTTCCTACAATAGTAGTTCTCTCTCAGTTGTCAGGTCAACGGGTGTCATTTATTCCAGCATTTATTTGATACGCCATTGTCCTAACGTTAAAGTTGTGATAGTCCAGGAATTCTGATCAGATATAAAATCACACATCCAACAACATACCGCATTTGTTATTATCAATACAATGTCACACACAATCCACACACACACACACACACACACACAATCCACACACACAAACACACACACAATCCACACACACAAACACACACACAATCCACACACACAAACACACACACAATCCACACACATAAACACAAATACAATCCACACACACAAACACACACACAATCCACACACACAAACACACACAGCCAAAAACGTAATGATGACACACACATACACAATCATATATAGACGAGTTCTCCTTTTTTAACCACAGAAGCCAAACGGAATAACACTGAGAATGGTTGTAGCTATCTCTTGGTGAGCACTTGTTTTTCTCCCAAGGGACGAGGAGATAGATTAGTTCTGCTCATGCAAATTGTAGCTCATTCACATACTGGAACTGTGCAATGAGCCGCCATTTCTTTCAGTACGTGGTCTATGCGGCAATATCGGATGAAGTGTGGCACTTGGACGATAGGGAATTGGGATATGGGTGCAGAGAGAATGATCGTAGAAGTCAACTGAGTCCCAGGAAGATTGCAGAAGGCAGGATAGAATAGTTTTTGGAAATATAAAATATGCAATTTGTTACAGAATTATAAACAGGGGACGATACATTGTCAGTACAATCTAAGGTTAAAGTCGAGAAGAGAGTATAACACAGTAAAGAAGGAATAACGTTGTGTGGGGATCAAGAACAGTGACAAAGAGAATTAGTAGCGGAAAAAGAACTGACGTAAAAAGAGATCTAACATATGTTATAGATGTAATACAATTTTTGCTGAAGAAAAAGAGAAGGATGTGTGGACTAAAGAATATAATTGGGTGAGAATACGAGAAATACATTAGTGAAAATAAAAGTGAGAGAATTAGAGTGAGAAAGAGAAAGAGAGAGAGAGAGAGAGAGAGAGAGCGAATGAGCAAGAGAGAGAGAGAGAGAGAGATAATGTATTCATAATATGAGAGAAGACTAACTCAAAATGGGAGAGATAAAAGTCGAATGAAAGAGATTAGTGTGTAGAGATAGATTAATGATCAAGAATAAAAGAGAAATCAGTGCGATTAAGAGATGATCGCGGTAGAACAAGAGAGAAAATTGTTTTAAAATAAGACAAATAAGTGAAAATAAGAGAGACAAGCTATTGAAAAGAAAAGTGAGAATTGAGTGAGAATAAAAGAAAGTTGTTTTATAATAGGTGCAAGATTGAGTTTAAGTGAGACAAGAAAGATAAGAGAGATACAGGATTAGAAAAGGGGATAAAAATGGATGAGAAAAAAACATAAATTTAAGTGGGAATAAATTACATATTTAAAGGAGAATGTGAAAGATGTTCAAGTGGAAATAAAAGAGATATTTAAGTGGGAATAAAAGAGATATTTAAGTTGGAATAAGAGACATAAACGACTGACAATATGAAATTATTGTGTTAGAATAAAATAGAAAATTGATTAAGAGTAATAGGTAAATAAGTGACAGAATTGAGTGGGAATAATTGAGATAATGAATAGAATAAGGAAGACAAATGCGAAAAGAGATATATCAGTGAGAGACATGAAAATAAGAAATAAATCATTGAAAATAAGAAATTTAAGAGAATAAAAGAAAGAACTGAATGCGCATAGAGGAGATAATTAATTAAGTACAGAACAAAGAATTGATTAGGAATAGAAGATAATAGAGAATAGAAGAGACAGTTGAGTTAAAAATTTAAAGAATTTAGAGAAGCGAGACGAGTGAGATAAACGAGTAGGACTAACACAGAATTATGAGAAAATACAGGGGAAAGTAAGAATAGAAGAAAGAAAATTGAGAACCGAAGAGAAAATTGAGTGAGAAATGAGAATTTAGTGAGTGTAGAAGAGAATTGAGAATAGAAGAGATAACTTAGAGACGTATGAGAATAAGAAAAAAAACAATAGAATAGCGAATTGAATGAGAAAAGAAGAGAGAATTTAGAGAATAGTAGATAGAATTGAGTGAGAATAAGAGAGAGCTGCGTGAGAATTAAAGACATTTGAATGCTAATTCAGGAGACCATTGAATGAGAATAGAAAAGAAAATTTATAATATCAGTGAGAATTGAGAGAGTATAAAACAATTGAGAATAGATTAGATAATTTACAGAGAATTAGGCGTAAAAAAATAGAGAATTGAATGATTTTACAAAAAAGAAATAGACAATTGAGTGAGAATAGAAGAAAGATTAACATTGGGTGATAATTTAAGAAAGAATTGAGTGAGAACAAAGGAGAGATTAGCATTTAGTCAGATTTAAAGAGAGAATTAAGTGAGAATATAAGAGAGATGAGCATTGAGTAATATAAGAAAGAATTGAGTGAAAATTTAAGAGAGAATTGAGTGAGAACAAAATAAGAGATTAGCATTGAATGAGAATTTAAGAGAGCATTGAGTGAGAATATAAGAGAGATGATGATTGAGTGAGAATTTAAGAGACGATTGAGTGAGAATTTAAGAGACAAGAGTGATAAAAGAAGAAAGAATTGAGTGAGGACAACAGAGATATTAGCATTGAATGGGAATTTAAAAGAGAATAGAGTGAGAATATACGAATTGGTTAGTATTGAGTGAGAACAGAAGAAATAATTGAGTGAGAATAGAAGAGAGAATCGAGAAAAAGTATCCAATGAATAAAATGAGTAAATAAAGAGAATGAGATAGAGAAACATGTTGATGGAGAGAGGATGATGCAAAATGGTGATAGAAGGCGCGAGAAACAAACTCTCCGACCATACAGCCAGACAGATGAAGAGACAGAAAGAGCGAATCAATACTGTATAATGAAATCTGACGTCATGGAAATATCAATGCTAAGACTGACTGCCATATAATAACAAGGACAAGACGAGTGTCAAATGTATATTTGATAATAACCACACCAGCATAACCCACTAATCGGGGCAGTTAAGAAAGCCACTGTCCACGTCTTGGGGAGGGGGGGGGGGGGCGAGGGGGACAACGCAGTGGTGAATTTCCACCGGGAGATGTACCCGTTGCAGACATGGCTTGCCATATGTCTACTCGATGTCCTGATTTCTTATTTCTTTATCTGAGATGGAAGGCACGGTAAAAAGGTTAGTGGCACGGCCGATAACCCAAACTTGTTGAATTTTTATTTTCGGAACAGCAAGGTCACGTCAATTTTAGAAGTAAACACATTAACAATGAATGCCCAACTCGAATGCATTAGGTTATCGGGCACAAAATACAGTACAATGCACTTCGCCTAATGAGAAAATGCAAATGCAATAAAAATATTTGTTAAAGATTTGACTATTTTGTCATATTTTCTCTACTTGCACTCTTTCCATCTATTTCTATTTCTTATATATATATTAGAGGCGTGTTCACATGAAACCGGACCTAATTGCACCAAGAGAACATAAGTATGATGCGCATGATGACGTCACTTCTGATGTAAACAGCAAATTGCAACCTTCAAGTTTGCAAAATTTCATTATCCTCCGGCTCATAGTTTCCTCAGCAGATCATTGAAAACATGGCGAGGGTGATGCGGAATCCGTGCAGAGTTAATCAGCAAGCGGTGGTTCAGTTTCTAACAGCTGAAGGATGTCGACCAATTGACATTCATCGCAGAATGCAGACAGTGTATGGTGATAAAAGTGTGTGAAAGACAACAATAAGGAACTGGACAACGATGTTTAAAGCAGGACGTGAGTTAACGAGAAATCTTGCGAGACCAGGCCAGGCGCATATTGTTGCGCCAGAAGGTGCCATCGCCAAAATTGATGCAGCAATTCGGAAGGCCGTCGTCGGAGCTTACGTTCGTCACACTTTAGTCACCATACACTGTCTACATTCTGCGATCATCGTAAACTGGTCGACATCCATCAGCTGTTATAAACCAATTCACTGCTCGCTGATCAACTCTGGTCACCATGCTTTCAACAGTATGCTGAAGAAACTATGAGTCCGAGGATTATGATAATTTGCAAACTTGGCGGTTAGTATGTTCTGTTTACACCAGAAGTGATGCAACATGCGCATAGCACGTTTGTTCACTTGGTGGAATTCCGTCCGGTATAATTTGAACACGCCTCGTGTATATATATATATATATATATATATATATATATATATATATATATATATAGTAGCCCATTTCCAGTCATGTCTGACTATAGTTTGATGTGACCTTGAAGTAGCAACTTTAAAATGGGTTTTTGGTTTTCTTTTTCCTGTGTCTCTTTTCAGCGTTGTCTCTACACTTCACTATTTGTACCCAGCCTAATGTGGCTCTTCAGGATACATCTCCGTTTGGATCTTCCCAAGATGTCAGATTCATATCCAGAGCCTTCATGTTTCTCATGCATGCGTCTGTGAACCACAGTTGTGGTCGGTCAGCTGTTCTTTTACCACACGCCAGCTGTCCGTAGAGAATATCTTTGTGGATACGACCGTCTTCCATACGACGATCATGCCAAGCCATCGCAGTATTTGTTGGCGATGGAGGGTGTATATACTTGGAAGACCGGTGCAAGAACGCACTTCCACATTCCATGAGAAGCCAAAGATGTAGTTCATACGAAATAGGTGAAAGGTGTTGAGCATATGCTCTTGCTGGGCATTTGTTGTACACGTTACGCTGCCATATAGAAACGTACTGACGACCAGGAATTGTAGACCTTGACCTTGGTCTTGGCTGTAAGTTTGAAGTTTTCCCAGACAATTGTTGTGTGACGAGAAAATATGGTACCAGATCTGCCAATACGATTGCCTAGCTCAGGGTCTAGAGAGAGCTTATCATTGAAGAGAAACCCCAGGTAAGTGAACGCGTTCACAGTTGCCAGTTCATAATTTTCGATAGCGTTGGTTGGGGTGGTATCTGCGTCTTGTCCCAGCACATTTGTTTTATTTAGGCGACGCGATCTATCAATTTCTGGAGTTCATACACACTGTAAGTGATAATTGCAGCGTCATCAGCAAATATCAAGTCCCTGACAGTACTTTCCCTGCACTCGCAAGAGTGAACAGACGGCTATCTGATCTAGTGGGGAGGTAAATCCCGTCTGTTGCGCTACCAAATGCGTACTTCAGCAGCAGGGCAAAGAAGATTCCGAACAGTGTTCGGGCCAGAACACAGCCTTATTTAACACCAGGTTTAATATTAAATGAAGTTGATGTATTACCGCCGAATTAGACTGTTATATATATATATATATAATCTCTTCTTTTCTATACCACCAAGAGGTTGAAGGAGCATCCCATGTAACTACTGCGCTTGCTCAGCGTGTGAGGTATGTGTATTGGGCGTGTCTCTACAAGGGAGTCCAATCCTGTCCTGATTGATCATGCATCGGTCAGGTATTTTCACTTAGTCGTTTTACTTTTCCTCTTCCACACTCCTACATCTGGGTTGTTTTCTTTTGGCATTCGAAAATGGGCAAGAAAAGGTGCTTTAACATGTTCCTGTTTTACCACACTCTGATCAGCATGATGTGACTGAAGAGGCTCTAACAGTATTGCGGTCGAAACATGCATAAGAAAATGGAATTTTCTATTACACTTGACACATGAAATGAGCACACACACATGAATAGTACTAGGACTAACAAAACAGAACGTGGACCTCCATAGTGGCAAAGAAACTGGCTAGATATAACACAACCACAGCCGTCTTGAGTGAGACAAGACTGACGGAAGAAGGACAACTCTCAGAGGATGGTTCTCCCTGCACTTTCTTCTGGATCAATAGCGACATGAGGTTGAGGTTGAATTTGACTTAACTTAGTACATCGATTAAAATTCATGCCAAAGGACTCAGCGATCGAGTCATGACAATGCTACTTCCACTGTTAGAGGAATTGCAGGCCAGAATCATAAGTGCAAACGCCCCAACTCTGACAAATCCGGAAGCAGGCGCGAGTCCTTTACAGCTGCTGTCTCAAAATCTGACAAACTGATTCTGCTAGAAGATTTCAAAGCCAAAATTGACACAGATCAGACTACGTGGGACGGCATCATTGGTCAAAATGGTATAGGTAAATGTAAAGTCTAACTGAAGACATGTGCCTCAAATGAACGTATTGTTAAAAACACCATCTTCAGACTCAAAGTTAGAAATGGGATGACATGGATACATTCCAAGTCCCGCACAGACATCTTATCGTCTATATCATTGTCATACGCCGGGACCAAAGTGATATTAAAATAACTAAGAGTGAATGTTGCATGGAGTGTCGCTCTGACCATCACCTTCTGTTCAAAAATTTGAGTCCAATAGTCCAACCAAAGAGGCGCACTTGGTGGACAGAAGCACCGAGGAGGCTATATGTGGAGAGGTTAAAGTGGGAACCTACAAGAAATAGCTTCACTACTGAGCTAGCAGCGACAATGGGTGAAATTTAGCTTGGAAACTCAAGCATCGACCAGAACTAAGAGCCACTGTTTACTCTACAGCGCTAAAACACCTTCCATGCGAAAACATTCGACTGATTCGATGAAAATGATGACAAAATTGAGATTCTTCTCGACACAAATCGTCAACCGCACAGGGTTCTTCAAAATGACACTTCTTCCTTGTAAGAGATTACGGCCTTCACTACCTCTGGAAGAATATTTTAGAGGAGACTCCGAGAGGTACATGATTCCTGGCTAAGCAAACGGGCAGACGAGATCGATGCGTTTTCTGTTCGCCATGACCACAAAACCTCGTACGAGGTGATTAAAACACGCTATGGCCCACATCCTTCAGGTAACTCTTCATTTCGCAAGGATGATAGATTGATATTAACAAAGGTAGCTCAGAGTCTCAACAGGTGGGCAGAACATTTTTGTAGCATACTTTTCAGTCTTCCACAAATGAAGATGCAATTCAACGTATGCCCCAGGAAAGAATGAACATGGCCAAGGATGAACTCATATCTGAAGATGAAGCAAACAAGACCATTAAATCGTTTTCTCCTGGAAGAGCCCATTGAGCTGGCGCAATACCAGCAGAGAAACAGCACTGCTAACATGTCTCACCAGGAGGTTCACTGAACTCTTCTGCTCCTTGCGGACTGAAGGAGAAGTCGTGCTAGAAATGAAGGATGCGTCGATAGCATATGTCTACATGAGAAAAAGTAATCACCAGAAGTGTGACATTCACCACGGAATTTCGCTGCTGTCCATTGCTGGCAAGATCCTCGCGCCTGTACAGCTCAATCGCCTTAACAAACATCTTGAACTAAACCATCAACTGCCAGAAAATCAATGGGGATTCAGAGCTAGTCGATGAACTGTAAATATGGTATTTGTCTAGAGTCAGCTACAGGAGAAATATCGAGTTCTAGACCGTTATATGTATTTACGATCATTTATCTCACAGAAGTATTTGATACAGTCAGCAGATTTGTGCTTTGGCAAATCATGTCCGAATTCGGCTGACCTAGCAAATGTGTAACCCTAGTGAAACAACCTTACTAGAGCATTCGTGCACGTGTGCTTCACACCAGCGAGACATCTACATCATTGCAGGTCAACAACCGCGTGCGTGACACAGGGATGTGTACTTCCCCGATCCTGTTCAGCATGATGTTTCCTTAAAGGATACCGACAATGGCATACCAATAAATTTCCGCATGGATGGTGGTCTGTTCAATCTCCCTAGACTGATTGAGAAGATCAAGGGAGTGCGTGACACGATAAGCTAACTATTGTTTGCTGATGACTGCTCAAAACGGAATACGCAAGTGGGCATGGGCCAGTTCTCTGCTGCTTGTGACAACTTTGACTTGACAATTGGCACAAAGAAAACTGAAGTCATGTACCAACTAGCACCTGGCACGGCGTATTAACCACCAGTGGGCACATTGAGACATTTGGAAGCACTCTGTCGAGATCAGTGATTATAGCTGATTAGCTTAAGGTCTAGAGTGTCATCATTCTCCGTACCTTACTTTACACGTTTAATATTTAAACTGTAAATGCTGGTGACGCGAGGAGACTGAATCATTCGCACATGAATTATCTGAGACACATTCTGCATATTCGCTGACAGGACCATATAACAGATAATGAAGTGCTATGTAGAGCCAACAAGCCAGGTTTTCAAGCACTTTTGCAAATCGCTCAACTGTGTAGTAAATTGAAATGTGCTCGAATTTCAAGCAAAAGGATTCCAAAGACACGCCTGTATAGTGAACTGAATGAAGGAAACCAATCACACGACGTCCAAAAAGTGTTTGAAGGACGGTCTGAATGAGTTCCTTAAGTGCTGTTAAATGGACGTTAACACATGAAAATACCTGGCTCAAAATCGTTCAACCACGACGAATGTGATCACAAAAGGCGTTAAATTCAGCTACGGCCCCACGTTCAAGTAGCTAATGATCGAAGTGCAATCAGGAAGGCTAGAGCAGAAGGAATACTAGAGGCAACTGTGGAGTGTGTTTGCCAGTCGAATCATAGAACTTTCTGCGCTCGCATTGGTTATATCAGTTCCTTGAACGTATTTAATTAAAATACTTGTATATGAGAGTTTTCTCTTAAACATTACTTGAACGTATCATCAATTGCTATGTTATTTTGTTTATTCACACTACTTGTCAGCTACCTTACAAGCGCCTCTCGCGCAGCAAATGTCAATTCAAAGTAGACAAATATGTCTGTCTGATACCTTTCACAGGAGAAATGTGCTTTCTAGCTCTACGGCTAATCCCGGCAATAATTGCAAAATTAACGCATTGACCTAAATTCCTTCTTTCTGAACAAATAGCAATTATTTGTCAAATTCTCCAGAGTGTCTTTTGGGAGGCAATATCTCAGAGCTCACACTATTCAAATCGTAAATTAAATTCATTAGCCACTTAGACATAGATATAAGTCATCTTTATTTCTGTCTGGTCCCAATTCAGTTCTTGTTACGGTATATTCTTCTTCATGTGTCTCCTTTCGCTCTATAGGATCCCTTCTTGAACTTTCGGCCAGATCACTGCAACTCACCACACGTCTGACTCAGATCAAATGTAACTGACAACACTTGCGACTCAGATCAAATGTAGCTCACCAGCATTCTGACTCAGATCAAATGTAACTCGTCATACTTATGACTCAGATCAAATGTAACTCACCACACTTGTGACTCAGATCAAATGTAACTCATTATACTTCTGACTCAGATCAAATGTAGTTCACAATTGGTCCAGTTGAGATCAAAGTTTATTTCACAACAATTCCTGCTCCGATCAAATGTAGTTCCCTACGTTCGACACAGACCAAAGTGTAGATTTTTGTACCTTGTGCTCAGAGCAAAACACTCAAGTCATATTCAGCAAAAATTATCGTTAATTTAAAAATAAAGCCTTCATAGATCGCTACTGAAGATGGAAGACCAGCAAAACTACTATACTACCGAGTCAATTATAACAAGAACAACTGATTAGTACACTTCCGACTCAGATACAGAAAATATTGTTTAGTTTATATTCTGCTCCACACGAAGCATAAGAGACCACTGCAGCTTTGAGGAAGTCTTACACAAACACAAAGCACTTAAATGCCTTCTTGCAGTGATGACTTATCTTTTCGTTTCAGGTGTTGCGATTGCTAGTCTAACGAACAACCTACATCATTCTCCTTTTGAAGTCATAGGTAGATGTTCTTCTTCTTTCTTTGCGCTCAGGATCTTTTTTTCTATATATGCAGGCCAGTCGCTATGATGAAGTCTGTAGTCTTCACCGGGTCGGAGCGGCTGCCCCACAGCTTTTGTCTCAGCTCCGAACCCTCTGGCCAGGTCTGGCATCTCATTTCCCTTTAGATTGGGCATTCTTGTAGAATATACTCAGGGTTCTGGCATCCTTTTCCACATGGGCACTCATCGGTGTGTGAGATCTTCAGTTGGTATAGATGTTCTAGTAGTCTGCAGTGTCCAGTTCTCAGGCGAAATAAGGTAGTTTGTTGATTTCTTTGAGATAGTGAATTGGGTCTGGTGTACTGCTTATGTTTCTGTCTTCTCTCCATGGTGTGTATACTGATTTCTGATGATGTTCTGGATTTCTCTGTATGGTACTCGATGATTAAATTGTGCCTTTTTGTTGCCACCTTTTGCTCTCGTTTCCCGTGATTCCGCAATGGGAGGGTAGCCACTGGAGCGCTATTGTTGAGGATGCCTGGAGTTTTCCCAGTTATGATCTAATCTCCGAAAACAGTGGTTCGTTGTTTGTTTTTTTGTATTGTCTCTAATAGTTCTCTGCAGTCCGTAAATACGGCTATTTTTGTTGGACGATACCTTTCTGTTTGAAGTATTCTCAGAGCTAGCAGGAGGGCCATCGATTCTGCTCTAAGGTTTGTGGACGACTTTCCTGTTGGGAGGGCCTCTTCTGTTATATTTTCACTTTTGTGTCTTATGAATATGCCTCCTCCCCCGTCTCTGCTGAATCATCTGTGTACACATGTGTCCATTCCTTGGTATTATATTTCTCCTCAATCATTGTGTGTGCTAAAATTTTCAACTCGTGGACACTGTGTTGGTCTTTTCTTCTTATTCCTGGGATCTCTGTACTTATTTTGATGTTATTTATGTTGCAGCTTAGCTCTTCACAGTTAATAAGCATTTCTATTTCTGTAGGTTGGTTGGGAATTAGTTCTCCATATTTTTTGGTGTAGGTGGTTTGATATATGAATGAAGCTGGTTCTCTTTAGCCTAATTTTAACTGTTTGTTTTAGTTTGATATGTATGGGCTCTCAGGCATGCGTAGCATCTTTTCACTATGTGTCAGCACTCTTTCCTCTCGTCTAGTATTTAGTGGTCTTATATTTGTATATGTTTCCATTTTCTGGATTGGTTTAGTCTTCACTCCTCCTGTTATTATCCCTAAGGCTGAATTTGGAATTTTGGTTAGGTGTTCCATGTTTGTTTTTGATGCTGTGGTCCAGGCTGTCATGCCGTATTCAAGTACTGGCCTGACTGTGCCAGTGTATACATTTTTGAGGATATTGCTATTTGCACCCCAGCTTTTTCCGGCCAGCTTCTTCACGAGAGATAGTTTTCTGGCTGCTTTTTGTTCTGTCTCCTGTATGTGTTCCCTCCATGTGAGTCTCTTTTCCATTTTAACTCCGAGATACACAGAGGTATTTTCTTGTACAAGCTCTTTGCCATTTAGAATAAGTTTTGTTACTTCCTTGGTGTTGGACAGTGAGAAGCATGTTGTAACTGTCTTTGAGATGTTAATCTGCAATCCCCAATCTGTAACCCATTTTCCAACAGTGTCCAGTGCTGTCTGCATTCTATTTTCAGCTGTTGGTAATTTTTCTGCAGCACTCCACCTTGGGAAGTCGTCAGCGTGTAGGACACTGGATACTTTCTTTGGGAGTTTTCCCGCTATGTCAATTAATAGGTAGATGTTAACAGTTGTGGTGTCTTCTGCCGTCTCCGGTTGCCACATGATCGACCTGTACACTCTGATGATCAAATATGTATCCCCATCTTGGCATATCCTCCCATAGCAGATGTGGTTGAACAGACCGTATTTTTCGCTAACATAAAGGGGACTCATATCCAATACAAACAAAGCTGCTGTGATTATGACAACTTACATTTTTTCCCTAACATTTTTGCTTTTGAACACAATGTAAAATGTGTCTATTTGCAAGAACAAAATCGTATTAAACACACATAAAACGTATCAACAACTCAAAATGATGGGTCAGTGTGACAAATTTTGTAAAAAGCTAAAACAAATCTGGTGTATTTGTAAAGATGTCATGTATTTCCTGTCTAAAATTCAGACATTTTAGTTCATATTTGTTCTTTGATAATTCATTTTTTAAATTCATTTATCACTACATTGTTTAATCGAATTTCTGAGCTCAAAATGAAGGATTTATCGAATTGAAGAATAAAGGTGCATGCCTCTGTTGTCGCCGTGCAGTGTAATGACTATGTTTTTTATTTTACCTCAGATAGACAGAAACCTGTTTTACCGAAGATCTGAACGCATGTCATTGTAGTCAAAGACCAACATCCAAACCGTTGAACCAGCCGATCCTTATTTACCTAGCTGTACTTCATATTACTCTTCAATTCAGTCCTTTGTTTTCAGCTGATAATAGATGGATGTTACAGAGATGTGGTCTTACATATGAACAATCCTACAGACAAAAACGGCGCCAAATTATGATATGCCAATTAAGGCGCACGTAACAAGACAGTTTTCATGCAACAGGCAGAACAAAACAGTCACTGCAAGGTTAAAGCCCACTGTAACAACAAGTGAGAAAAGATACAGTCGAAGACAACAAAGACAAATAGTATTTAAGATCGTCAACAGTAGAATTAAAAACAGCCCACAGGACAGGGAGTTGCAGACTTCTAATCCGACCTTTGTAAGCGGCATGGCGCATGTTTGTGATGAGGCAAGGGAGCTATTTCAAATGTTCAGTTTTTGTTACAAAAATCTGACGTTTTTTTTAATCACGTAGAGTTAGTATCGCCAAGTTCCTAAAATTGAGCTGAAACCACTTTTTTTTTATTCAGTTTAAAATAAAACTTGTCAACGTTTCCTGAATGTCAAGAAGTGGACCATGTCAGAACAATGACAATACATTACAATTGCCGAGATATCGCAGACAAATACGTGGAAGATAAGGCTGACTTTTTCAGAAATCAGAATAGAGAAACTAGCCTTGGCAAGGGCGTAGAGAAGTTCTTTGTACTTATTGTTTACTCTTTATGTATTACACTTATGTATTAGTATCTCTAATATAAGTGTTATGTGTGATCGTGTACTACTTGTTTCCTTGCTGACCTGTACACAATATCTGCCCGTTAGTGAAACTCTACAACATGTAGAACATCTGTCCGTTACTGAAACTCTACAACATGTAGAACATCTGCCCATTAGCGATACTCTAGAACATCTGCCCGTTAGTGAAACTCTACAACATGTAGAACATCTGCCCATTAGCGATACTCTAGAACATGTAGAACATCTGCCCATTAGCGATACTTTAGGACATGTAGAACATTTGCCCGTTACCGACACAATATGTAAAACATCTACATGTTAGCGATACTCTACAATATGTAGAACATCTGCCCGTTAGCAAAACTGTACAATTTGAAACCAAAAACTCGTGTTTGCCATTGACCAAGATTTAGTATTATTAACACTGTCCCGTTCTACGTTCAAATACTGGGTAACTGGAAAACAAAAGTGGAATTATAAGATCAAACTAAAATACAAACAATGGGCACAATGCTTTATAATTTTGAACAATGGCGTATTGTTATGTTACAGACGATTGCATACCAGACGGTAAGTGCTGAAATAAATTAAAATAAATCCCTACGTATCAATAATCGTCGAAATCATTAGAAACAAAGCTCACCAGCAATAAATAAGCAGAAAATCAGCATTAAAGACTGAATTTACATTTTACATAAGATGCACCAGTGAATATTTATTTGTATGGTTAGACTTGGAATTTTTTAAAATAAAAGTTCACGATAATCAATTATTAGGAACAGAACAACGTTTAAAAACATATGTAACTGCGGCAAGCGCCTATGTTTTATTTTAATATATATATATATATATATATGTAGTATAAGCTAACTTATCATTACGATTATTTATCATATGGCACAGACAATAAAAATAAATTTTTGCACTTCTGTTTTCCGACGAGAACCGTATTTACGATTCGAGTATAATCTTGTATTCAATTAAGATGAATATTTGTTTACAAAGATTCCGATTTTAACCGTGACAAAAATGGTCAATGTTAATCTTCTTCATCGATCAACTGATGCTAGGCTTCTAGACAGGTGAGGTTCACGAAGGAGACTGTGCGTTTCAGACCTTCGCCGGTCTCCCACAGCTTTTTGATGATGGTCGCTCCCCCAGGCCAGGCTTGCTGTCTTTGGTCTGCATAGGTAGGTCACACTAGCGGAATATGTTCTGGTGTTTGCTTGGTGCGCCACAATCGTACATGGCAGTGTCTCTGAGACCCGTTATGTGGAGGTGAGCCTTGTCCCGTTCTGAGTCTGAAGATCTTTGTCTACCAATCTCTGCCAAGTTTGTCTTCGTTGTCATTTTCTAGCGTGTATTCTTTGTGCTGGTCTCTCCATTCTGTTCTCATATAACGTTTGATGAGTGTCTTTACTTCTTTATAGCTATGTGAATAGGGAGTCTGCGTGTTGCCACTTTCGGCTTTTGCGAGTTCGTCTGCTTTCTCGATCAACGTTAATAGAATGTTATGCTGCTCTAGGGGCAGATATACTGTTGTTTTTTTTTCATATTAAGTATCGTAAATCAGCAAATGTTCTGTACATATCATATATCATTGTAATAATGACTGTGTCCTGTAGAATGCGTCCATGTTACAGTAGATTTTATGTATCTCCAATAAATAAATAATAACACTATCATTACTGTGTTGGTTTTCGTTGCTTATGGTCGACTGAAGGATTTATAGGGTTGAAAAAAAGGATACTTGTCCACTTAGTCGACACGTACTGAACAGACTAGGTTTGAATTGTTCCCGTGGATAGAAAAATAATTTTGATTACCAAGGATTTGAACACATGTCCTCATGGAAAAAGTTTGATACCCAAACCGATCGACCTGTCGTTCTTCATACATCAGTAATGATTACGTAACATATGAACATCAGCCCATTGTTTTAATAATGTATGCATCATACACCCGCAATGCCTGATCAACTGATATTGATTTTAAGATGGTGGTCGGCTATTTCTCTTAATCAATATTTTATATTTAAATAATAAGAACATTCTCTGCCATTAAAATGGACAAACCATATGGAACGATGACGATCGAAATCATTGCTGTAAAAGTACGCAAACTATGTTCACATTTCTTTCTCATTCGCTTTTACTGATAGGTCTGCTTATGTGGAGTGATAACACACTCTCTAGTTTAATTATACATAATAAATACACGAAATATCTATAGACGCAACCATTTGGAAAATATATATGAAAAAAATGTTTACAGTGAGGATCAGTTGAGAAGTTTATATGTTAACGTACTTTCAATGGCTGTATCTGGGGGAAATTAAAATGATATCAACACCTACAGTAGGTTTTCGGTAAGGTAAGAGATTCCCTTTACACCCTATCAGGCATATTGGGGAATATTATGTTAGGCTGATGTTCTTTCACTAACGGCACTTCATGTGCCATGTGGTCAGCATCACTTCGGATGTTATTTTACAATCCAGAATTGCTCTGGTATTCAATTTTTGAGGCTGGGTCGATATCCCGCATCAACTTGGTTTTTAAACTTGATTGCGACCTCCTAATTCCAGTCCACGCATTTTAACATATACAAATATACTTAATTACCGCTTACCGAGAGATAATGTTAACTTTTATTTATTACATGCATAATGTGTGCTACTTCTAGGTAGCTAAGGTTTTCAACAATAAATTTTAGATAAATAGAAAATCAATTTAAATGTGCAGTGAGTATCAGCGATTCCCAACAATTTCCAACAATGGCTAACAGGCATATCACAACACTGCGTAAACATAAGACATTCTTCTTTCACACGATATCTTTATTATTTGTAATACAAGTGCCTGTGGTATTTATTCAGCATCACCAATCCATCTTGTTTTTGGTCTTAAACTAGCGCTATGAAACCATGCTATTTGATTTGTTATGTTTTAGTGGCGTATAGGTTTGGAGATGTTCTTGTTATATGTTATTGTCAATCGTTTTCCGATATATTAGTCCGTGTTATTTTTCCATTTGCTTTTTTTATAGCAGTTTGAAAATCTAATGGTGGATTGTTAGTCCACACTGAACTACACGCCAGCACCCAACTGACCAGCTTTTCGTCAGTATTCAGAATTGCCTTCATAATAAACCTAGTCGCAACGTGGACTTCAAACGAACCATACTTGGCCTATCTCCGTAGTCAGCTGCATGCTGTTGCTTTCCCCAGGACGAGCACATATGTATGTAGTTTGAGAGCCAATAACTTTTGTATTCAATTGTTACTTATTATCCCCCATGGCACTCTCCTTTATACCCCGACGATATTTCAATTATTTTAGTTTGAGTTTTTGTAATGTGCATTTGCTTTAGGTCGAGAATCGGTGCATGTCATTTAGCTGCGTTTGAGGACTTGAGACGATGCCAAGACTTTACGAGACATTTGATTTTGTTGCTCGATTTCTTTGTATAGATTACTGGATTCTTGGTAAGCAACCATTGTTTGATACTAGGTGGCCAAAAGCTATCCATTTGTTCTATAAATTCATTTCGTCAGTCCCTAGAAAGTGCCATCCCTTGTCTTACATGGTTTGCCTTTCGGACTCTATTATTAGTAAATGTGTGGGTGGTTTCCTTCGTGATGCTTACTAGAAATGGAGAAGGTACAGCTCTGATGTGTCCAGCTTACAGGCATTTCCATGTTGACTACTAGCCTACCCGGTCATGTAGAACCTGCACTTTGCTTTTGGTGGTGCTGGTAACAGTAGAATGTCATCGTGTGAGGACTTGCTACCGATCTTCTTCCACCATCAGCTCTAGTAGTTATGTCAAAATCGATGGTGTTCGTCTTCCGCAAAAAAGACGGCATTAAAACGGAAGTCAAATGTCGATAATGAGTGAGTTCCACATGAGCACACAAAAATTGAAGAAATACACAGACTACCTTGCGAAAAAAAAGATCATCGACATGATCAAAGAGAATAACAAAATAGCAAATTAATCTCAACGACAAGTATAAATGCGGATACAAAAAATGAACGTATCTGGCTGGCTGATTCTACTGGGAGGACTGGGGTGAAAACATGAATCATATTACGTTTTGTGGATAATGTGCCATCACCTGTGCATCACAAAGGTCGTCCATGTTTCATATTTACTGTTTCGCTGCTCTAATTTGATTTTAGTTTAACCTTTTCGCTTGATATGTGTGGGTATTGGCTCGCTGAAAATGTAACCATGTCGGTGGAACAAACAAACATGTTCGCAAAGTATGATGGCTCCCCAGACATAGAACAGAAAAAGCAAGCTTTCTTCCACCAAAATGGGTGATATACTGTATAAGGTGTATAGTAGTGTCTTAAGTCTGAGACAGACTTCCGCGTGTATAAAACAAATCCAGTGATTATATAAGAGCTAACAAAGAAGCAGAGAAAGAGTCACTTGTTTGCTCTAGTCTGTAAACTGTTTCTATTTCCTCCTTAAAATTGTTTGTAAAAACTCAGGAATTCATATTAACTGCATCCCGTGCTGCTGAACCTTGTCAATCAAAAAGTTGATGATTTTCGTGAAAACTTAAGCAGAAAAAATACACTCGGTGAAATGAACAGAATGAAACAATTCTAAAACTTAAGACTAGCTAGTAAATTCAAGAAACAAAACAATCTCTACCATATGTTGGGAAACCGAAACTATAAAGTTGATGCCATTATATAATAATACAGTGGCTTGCTTGTAATGATAGTGACACCACAGATTATCTATGCGGTGTATAATATAGTTTGAGGATGGTGTGGTATGGTGGTTCAGATGTCGGTTTATTGACCAAGCGGAGATAGGTTCTGTCAATGGTTATAACTAAAACGTGATATACATCGCGTGACGACTGTAAGAGCAAGCGATCTTTATGCCTCAGTCCTATAAACCTTGCAGAGGACGGACACCAGTAATGACAATAAATGTCCGTTAAGATAGACTGATAGTATATAAGTCAGTCCACGACAGGCAACCATGTGGATTCAAATAGTTATTATATTTTGTACGCAACAATAATGGCAGACCAATACACATACACAAATCAACATGCTCGTATGCTGAGAGGTTTGAAAGATGAGTAAATAATAGTAGCAATGCAACCTGCCAGGCACATCACAATAGGAGACGTTAGAGGATTAACTACCCCATTATATAGAAAAGGTAAGTCACTATTAAGAAGAAGCAAGACTGCTATTCTCTTTTAAATAACCGGAGCACCTTCTATTCTCTTTTATATAAGTGAAGCCCCTTCTATCCTTGTTTACAGAAGTGGAGCATCTTCTATACTTGTTTACAGAAGTGGAGCACCTTCTTTACTTGTTTACAGAAGTGGAACACATTCTATACTTGTTTACAGAAGTGGAGCACCTTCTATACTTGTTTACAGAAGTGGAGCACATTCTATACTTGTTTACAGAAGTGGAGCACCTTCTATACTTGTTTACAGAAGTGGAGCACCTTCTATACTTTTTTTTTACAGAATTGGAGCAACTTCTTTACTATTTTACAGAAATGGAGCACCTTCTATACCTTTTTTCAGAAGTGGAGCACCTTCTGTACTTTTGTACAGAAGACTGTCCAGCCAAAATGGTTTCCTTCCCACCGTTTCTACTGGAATGCCACTACCTTGTAGGTTACATAGTAGATTTAAAACATGCTTTCCTTTCTCTGGCGACACCGTAGATCAGGGAACGTTGAAGCAAATTAACTGAAGACATACCTAAGTCATTGACTGAAGCTCTGAGAGTAGTGTATAGGCTGGAGGGATTAGAGTATTAAAAACAGAGCAGGGACGGAGATAAAAAAGAGCAGAAAAGCTAAGACTAGTGAGTAGGTGTAATATAGACCAGAGAAGAAGCTATGATAGACTACATAACATAGCCAATGAGTAACTAGAATAAAGAGATAGAAATAGAAGTCACCAAAGCAGACCAGCACTGAAAGGGAACGAGAGACCATGCACGTGTAAGATTATGTCTATGTGTGATGTTCTTTTGAGTCGTTAATGACACCAGTTGCTTCAATACAAAAAGGTCGTCCCGGACAACACGTTGTAACACAGGTGTTACCTTGACCTGACAACCACAGTAACAGAACCACTGTCGTCTGTCGTAGTCACGAGATCAGCTGCAGTCACTGAGTTCCTGACTAAATGATGAAGAAGAATAACCAGCAGATCTAATCACTAAAAACATCATCCCGATGTTAAGGCAAGACAAAAGGGTCAGAAGACACCATCATTGTAGTAGCTGAGAAGTGGGACATAAGGCCACCATACGAGCGAGGACAGAGAGATAGGACTGAGAACAATTAGCTAGACAGATTTGTATCACCGCAAAGGGAAATAGCCTGTGAATGGAACATTGCTAGGATTGATCACGAGATAATCTTATGTTTCTTTAGTGCTAATTGCATGCAACTCTTGGACGTCATTATAGTTAGAGTTAGTTAGAGTTGGTAACGATAGAAAACGATTCACATGCATATCATTTTTATTCTTTTCATTTCTTTTTTCTTGCGTTCGCCTTATCTCTCTAATCTTCAGGGCGATGTGCGTTGCACTGTGGTTTTTATTTTCCGCCTGTTAGCCTGGCTCATCCGACTTCTGCTTGCATTTTATGCAAGTGCCTGCTTCCCTCTGCATGTCCACGGGGTAACGGCCGGTGCTGTGATGGAGATCGAACCCAGCATTTTCTGGTTGTGAGCCGTGTCACTTTACCACTGGCCCACGCCGTCCGAATTTTTATTAAAATGTGTATGTTGTTTATTAAATAAATATGAATTTGCTTTTGCTGTTGTTAACAGAAGTGTTAGTATTTTAATTAGAGTTATGAGCTAAGAAGTGATAGTGTAAGGTAGAAAGTTAATAATAAGTGGTGGTAGAGTGAGTCTGACATATAGATATAATTAGTACCGTGATATAGAATTTTGCAATAACCCTACACTGCCACACGCTGTCCGAGGAAACAATTGTATAGAAGTAATAACATTCTCTGTCAATACACCATGTACCTTCCCTCAGGCCTAATTAAGCCCCAAGAAGTAAATCGCAATAAGAAACTACCACGGACGGCTGTCGACTACCTGGCAGAAGGCATACACCTTTTTATTTAAATACTCGAATTCCAAGTAATAGAAACCAGCGTACACACTGTGTGGTGATAGCCAGTCAATCACCCGTTGTTGTGCAACCCTAATAATCACCTCAGCAGACGCCTGAGATGGGGAAAAGCGTGGCATTGATATTTCTGTTCTTAATATTTTTAGATTTACGGCGTTCTGTCGTGTGTCTATGTTTGCTCAAATGAATAAATCGCAGTCTGTACGTCTGTGAAAGAAACATGTCAGCATTAATTAACAACATCTGTCAAATCGTTTCCTATCTGCGCATATTTAAGATAAAGCAGCGAGATCAACAGAAAGATGCCAGACTTGTGTACAATGTGTTTAGACGTTGTACGATAGAGATGTCAAACTAACATTAGGACGCAAAATGTCAAACGTGTGTTGTACGTCTAGAATTTTTAATAAAGCGCAATGAGGCCAACAGTAAGAAGCCAGACGTGTGAGAAATGATCGAGAATAATAAGATAGAACCTCAAGGCCAACAGTAGAAGCCAGACATGTGTTATGTATGTCTAGAAGTTGTCAAATAAAACTATAAGGCCTACAGTAAGAAGGCAGACATGTGTTCTGTATGTCTAGAAGTTGTAAGATAGAGAACATAGGCCAACAGTAGAAGACATATATATGTTATGTATGTCTAGAAGTTGAAAGATAGAGAACTGAGGCTAACAGTAGAAGCCAGACATGTGTTATGTATGTCTAGAAGTTGTAAGATAGAGAACTGAGGCCTACATTAAGAAGCAAGACATGTGTGCTGTATGTCTAGAAGTTGTAAGATAAAACCTTAAGGCCTACAGTAAGAAGGCAGACATATCTGCTGTATGTCCAGAAGTTGTAAGATAGAGCACTGAGGCCAACAGTAGAAGCCAGAAATGTGTTCTGTATGTCTAGAAGTTGTAAGATAGAGCACTGAGGCCAACAGTAGAAGCCAGACATGTGTGCTATATGTCTAGAAGTTGTAAGATAGAGCACTGAGGCCAACAGTAGAAGCCAGACATGTGTGCTATATGTCTAGAAGTTGTAAGATAGAGCACTGAGGCCAACAGTAGAAGCCAGACATGTGTGCTATATGTCTAGAAGTTGTAAGACAGAGCACTGAGGCCTACGGTAAGAATGCAGACGTGTGAGTAATGATTGAGAATTATAAGATATAAACTTAAGGCCAACAGAATGAAACCAGACATGTGTGATGTATGTCTAGAAGTTGTAAGACAGAGCACTGAGGCCTACAGTAAGAATGCAGACGTGTGAGTAATGATTGAGAATTATTAGATAGAAACTTAAGGCCAACAGTATGAAGCCAGACATGTGTGCTGTATGTCTTAAAGATTTAAGATAGAACAATGAGACCGACAGTATGAAGCCAGAATTGTGTGCTGTATGTCTAGAAGTTGTAAGATAGAGCCCTGAGGCCAACAGTATGAAGCCAGACATGTGTGCTGTATGTCTTAAAGATTTAAGATAGAACAATGAGACCAACAGTATGAAGCCAGACATGTGTGCTGTATTTCTTAAAGATTTAAGATAGAACAATGAGACCAACAGTATGAAGCCAGACATGTGTGCTGTATGTCTTAAAGATTTAAGATAGAACAATGAGACCATTAGTATGAAGCCAAACATGTGTGCTGTATGTCTAGAAAATTTAAGATAGAACAATGAGACCAACAGTATGAAGCCAGTCTTTGTGCAATATGTTAAGGAATTTAGTTTTAGTTTATTTTATTTAGTTTTACCCCTTTTCAGTTTGTGTCCACCGACCGATGTAGCTTTTGTTCTTGCGGAGCACGTTTGCTTTTGCTATTCCGGTCATATTTGTTCAGTATTTAAAAAAAATATGATATGTCAATCCGTCTGCAGGGATTCATTTTCTTCTGAAACCAAAGCTCGTAAAGTTAAATTCTCGTGTGACTGGTGTTCATTCTAATGAGGTGTCTAGACAATTCCATCTTCTGTCATTCTGTAAAGTTTATTATATCTTATGTTGTGTCACAACATTTCTGATTTTCTCTGTCCTGAAATGTTAACGCCATCAGCATGCAACCACAGAAGGAAAGAGGCGAGTGGTAAGACCAAGAAACACTTGGCAACAAACGATCGAAAAGACGTCAGGTCACATGAGATATTGTTGGCAGAATTCAGGAAGACGGTACACAATAAGAACACACGGAGAGCATCTGTTGCGACACAATGCTCCAAAGAGAACCAGACGGGAAGCATCTGTTGCGACACAATGCTCAAATGAGAACCAGACGGGAAGCATCTGTTGCGACACAATGCTCAAATGAGAACCAGACGGGAAGCATCTGTTGCGACACAATGCTCAAATGAGAACCAGACGGGAAGCATCTGTTGCGACACAATGCTCAAATGAGAACCAGACGGGAAGCATCTGTTGCGACACAATGCTCAAATGAGAACCAGACGGGAAGCATCTGTTGCGACACAATGCTCAAATGAGAACCAGACGGGAAGCATCTGTTGCGACACAATGCTCAAATGAGAACCAGACGGGAAGCATCTGTTGCGACACAATGCTCAAATGAGAACCAGACGGGAAGCATCTGTTGCGACACAATGCTCAAATGAGAACCAGACGGGAAGCATCTGTTGCGACACAATGCTCAAATGAGAACCAGACGGGAAGCCTCTGTTGCGACTGAAAGGGGCTACTACTATATACGGTCTATTTTACAGTTGTTGCCAAATAATATGCAATGTCTCTATCTTACAGATACAATTAAGAAATAACAATAACAATTTTTTTTATGAACATAGAGTTTATTTCTCACCTTACTCAGGGTCAGACAGTCTAAGAGATTAATGACTGCTCTCGGTTAAACGAAACGCAAACGACCATTTCCTCTTTCTCATCTAAGACATGGTCTTCACATTTAGCCCAGAAATCGTTGTCTATTTCCGATAGCTCAGCATAAGTAAGATCTTTGACATCGCACAGTTTGAAAGTTTTATTTTCAGTTGCCGTTTAAACTTTAACTTTTGTCCAAATTGGTTCTGGTGGACTTAAGTGTGAAAGGCAAGGAGGACGTCTCAAACACTTTTGACCATGTTCTCCTATTAACTTGTCAGTATGAAATGTATTTGCCTTCCGTGTCTGCTTTGCAAGTGACATCAATTCTAGTTTGAGATACATTTCGAAAAGTGAAACTTGCAATCCTCATATTTTTTCCAAAAATGCAGTTTTGAGACATCCGTGCCAATGTTTTTTTCTCAGGCATATCTTTAATTTCCTTAAATGCACTGTTTTTTTTAAAGAATCAAACATTTATTTAAAAATTTACTCGCCGGATAACCTCTTCGTTAAAACCGTATACCGTTTGCTGTCTTGCCTTCTCTGATTGCGAACTTAAACTTTGATAATTTTGGACCCGGCTACAGCTTGAAGTAGTTCATTGTGAAACTTAAGTGCGACTTATTTTAGGATCTAGAAATTAGTGCAAACAAATGTGCACACCAAATGCTTACCATTGCAATAGTGTAAAATAATCAAAAGACTGTTATGAGAAACTGTGAGGCTCTTGTATACTTCAAATAAGCTAAACTGGGAACCAGCTGCTTGGCTTCACTAACAAATGTTTCACGTAATATCATAAATACTAACCGTTTATATGCACAGTGTCAATCATTTTTGTCAAATGATTGCTTTTTAAAGATTATCTCGAGTTTTTGAAACGTACTACAGCTGCAAATGTGTGTAGATTTAAAAACCTTTTACACCACGTACTAGTAAGAGAAGTCTGACGTTAATTACAATAATATTAATGAATGTCAACTGTTTCGTGATTCAGAAAATGTAAATACTTACCTCATTTTAACAGCGTTTTTATTACTATTACTCAGTTTGGAAAATTGTTATGCTTTAAAATGTCTATATACACATGGTGTGTGCTTTAAACAAGTGTAATCAAAGTAAGAACGTTTCAGAATCGAAATGCAGGAGTTTAACGATTTCGAGATCAGACTGCCAATCCTTGCACTGCTTCCTGTTTCTGAAGGTACTAGATATTTCTTCGCTCATAAGTTTATGAACAATCTATACAATAAATGTAGGAAATTCATTCTCTATTCACAAACACCACAAAGAAGAATTCGTTCAGAGATTACACCGTGTAAGAAAGACTTAAAAAAGAAAAAAGAAAAAAATAGAAAGCCAAAAATCGCCAGTTTGATGTATTGCCATCCCACCAATTTAAAACTCATCCCATATTTCTTTGATGGATGTAGAAAGGCTATAAATGCTAGCGCCCAGGCTTTTAAGCAGCTTAAAACCGTTTGCTCTGGTTCTGCGTTCTGTGTTTTCTATATTGTCCTAAAGTTTGCTATGATAAGAAATATTTGTATAATTGCCGAAACATTTATTAATCGATTGGCACCCCACACAAATGAATGTTCTGCAGAGAGTGTTTAATTTATGACACAAATATATGTGAACATCCAAAGCACAGTGCATACCAATACACAAAGAACACTCACATTACTTCCGTTTTTCAATCGACAACCATTAATAACATGTCTACAATAATCACGCTCTAATGATTCATATATTGTGTCGTCTTCTTGAGCTTCTTCTATGAGATTCCAGTTGCCTTGGCTTCATAATCCGCTGTTCTTCCTAATTCATTATTTTGTTCTTCTGACCGTATCTTTTCGCGTGGGCTGTACCCTGGCGCAAGTCTGGCTATATTATTATGCTGGCACTTAAGTGTGTGCTGTATTATCCCCACTTTCACTCATTAATCTCAATATTTATCTGCCATTGTCTTGTTCCTCTCTGCACGCGAACATAATAACACCCAACCACAGCACAAACGTAATGATCTATTCCCTACATGCCTGTATTATACATTGATTAAAGAGCTTGTTCAAGAGGCAGGTTGCTCAGCGATTAGGTGTTCCGAAGGTATATGGGATCAGACCTTAGCTAAGGCACATATATTTTTTTTGTCCGAGAAAAATTTAAATTTTCGGCGCACAATGTTATAGCCATTTCCCAAATCCAGCGACCTTTATTCTCAGCCCAAAAATCCTAGAGTGGACCCCAACGATAGAAGTCAACAATAATCTGTTTTGTTTGTATACTTTCGTTACGAAACAATGGAGTAATCGTACCTATTTTCGGTATTCAAAAACAACAACAGCAACAACAACAGCAGCAACCTCAACAACTGCAAAAACAACAGAAACAACAACAACAGCAGCAACAACAACTGCAACAACAGCAACAGCAACAACAACAGCAACAACAACAACAGAGATAACACCAACAACAAGAACAGCAACAACAACAATAACTGCAACAACAACAATAGCAAGAACAACAACAGCAACAGCAACAACAACAGCAACAACAACAACAACAGAGACAACAACAGCAACAACAAGAACAGCAACAACAACAATAACTGCAACAACAACAATAGCAAGAACAACAACAGCAACAGCAACAAAAACAGCAACAACAACAGCAATAACAACAGCAACAACAACAACAGCAACAACAACAGCAACAACAATAACAGCAACAACAACAGCAACAACAACAACAACAACAGATCCAACACCAACAACAACAATAACAGCAACAACAACAATAACTGCAACAACAACAGCAGCAACAACAGCAACAACAACTGCAAAAACAACAGCAACAGCAACGACAGCAGCAGCAACAACAACAGCAACGATGACAGCAACAACAACAGCAACAACAACTGCAAAAACAACAACAACAGCAACGACAGCAGCAACAACAACAACAACATCAACAAAGAAGTCACTTGAAATGTTTTCTCCCTCCACGCCCTCTTCTTATCGATTCAGTTCATCTGGACTGTCTAATTATCTTCTCCGATCTGCGCTCAGTTTCCTCCAGTTTTGTTTCGCCTTATCGGTGTCTTCCACCTTTTTATCTTTGCGTTCCAGAACACATTTCCTGTCCTGTGACTGTCTCAAAGACTAGACAACAATTCCTGAAAATAGTCACGCCACTAAATGATGCACATCTCTATGTGGAATATTATGTTTATATTAGGTTTAATACATACGCTCCCACAGATAATGTAACATAATTTGAGAGGAATCGAGAAATGCAATTTAAGGGAAATGGAGAGAGATAGAAAGAGGTTAGGCAATACAGAGAGAGGTAGAGCGATAGAGATCGAGAGAGATATAGAGATGGAGACGTCAAGAAAGAAATGGAGAGCTGAATATATGTGTATGTGTGGTCTGCCGGGGATTTTGTGTATGACAAGGACAAGAATAGTACCACTGCCTTACAGAGAGCATGTCATACAAGGCGACTAACTGTGTGACATGGCATAACACCGGCCATGGTTAAGTGGTTTGTTTAGAGCAGCATAGATGACGCATATCAGGCTGCGGGTCTACTTTGATTTAGTGTTTGAGTCCATGAAGATGGACTTGCACATCGGTTAACCACTCTCTGTAAGCGCTTGCCCCAACGCTGCGGAGTATTAAGTTTCTTTAGCCTAGCCCGCTAAGCAGAAAGCCGTTCTCCATACTATATCCAGCTCATACCAGTGCTGATACCAGTACAGGTCGACTTAGAACTAAGAATTATATGTATATACATAAAGGCATAGAAATAGATAAAGAGAGAGAGAGAGAGAGAGAGAGAGAGAGAGAGAGAGAGAGAGAGATAGAAAGAGATTGAGAAATAGAGAGATGGGGAGTGATAAAGATATATGCAGATAACGAGGTTTGCTTACCTCTAATACAACTTAAATAAGGTAACAACAGACATTAGATAGATGCAGATAAAAAAAGACGAACAATAACAGAGAGAAGAGAGAGAGAGAGAGAGAGAGAGAGAGAGAGAGAGAGATGTTTGGATCGTGATGTAGTGACAGGATACAGGAAACTAAAACAAGTAGACGCACACAACGGTGACACCAAGAATTATCAGCAAAATCTGTAGAAATGTACAGAAAAGCCATTATTATTCGCACTGTCTCTCCCGCCCTTTCTCTCTCTTTCGTTGTCCCTCCCTTGTTCTCTATCTACCTATGTATGCCTCTCTCCATCTCTATCCCTCTCCCTTCCTCTTTCTCTGCTTCTCTGTCCCTCGCTCTTCCTCTATCTTTCTTTCCCTTTCTCTCTCCCTCTCTGTCTCCCTCTCTCTCACTTTCTGTCACTCTCGTTCTCCTTCTCTGACTTTCACCCTCTTCCCGTTCTCTCTCGCACTCTCTCACCGACGGTACTCGCGAATCGTCCTTTAGACGCTCCGACTGTAATATATTCCCTTGATGGTATCTGAATATGCAACAAGCCAAATTCAATCACCTTTTCGTTCCCATGAGAAGCATTGGTCACCATTGCTGGTTTTCCGTTTTTAAAGAAAGTCTGTTTCCAAGCATTTATAACCATTCACATTTGTGATTCAAAGTTAAGCATACACTACAACTGTAACCATTCACCTTTTTGGTAAAATATGAACCATAGACTACCACTGCAAACATTCATCTTTTTTGTTCCGATGTCAAGTATTTATTTTAATATCACCTTGTCTTTACAAGAATACTATAAATAAGCTTTTGCAGTGGCTGATTTTAATGAGAATGTTTTTAATATATTAGCTTGCCAGCCCCATGCACAATCCTTTTCAGCAGTCTAGCACGATATTTATGGAGAAAGACAGTAGTCCTCTTCTTTTCACCCCGGGCAGCCCCAGGATCAGAATGTCACATAGCAGTGCATGTGTGTGCGTGTGTGTGTGTGTGTGCTTGTGTATGTGTGTGTGTGTGCGTGTATGTGTGTGTGTGTGTGTGTGTGTTTGTGCTTGTGTATGTGTGTGTGTGTGTGTGTGTGTGTGTGTGCAGGTTTTTAGTGTGTGCTAGTGTTAATGTTTTCATATTTCTAGTGTGTACTTTTAAGTGTGTGTGTATGTTTGCATGTTTCTAGTGTGTACTTGTATGTGCGTGCATGGGTCTAGTGGGTCTTGTGAGTGTGTGTGTGTGTGTGTGTGCATGTTTTTCTTGTGTCCGTGTGCATCTTTGCGTATAATTGTATTGTGTGCCCGTGCGTGTGCATGTATCTTCTTCTTCTTCTTCATCTTCTTCTTCTTCTTCTTCTTCTTCTTCTTCTTCATCTTCTTCTTCTTCTTCTTCTTCTTCTTCTTCGTACGTCAACCTGTATTTTTTCAAAAAAAGCAGCGGTCATCCTGAGGCTGTCGACACTGCCATAGAGCTTGTCTAGTGTTGCCACTGGTGATGGCCACATGTGCTTTCTCTCGTCCTCGTATGTCGGGCAGTTCTGCAGCAGATGTTCAGCGGTCATTTTCTCGATACCAAAAGTGCATTCGTCAGTGCCACCTATCTTCAGTTTATCAAATAGGTGGTACCTCAGTCTGTTGTGGCCTGTGCGGAGTCTGAAAACCACGACCTGCTCTCTTCTGTTCAACTGGTAATAGGCATCATTTTTTGTATAGCCAGTATGTTCTGTTTCCCATTTGGCCATGCATCTGGCTCTAATAAGCCTTTTGGACTTTTCGTAGGTCACTCTAGAATCTGGTTGTGGTAGTCTTGCACCTTCTTTTGCCAGTCTGTCTACCTCCTCGTTGCCTTGGATTTTACAGTGGGATGCAACCCACTGTACCACTACTCTTTTTGGTGCGGACTGCTGGCATAGTTGACAGAGTACTGCTCTTAAATCATTAAGTTCAGTATTTGTCTGGCTTTTTAGTGCTGTGACTACGGCCAGGGCTACTGTAAATAGAACTATCTGGCTTTCATTTCTTTTGCCTGTCAGCATTGCTTCTACTGCAGCCCTCAGTGCCTCTGCCTCCGCTCTGAAATTGCTTGAGTATTTTCCAGTTGCCACTGACAGTGTTATTTTTCTACCATTTGGTAGGCTCATGAATACCCCTGCCCCTCCGTTCTGTGTTGTGTTTGTTACAGAACCGTCGGTGTATGCATCGGTCCAGTCTATGCTTGGGTAGTTTTTCGTTATGTACCTCAGGGTTATGTCTCTTCTTTCTTTTTCAGTCTGGCTGTTCTTGTCTCCAATACCTGGTATATTTCTACCACCTCCGGAATGATATGCTGCTTCCAGGTAGTTTGCGTACAGTAGGGATTGGCTTTGGTGTTGTTAATGTGTTCATAGGGTCTTCGCTCATCTTTGCTGTGGCTATTTCTGTAAAGTTTCTCCGCTTTAGTTTCCCATTTCCAAATATATTTAGTCTCTGATGCATTGGATGGTCTGTCAGTCTTCTGAGTTTCTCTGCTTGCTGCTGGGCTCTGCAGTCTCTTCTGTCGGTCATGGATTGCAGATTTGTAATCTTTTCAAGTTCTACAATTGGCATTGACTTCATATCTACTGTTATAACTCTCATGGCTTGGTTTTGAAGTTTGCTAATTTTATCAAAGTTCGCCTTTGCTGCTGTTGTCCATGTGCATGTATCTAATGTGTATGTTTCTAGTGTGTACTTGTGTGTGTGTGTGTGTGTGTGTGTTTCTAGTGCGTGCTCTTGCGTGTGTGCTTGTTTCTAGTGTGTGCTTGTGCGTGTGTGCTTATTTTTAGTGTGTGCGTATGTTTCTAGTGTGTACTTGCGTGTGTACGTGTTTCTACTGTGTGTTTGTGTGTGTGTGCGTGTATCTAGGGTGTGCTTTGTGTGTGTGCATGTGTGTATGTTTCTAGTGTGTGCTTGTGTGTTTGCGTGTGTGGATGTTTCTTGTGTGTGCCTGTGTGTTTTGCGTGTTTCTAGTGTGTGCTTGTGTGTGTATATATTTCTAGTGTGTGCTTGTGTGCGTATGTTTCTAGTCTGTGCTTGTGTGTGTATGTTTCTAGTGCGTGCGTGTGTGTGTGAGTGTGTGCATGGTTCTAGTGTGTGGCTGTGTGTGTATGTTTCTAGTGTGTCTTGTGAGTGTGTATGTGTGTGTGAGTGCATGTTTTTAGTGTGTGGTTATGTGTGTGCATGTTTTTATTGTGTCCGTGTGCATCTTTGCGTATGTTTGTATTGTGTGCATGTACGTGTGTGCATGTTTCTAATGTGTGCATATGTGTGTGTATGTTTCTAGTGTGTGCTTGTGTGTGTGTCTGTGCTTGTGTATATGTGTGTGCATCTTTCTAGTGCGTGCCTGTGTGCGTATTTCTAGTGTGTGCTTGTGTGTATGTGTGTTTCTAGTATGTGCTTGTGCGTGTGTGCTTGTTTCTAGTGTGTGCGTATGTTTCTAGTGTGTACTTGTGTGTGTGCGTGTTTCTAGTGTGTGCGTTGTAAGTGTGTATGTTTCTAGTGTGTACGTGTGTGTGCGTGTGTGGATCTTTCCTGTGTGTGCCTGTGTGTGTGCGTGTTTCTAGTGTGCTTGCCCGTGTGCGTGTGTGCATGTTTCTAGTGTGTGCCTGTGTGTATGTCTGTTTCTAGTGTGTGCTTGTGTGCATGTTTCTAGTGTGTGCTTCGTGTGTGTGTATGTTTCTAATGTGTGCTTCTGTTTGTGCGTGTGGATGTTGCTTGTGTGTGCCTGTGTGTGTGCGTGTTTCTAGTGTGTGCTTGTGTGTGTATGTTTTTAGTGTGTGATTGTGTGTGTGCGTGTGTACATGGTTCTAATATGTGCCTGTGTGTGTGCATGTCTTTAATGTGTGTTAGTGTATACATATTTCTAGTGGTTGCCTGTGTGCGTGTGCATGTTTCTAGTGTGTGTGTGTGTGTGTGTAACGGATTTGGTATAATATAAAAGTAGGCGTACCCCAAACAAGAACTAATTGAACACGAATAGCCCGACCGAAGTGGATTAGTTTTGTTCAATACTTCCTGGGCGAGCAAGAGCTGGCTTAGAGAGTGATGGCGAGAGGTGACGAGTAGAGCTGGCTAGGGCTAGATGTGACGAGTAGAGCTGGCTATGGCAAGAGGTGACGAGTAGAGCTGGCTATGACGAAATGTGACGAGTAGAGTTGGCTATAGCGTGAGGTGACGAGTAGAGCTCGCTATGGCAAAAGGTGACGAGTAGAGCTGTGAGGGATTATGTTTAAAAACTTAGAATGGACAAGCAATATATCATAGGATATATATCGTCAATTTAGCATAGGATGGACATAGTCAATATAGCTCAGTTTGGATGGAGTCAATATAGCATTTGATGGTCAGTCAAACTAACACAGGACGGACAATAGCTATAGCGCAGTGTGGGCAGTCATGGTGGATAGTCAGTATAGCATAGGATAGACTGAGTCGATATAGCACACGAGGAACAGTCATTATAGCATAGGATGGACGGAGTCGATATAGCACATGATGGACAGTCAGTATAGCGTAAGATGGACAAATTGAATATAGCACAATATTGACAGTGTTAACACATGTTGAAAAACATATGGAACTCTAAAATTATCATAATGCAAACACAGTTAAGGATGTTCACCATCAATTTGATTTAAATCTTTCTATACGAAACGAAAACACGATGGCCGACAAAATTATATTAAGAGATTAAGAAAGTAAGTAGGTACAAGTCCTTTGCAGAACTTCGATTCTTACAACTGACAATCTATTTAAATGTTATAAATTTCTTAGCAAGTGTGTAGTACGGTAGGTTGCCATTTCTTTGCCTTCATAGAGGAGCAAAAAAAAAACATGTCTGCCAATCTGGACACGAGCGTGACTCGAACCGGGTGCATTTAAATTGTGAAACAGACGCTTCACCCCTAGGACACGAATCCTCCATTAAGAGATTGCAAAGTCGTAATCAGAAAATACCTTGAGAAAGATTATGTACATGCACTGGTTCGACACGGTTACAATCGAAAGATAATGGAAAAGAACTGAACAAAGTCCAGGGAAGCAGGATATGTTAGGAAGACTGAGGTGCTGGCTGGATCAAGCCAGCCCAATAGGTAATCTCTGAAATTGAGCCAACGGGTAAAACGGGTCATAGTTCAAAAATAGTTCCCACATGTGGAAGCGGTTGATTAAAGAAAAATAGGAGAGAATCTGAAAATGTCTTTAGAAAATAGCTCAGATCGGTCTGCTTATAGGCATTAAATACTAAGATACATTATGATATTTATATTGCACATTATGCCCCATTAGAAACCCCCCCCCCCCCACCCCACCCCCTCCGGGAACTATTGGACCGTGTTCCAATTGTTCATTGAACGCATTATTGTGTACCGAATCGATAATTAGGTGCATGCCTAAATGTAACCAAAGTAAGCAAGTAGTCCTAAGGTTCACAAAGACAAGCAAGGCTCCAAAAATACATAGAAACACCATATAAAAACGACATGTGATAGGCACTCCGGACTCGAACAATGAAACGGGGTGAAAGAAGCGAACGTTTAGTTCAGATGCAATATACTGATCAAGATCTCCGTTTCGTCCAAGTCATGCATCTGGATACATAACGTATTATATCAACCTGGCCAAGAAAATAGGTGTCGACACTGTAATCACCGAAGTCGTATGCCTGCTAAACAGCTTTGCTTTGCTTTACAGACAGAACCATTCCCCACTACTTCAGTACTCTCCGGAATGTAAGAAGAGCCAAAATAAATATACTATCTAAACACTTTGTCATAGTACAGCAAATTGCACGACTGACTTCACAAGCAACAATAACATCAAGATAGAAGAAACGAGAGAAATGGATTTATCTTGTGCTAACAATAGGGATTAGATAAAGGGGAGTGTATACATAGTTAGAGAAAATGTATTCTGACAGTGATTTTCATTGTTACAAAATATAGAACTTATTAAATGTATGTCTGCTATTAGTGCTAAGTAGCTGTCTATTGATCTATTAGGCCAAGCTTTCGTTCGATGAAACATCGTGTGTGTTAGTCGCGCAGTCCATTTAGTTACATTAGGGAAAATGTGCCATAACAACATAACAGGCCTACCAGGGTAATGGAGAAATAAATCAATCGAACCTGCAGCGGTACTGGCGATACAAATGTACTAATATAAGTAACGGTTCAGTAACTGCACCAGGACAAAACGTGATGACACAGACGTTACGACATCAATACCTTCGACAGAGGCAAAGCACTGAAACATGAAAGCTCAACAAAAAGTAAGGCATCATGTAATATGATCGGCATAAATTAACAGGCATACCTGGAAGTGAGCAGGAACATGTGAGTCACGGTATGCCAGGCATGAAATAGTGGATAACACAAGAAATGATCAATATGATTACACGCAGACAAGAACATACACACATATTGACAAATCGCAAAAGCAAAACACATATTAAGATACACACACTCATACACACACACACACACACACACACTCACACACACACACACACACACATACACACATATATATATATTGAATCTTTTCAAACTATGAACGAAAATCAAAGAATTCTCCAGCTCAGACGTGTGCCAATAAAAAATTACTTTACGTCACAAATATGTCCACCCATGACAATAATAAAAACAATAAATAAAGTAGTTAGAAGTTTCTGTTTCCACAATACATTATATCCAATCTAAAACGTTAATGCAAGAAAAATAGCGAGGTGGGATCGCGTTGCAAGACATAACAATTAACGTACAATCACTAAGAATTAAATTTGTACAAGAAATAATTACACTCCATAACGAAATTTCAATATCCCCTTATTACTATTGGACTAATAATAACTAAATTGTGTAAATTAAATAAGACTTTCCTAAATATTCCCATGTTTATAAACAATGTTTGAGGCACTAATGTCAACGTAAGAAACATGTCTACTAAAGAATTGGTGTCACGTGTGCACTCATCTCAACAGCACAGGACATTATTCCTAAGAAAGTGCGTAAGAAACAGAACTATATTACGGAGGAGACACTGAGACTCGTAGAGGCAAGAAGGAAACTGAGACAGGCAGGAACAGAACAAAACACCGACAAATACAGGAATTGCACAAGAGAAATCAGGAGAAAGATTACTCAAGATAGGAAACAGCACATAATAGAAACGTGTAACACAATATAGGAACTCCAGAGGCAGGGGAAGGAACGTGAAGCATTCTTCTTCTTCTTGTGAAGCATTCAAGGAGATTAGATCTCTTACTGGAGAATTCTTCAGGCAACGCATGACAGAAATGGAGCAACTATGACAGACAGTAAAGACATTCTAGAAAGATTAGTGGAATACTTCGGAAAGATGTACTGGAACAACACAAAAAACGAAGACATGCTAACAAACAATGAAGAGAAAGAACCGGAACCCACATTGTGTGAAGTTCGAGCAGCGATTAAGTCGCTGAAAAGGGAAAACCTCAGACTGCGACGATGTACCCGCTGAGCTGACACAAGCGGGTAGAGATGCAAGCATCCGCATATACCATTCAGTCTGTAATAAGATCTGGCGCAACACAGAATGGTCTAAAGCGTGGAAACCATATGTGTACATCCCCATACCTAAGAAAGGGAATCTAAAGTTATGTACACACTATCGCACTATCCCCTCGATAAGCCATGCCAGCAAGATCTTATTGCGTATCATCATGAGAAGAATAGAAAGAAAGCTGGACTATTTTTTGTTTTTGTTTTTGTTTGCGTTCGCCTTATTTCTCTAATCCCCAAGGCGGTGTGCGTTGCACTGTTGTTTTTATTTTGCATGCATGCATTTTATGAAAGGCTCTGCTTCCTCCTGCATTTTCCCCGGGGTAACGGCCGGTGCTGTAATGGGGATCGAACCTAGCACCTTCCGGTTGTGAGCCGTGCCACTTAACCTCTAGGCCACGCCGTCCCCAGCTGGACTATGAAATAAACGAAACGCAAGCAGGGTTCTGGTCAGGAAGAGGCATGAGAGACCATATCTTGAACATGAGAAACGTCATCCAGAGAAGCAGAGAATTCAACACGCAACTGGAAGGCTGTTTTATTGACTATACCAAGGACTTTGGCTGCGTAAAACATCAGTAAATATGGAACATTATAAAAATAATATGGGCTTCCCAACACATCTGGTTCAACTAATAGAAACCATATACGGGTGCCAGCAAGCAGCCGTCAGAATACATGGTGAAACCTCAGATTGGCTTGAGATACACAGGGCGGTTAGACAGGGCTGCCTTTTTTCACCATACATGTTCAATATATATGCGGAAAACATTATCAGGAATGTAAAGGCAGATCCAATTTCTACAGACTTCGATACTTTCACAATAGGATGAAAGGAGATACCGGAAATACGATATGCCGACAACACAGTTTTGCTTTCGAATAGCGCCAAGGGCCTAGAACATATAATTACATGTCCAGAAACATAGTGAAGCCCAGAATCTCTACCTGAATACAAAGAAAACAAAGATAATGAGAACTGATAAGACAAAACTCCAACCTAAAATCGAGATCGCTGGCGAAGAGATTGACAATGTTGCCCATTATGAATATCTGGAACCAATACTAAACAACAATGGAGACTGTACAAAAGAAGTAAGAAGACGACTGGTTATGGCCATGCAGAATACAAGGAGTATGCAGAGCCTATGTCATAATACAAACAAAGAACTAAAACTGAAAATCCTAAGAACATACATTTTTCCTGGGCAACCTATGGATGTGAAACATGGACGATTCCAAAAGCAATAGGAGCGAAGATCGGTGCTTTTGAAACACAGAGCTACAGAAGAGTCCCGACAATCCCGTGGACAAAGAAAGAAACAAACAAATCCACCGGCAAGACCTGAATGTAGAGGAGAATTGACTCATAAATGACGTAATGACCCGAAAACTGAGATTTTTGTCGACACGTCAAACGACACAACGGACTAGAGAGAGTGTTTATGGAAGGCATGGTCACTGGAAAGAGAAGCAAGGGCAGACCGAAATGACTGTGGACCCAGGACAGCAAGGAGACGCTGGATTTGACCTTCGAGCATGCATAAAGACCGGCAAAATATAGAGTTTCCTACAGACAGGATGTCATGAGATCGACGTTCTGCACAGGACGTGCTACATGATGATGACAACACAACCTTAAAGCATCACCCCACATTAAAGAAGTTGCTTACAGACTAATATTCGAAACAACACCAATTCATAAATAAAGTCATTAAAACCCAGCTAGGACTTAGAACACCAAAATGCAATCTTTGCAACTGAAACGCACAAGAAACAGAATAATCATTTATTTTATCTTTGTAAAGTAGTTTGCACAACGTTATGTAAGATTAGACAAAAAATTAGCAAACCCATCAAAATAAAAGTAGACATGTTTATAGCCATTATGCTTCACACACTACCATGGACAGATAGAGATATATAAAACAAACTTTTAACAATATTGGCAGAGTTCAGATACTTAGTATGGACATGTCGGAACAGAGCTCTCCACTACGGACACACCTTTAACCCAGGCAGTTTCTTAATTTTGTTCATGGGAAATAAGTAGGTTCTTTGCCCAGACGTTTTACGGTCTGTGAATATTCTGGGTAGGACTTACGAACTGCATTGAGGCAAATGGTCGATACATGTATTCATGTAGGAATGCGTGTGAATATGTTGAGTGTGTAAGTGAGCACACATGTGCGATGAAGTGTATATTTATGTATAGTTGATAGTTTTGTACATGTGGGTAAATATGTATGAATGCATAGCTGTGAATGTGGGCGCGTGGGAAGAATCAGCAATGTATAGGAATGGGTTTGCAAGCGTATGCTGAGGTGATGGATGGATAAAGGAGACAATATACCTCCGTATTCCCTGAACCTGTACTTTTTGTGTGACTGTGAGTGTGTGTATTTGTGTGCATGATTGTGGGTGTGTGAAAGTATTTTATAACAATAATTTCTTGTCAAAACCGGAGTTAGCCAGTGGTAAGTACTTTCTTCCCTGTTGTTCATCACCTACATAGTCCAAATCGGCAAAGAAGCCAAATCTAACGATGATAACAGGTATAGCGAACGCCTTCTGGCCGACGACCAAGCACTCATTGCAAACAGTGAAGAACAGCTATAACAACGCTTAAACAACATAAACTTTACTGCAGAAGGACACAACATGAGAATCAACGTGAGTAAAACGGAAACAATTACAATATCTACATTGAACAGCAACAAATAGAGGAAGTGAAGGATTTAACATATTTAGGAAGTATAGTTACATATACTGGAAGAATGCTAGAAGAAATCGATCACAGATGCACCAAAGCAAACCAAATCATTGGCCAGATGTCAACAATACTGAAGAACAAGCCCGTAAAAATTGGTACAAAAAGAGCTCTGTTCAACACAATTTGTCATGCCTACACCATGCTACCAGTGTCAGACTTGGACACAAACAGAAACAAATAGAGACATTTAAAAACAACAGAAATGAAATGCTTGAGGCGAATGCTAAATGTGACAAGATGGCACAGAATTAGAAACAATGAGATCAGGAAACAGGTGGGCACTAAGCCAGTGCTAGACTTCATTAGAAAACAGCAAATTCAGTGGTTTGGCCACATATCGCAACAGCAACACAGCAGCCCCCCCCCCCCCCCCCGCCCACAGTCGGCTGTATCACTTAAACACAGCAGCCCCCCACAGATGGCTCTACCACTTAAACACAGCAGCCCTCCACAGATGGCTCTATCACTTAAGCACAGCAGCCCCCCACAGATGGCTCTATCACTTAAACACAGCAGTACGAGAGCTAGAGGCCGACCCCGCAAAAAATGGATTGATGGAACATCCGAGACAGTCAGTCCCAACCTTATGGGAAGCGCCCACCAAGGCGCTGTCCAGACGTCACTTAAACACCTAGTGCTGAAAGGAAAACCAGGATCAGAAAATAGTTAGATATAATTTGTTTTAATTTAGTACGTTGTACAAATTTATTTAATTTCCTATAATGGCTGCATTGTTTACATGAAACATATTGAAATGTGTCAGTGTACCATTGATGCTGTCAGCGTTTAATAATATTGAAATGTGTCAATGTACAATTGAAGATGTCCACGTTTATAAATGTGTCAATGTGCCATTGAAGCTGTCAACGTTTAATAACAACTTTAAATCGTAGAGACGAGCATACCGAGAAGCATTGCATTACAGCGTGGAGTAACCAGGCCCAACTTGTTCAGTACGCCTCTGGAATAAAGAAGAAACACTACAAACACGCTACTAGAAACTATCCGCCAAAAGTGAAGATTTCAATACTAGGCTAGCAGCTTTGAGAATAAGCAAGTAAACGGCTAGCAAACATGATCATACAAGTATGACATACAAGTATGACATACAAGTATGCAAAACTCATTTTGTTACAGTCAAGAAGGTTTGTGGAAGTATCTATGTGAGCAGGGAAGCAACCAATTCCAGCAAGGACTGCTTTAATGGTTTTTCTGTTGATTTATGTTTTAACTTCCGCTTTACTTATCTTTCAAAGAGAACGCACTTATGCACGAGAGAGACACATTTTCTTAATGTCGTTCTAAACCAGCGATTCTCAACCTATTTTACAAGCCCCCTGCGTTATCAAACATGCGCGGCTATAAACTTTATAATGGATACCGGAATGGCAGACTGCTCAGAAGGCTTAATTTTCGTGACAAGTTTAAAATGTGCTGTTTTCATTTTCAACTGTTGTAGTCTACGCAAAGTATCCTATATGAGCTTTAACAGGCGTACGAGGGTTCTTTTAAACCTCTTTTCTTTCTCCCTTAGTTATGCTGTCTTTATCCACTGCGGATTTGATTAGCATAATAGTAGACTACTGGATGTTTCACGTTAATGGTAGCAAATTTATCTACTGCTGCTATCACGCTCCAGATGTAACTTGGTACATGGTTTACTATTTTACTACATACGACCTCTTGTGGTTATCGAAAAGGCACGACAAACTGCGTTAGATGCCTTCCCACCTTTCTACCCTGCGGGTTACATGTTTACGGAAAGGCTTCGGTGGTAACCCTGAGGCAAAATCTGCATCCTATGCTATCTCCAGTCGTCTCGATGAATTTCTTGCCACTGGCAAAAGGTAGCTTAGGCTCTGTGAGTGAGGTAGACAAAAGGCGCAGTTTCTTCCTCACTTTAATCCAAATCTCCGCGCAAGTCACCCATTTCAGAGGACACAGCGAGAGATACGACTGACCACACGGCTGAACAAAGAGAGTGGTCTTCATCACTTGTGATGGACAAACAAACAAACTAGGGAATGAAATACGAAGAGAAAGGGAGATAGCCACAACAGTTTAAAAACAATCTGTGGTCTGAAGCAATGAAATATCTAACACCTCAGACGTGACTGGACGATGCGCTATGGGACTACCTTTACTTGTTTTATAAATATATGCTACTGTATTCATACAATGAGATGTAGCCTGCAAGGTTAAAATGGGTATGGAAGATGAGAGAAGTGTAGATTGGAGCGCTCTGTTGTGATGTAGCCTGTAAGGCTGAGATGGTATGTAATCTGAGAAAAATCTAGAATGGAGCGCTAAAAGTGATGTATCCTGTAAGACCAGGGTGGGAATGGAAGATGAGAGAAGTCTAGAATGGAGCACTCTTTATGATGTACCCTATAAGGCCAAATAATGAATGAAATAGTGGAGATGGAGAAGTGTAGAATGGGTCCCTTTGTTCTGATGAAGCCTGTATTTGAGGATTTATGCTCCTGTATTCCCTCCGTCATAAACATTTACAACAATAAAATAGAAACAATTCAGATTGAAGAAAGCTCATTTGTTTTAAACATCTTTGTGTTTATGTTGTAATACAGATAAAGAGAAAAATGCACATTGAAACACAGTTTTATTTTGCAATACACATCAGATCGTCATCAGTTTAATTATTAACTGCCGTTTAATGGCCACAGTTTTCCCTAAAAATGGCGTTAGGTGGTGGGCTGTAGTAGCTGTCCTCACATCCCGAGCTGCTGATGAGGGGGATCGTGATCCTCCATGCGGTTGTTCTATGATTAGCTACATATACGTGACACTCGCTACTATGGGGATCACGTCGATACACATCTCGTCAACTAGACCGTAGTGAAAGCAGTTTTTTTTCCAGGGAACTAACAGAGAGATAGTGGTATTGGCCAGAATGTTGGGCCTGATCCTGACGCGACGTCCTGGTCGGTATGTTGTGCCTGATCCTGACGCGACGTCCTGGTCGGTATGTTGTGTCTGATCCTGACGTAAACTCTGTTACGACTACCCAATGTTAAGGCCTACATTATAATTACTCCTCTCAACTTCCAAATTCACGCTCAGTTGCCCAAGATGCCTTTTTTCTTTTTTTCTACCATTTTGATTTTCTACAACTGCTTGAAATACTTGGAGTCCTAGTATTCGAATAGGCATGTTAATGTATGTTGCCAGGTAGCCGAATGCTTCGGCTATACGTAGTATGTATTTTACAACTTCGTACATCTTACTAGGCCTGGGGGAATTCTACATCTCCCCCTCCATCAAAATCCTTGTTGCGATATTCCAAATTAAATATTCCTTTTCAACAGTTTCATGTTTCGTTAATTATGTAGGTGAATTCAACTACGCATTTCTTATAAGCTGCACTTAATCCAAATTGAATGAGTGTTCTTTGACATCTTATTTAATTTCATTTTTTGTCTTTTATTTTCTTTTCTGGGCTCCTGATTTGCGAGAATACATTTTCCAAGAGATGATTTAAAATTTAAAACGACGGAAACAAAGAGTCGCAATGGTGTACCTTTGTTGGGGGTATTTTCTCCTACTTTCGTCACCTTCCTCTGAGCTCAACTTATTTGCGTTAAATACACAAAAAGAAGGTTTAATTTGTTGGCTAGTTTTTCTTGCGCTTAGAATGTATGTTTCAATTCAATCAATCAATTCACCTGTTATATTTACTTTTGATTCCTCAGTGGCTCATCCCGCACATTTCATGTTCCCGTGCTGGCAGATCAAATAAATTAGTTGATCGCTAGTCTCTTCAATCCGCTTTCAGCTAATTTTTCTTTGTCATCTACCCCGACTAAAAAAATATTTATATGTTTACTCCCTATAATATTCCACTACAGACATGGCTCTGTCACAGCAGCTACAGTAGTAGTACCCGTTGTAGTAGCAGTGATAATAGCAGCAGTTGTAATAGTAGTAGTAGTAGTAGTAGTAGTAAAAGTAGTAGTAGTAGTAGTAATAGTAGTAGTAGTAGTTAAAGTAGTAGTAGTATTAGTAGTAGTAGTAGTAAAAGTAGTAGTAGTAGTAGTAGTAGTAAAAGTAGTAGTAGTAGTAGTAGTAGTAGTAAAAGTAGTAGTAGTAGTAGTAGAAATAATAGTAGTAGTAACTTAACTTAACTTAACGTCTTTATACTGTTTTAGAAGACTCTGCAGAGTCTGTATACAACCAGTTTAATTTACATTACCTTACTCTACAAGCTATGCGCATCCTATAAGTGTATTTTTAAGTGTATTAATTGTCCCTGCCTACACTACCTCCTGTGGCAATACATTCCAAGCATTCATCACTCTCTGACTAAAACATTATTTCATAATATCAAATCTGGACCTCACTTTAGTTAATTTGTAGATATTCTCTCTTGTTCATGTGGGTGATTGTATTTAGAAAAAAACTTGTTATAGTCTAATTGATGTGTTCCTCTGATCATCTTATAAAGCTATATTAAGTTACCAGACATTCTTCTCTTTTCTAGACACCGTAGGCCGGTTTTTCTGAGTCTTTCCTCATAACTGTAATTCTGGAATCCCACTATCAGCTTTGCCGCTCTTTTTTATATTCTTTCCAGCATGTTTATATCCCCTCTTTTTCAAGGACTCCACACTTGTACAAAATACTCCAATCTAGGTCTAACTAATGCTTTATACAGTTTGACGATCACTTCTTTGCTCCTCTGTTTAATATTTCTTTTTATTATACCTAACATTGTATTTGTCTTTTTCACTGCTACCTGAGTTTGCTCACTCACCTTACCTGTATGATATGTTATAACACCTAGGTCCCTTTCCTTATCTATCGTTCTAATATTGTTCTCTCCCATTCTGTAAGTATGTTTCATATTGGATCTACCCATGTGGGTGACTGCACATTTATCTACATTAAACTTCATTTGCCAGCTTACAGACCAGTCTTGAATTTTATCTAAATCCGACCTCAATATATCCACTTCTGCTTTAGATAAGACACTACTGTATAGTTGTGTGTCCCCAGCAATTTTTTCAATCATAGATCCAATATCAATGTCCAAATCGTTTATATATATCACGAACGAAATCGGTCCCAAAACCGAACCCTGTGGCACACCACTTTTGACTTCATACCCCCTCATACTTCTTATTTATGACAACCCTTTGCTTTCTTTCCATTAACAAATTTTCAATCAATTTGCTCTTTGTGAATAAGGGGATCACTCCTGCATTTTTCCAATCTCTTGAAACAATCCATTTTGTAAGTGATTGAGAACATAATATAGCCAATAGTTTTGCTAGTTGGTCTCTAATTTCGAACATAGAATGTGAATGAATACCATCCTGACCTGGACATTTATTCACTTTCAATCCCTCCAAATTTTTAAAAAACATTTCCTCTGTAATAAAGAATGATCTTAATTCTGCTGTATGCATGTCTCTTTGACAAATATTTATAGATTCTCGAACCTTGGAGCAGACCTCTTTTGTGTAGACTGTACCAAAGTACTGATTGAGTAGATTAGCTGTCTCCCTATTCTCACATTATTTGTCTTGTACTTCCTTGAGAGGGTCTACTTTGTCTTTCGTTCTCCGTTTATTTCTAACATACAAAAGAATCTTTTACTATCAGTCTTGATCCTCTAAGAAAGTTTTTTTTGACGTCTATTGTTGCTGTTTTATTCACTTTCTGTGACATGTTCTGCTTGTCCCAATATTATAAATATGTTCATTTTTGATTTAGCTGCCTCTATATATTTTTCTATGCTTTATTTTTAGTTCTACATTTAACTACAAATCTAGTTAATCTAGTGGTAGTGCAATAACGAGTAATACAGGATACAGTTGATACTGTGGCTTCTGGGCTCCAGGGCCACTTTCTGGCTCAGTGCCTGGGCACAATGTACCCCCTGTACTCCCGTCGCATATGTCTTGAGACTAAATAATAATAAATGAGCACCAGCCGCTGTTGGAAATAGGAAATGCGAAAAATCGAGAAAGGAAACTCGTCACCCCGCCTCACAAAAGCTGAGCAAAGCACAATAAATTATATTGCATAATAGTTCCCAACCTTTCAAGATGGTGTACCCACTGCAGACCTTTCATAATAAGAGGAAAGGAGATACCGCAAATACGATATGCCGACTACACAGTTTTGCTTTCGAATAGCGTCAAGAGCCTAGAACAAATAATTACATCAGTCCATAAACATAGTGAAGCCCAGAATCTCTACCTGAATACAAAGAAAGCAAAGATAATGAGAACTGATAAGACTAAACTCCAACCTAAAATCGAGATTGCTAGCAAAAAGATTGAAAATGTTGCTCATTTTGAAAATCTGGGATCAATACTGAACAACAATGGAGACTGTACAAAAGAAGTAAAACTATTGACAGGTAAGGAGTTTGCATAATACAAACCAAGAACTAAAACTAAAGATCCTAAGAACATGCATTTTTCCTGTGGAAACCTATGGATGTGGAATATGGACGATTACAAAAGCAATAAAAGCTAAGATCGGTGCTTTTGAAACACAGTGCTACAGAATAATCCTGAAAATCCCAAGGACAAAGAAAGAAACAAACAAATCCGTCCGGCAAGACCTGAATGTAGAGGAGAATTGGCTCATAAATGACGTATTGACCCGAAAACTGAGGATTTTTCAACACGTCAGACGACACAACGGACTGAACAAAGCGGTACTGGAAGGCATGTCACTGGAAAGAGACGCAGGGGCCGACCGAGAAGACGATGGACTCAGAACATCAAGGAGACGCTGGATTTGACCTCGGGGCAGGCTGGAAGACCTGCTAAAGATAGTTTCTTACAGACATGCTGTCATGAGAGCGACGTAGTGCCAAGGCCATGCATCAAGATGGTGTCCCTACTGAAATCGATGCTAATTCGACGTTGCACTATACAACCTAGTCTCCCCCTAACTTGAATTTAAAACACGTGCAAAACAAAAATTGCAAGTCTAGAAATGATTTTATGGACTTAAGTAATTGAACCACTGCTTCGACTCAATGTTAACTGGTGTGTGTGTACCTTGACCTTTTACCTTGTAAAAACTTGGCTATTAAATTTTAAATTCCCCGTACACAGTGTTGTCCTTTGCTGAAGACCGTGAGTCGTGTCTAGATTTTGAGAACAACTGATTAGCAAACCAGTAAATTCAGACGTGAGCACGCTAATGTGTCTGTGACTCCTGTCGCCTCACTGGATGACGAACTAAGTGTGGGGTTTCTGTAGCGGCAGCATGATTCATGGTTCCTCATTCCTTCCATTAAGTTGTAAGGTGAGAGTAATTCAGACGGGAGAGGGTAAAAAATAGGAAAGGATAGACAGAGAGGAAAGAGATGTTAGATACAAAGAAAATACCGAATGCATTAGAGCACAGACACAACTAAGACAAACAAACGAAATTGGTGGTCCAAAAATACAAACTTTCCCTGGTCAGGAAACAGAAATGCAATTTGTGACGGTCAAATTGTGCTAAGTGGCAGACGTAAATAGAAATGGCTTGAATCTGTAGAAAAGTTTCTCTTCTGGCCAGTTTAGATTTTGTTGTGGGTGTTATTGGTATTGTTATGCTGGCCAGTTTAGATTTTGTTGTGGGTGTTATTTGTATTGTTATGCGGAAAATAGTGTTCGTGTGAGCAATATGTGGTAATGAAACATCTACACTCGGTGGTAGAAGAGGAGTGTATGGCAAGTCAATGAGTCATCGTGTCAGTCGGGGCATAGGGCCATCATTATAGTGGGCGTAGTTCAGGAAACTTGCGTCGAAGCACCTTGCATCCTGGTGTAATATATTAACGTGATTGGATCGCAAGTCCAATGCACAACTTTATTCAGTAGTTCTTTTACGCCATGGTTCAGTATGTCTATTCGTACCTCCTCAGTAAAAAGGACCAGAAACCTCTCGAAGAAAAGGTATGGTCATGTTCTTCAACAACAAAAAAGACCAAAACGAAAAACCCAAACATCGAAACGTGAAGTAAGGAGACGTTCACGCTGTTCATGAAAACGAATGTGGGAATTGTCACTTCTGCTTTCCATCGCATTTCCTTGCAGTTTTGTGCATCTATTGATCACTCTTGAGAGCTATTGACGTCCTGAAATTTGTGAGCACAAATAGGAATGCCAGGACTGGCTACAGGCTGGGTCTGCTTCTTCATTTCTTGCCCGTCTCGGGACATGACATAAAATGGAAAGGAACTAGCACACTTGATAAGAGATAAAGATAAAAATTATGAGATAATGGAAATATAGGTGAAAGGTCAGGGAAATGCAGAATACGTTAAAAAATATGTGACAGTAGAAATGAATGTAAAGATTTGAGGAAAGAGAAACAATATATGTGGGAAAGGGGAAGTAATGTAAAATAAATGAGAAAGGGGAAGTAATATAAAGATATGAGAAAAGAAAAGTATTGTAAATATATGAGAAAAGAAAAGTATTGTAAATATATGAGATAGAGAAGTTTTATAAAGATTTACGAGAAATATTGTAAAGATATGAGAGAAATATTGCACAGAAATGAGATAAGAGAAGTATTGTAAAGATATGAGATAAGAAAAATATTGTAAAGGTGTGAGGTGAGATAAATAATAGTCTTTTAGTAAACATATTCGTCTAAATGAATTTCAAAGTTTTCTTTGATTATTGACTCTTATCATATTACAGTCTATACTTGTCACAGGTCTATAATTTTGCTGCATCTGATTGTTTGCCCATTTTTAATACGGGGGTCATTCCTTCATATTGTGAATCCAATGGAACATTTAAACAGCAATGATGGATGAATACTATCTTGACCTGGACATTTATCCACGTTGAACACCTCCAATTTTTTTTAACGATTTCAACCGTAATACAGACTGTTATTAATCCCACTGTATCCGTGCCCTTTTTTAAAAATATTTATGAGCTCTGGTATCTTGGAGCAGTCTTCTTGTGTATAGACTGGGCAAAAGTACGGATTGAGTAGATTAACATCATCCCTGATTTCACTTATTTTTCCTGATCTATCTTTGAGAGGGCCTAGTTCATCTTTCGTTCTCTGTTTATTTCTAAAATAACAAAGAAGCTGTTGCTATAAGCGGTTTGAAGAATGTCTAGTCATCGTTTTCCCGACAGGAACATCAAACAAAAACTGAAATATAGCCATCACCCTATTCAACCCGCCAAGTATATGTCCCGATTGCAAGAGGAGTCAGAGCAGGCGACACCATCTCTCCATAGCAATTCACAGCGGCTCTTGAATAAATTTTGCAACATTTACATTGAATCAGCAGAGGTGTAAATCAGCAGAGGTGTAAATCAGCAGAGGTGTAAATATAGATTGCGAGTGGTTCGCCCATTCACAATTTGTAGATGACGTCATGCTCATCAGTCATTCTATTGAAAAAGCCCATCAACTCTCGATCGACCTAAATGGGGTCAGCATAGCTGCTGGTCTGAAGATAAACAAAAGTAGAACGCAATGCTTCAGAAATTTCAATGCCAACGCTTAACATTAATCTAGGGGAGGATACTATCAAGGATGTCAATTCCTATATCTACCTAGGCCAAGAGATAAATGCCAACCACAAAATTGAAAACGAAAACTTTAGACAACGAAAAACAGCTTGGTATTCCTTTAAGTCCATTAAGCCAGAACTCCAAGAGATGAAAGACTTTGCTGCGTGAGCCCACTTTCAGTTCCATTGTCATTCTAGCAATGATTTACAGATGCAAAGTGTGGAACTTGCGCACAACAGATGCTGAGAAGCACAGAATAACTCATAAAGCAATGGAAACAAATTTAATTTTAAAATTCTCAATATGTGATCAAATGCGCCACGAAAAAATTATACATCCAACTTTGTTTGTTGTAAGTTGTTGAAGCAGATATATCACGCAAACATCGTTGGGCCGGACATGTGGTACGTATACCTGATAACAAATGGACAGTTAGAACAAATGTTGTTGTACATAAGCCTAAAAACACCCACGACGGCGCCCACCTATGCGATAGAGAGATGGACTGACCAAAGACAGGCCCGCATTAGTACAGCGTTACAAAAGATCGGGATGCATTCAAAATATTGTTGGCTTCCTCGCATATGGCATATCTGCCGGAATTACGCCGATGTTATGCTAATACATTGATAAAGGAACCAATTCAGTTGTTAAAAAAAACATACATTCGGACAAATGGACGATGAATAATAGATATTGGAAAAACATAACTATATTATTATAAAAATTAAAACAATGCATCAAGGAGAAGAGGATTTTGCCCAACGAAATGTTGCACTTTTAGCATTAAAATAGCAGACACAGATTATCTGCTCGTTAGAACAATATCAATGAAACAACAACAGTTTAACAATTACCTTTCATTACGTTCCCACATAAATTCTCCACATTGCAATTGCTTTCTTCGTCTATCCACAGCCCATCCATCTCATTGGCCCTAAATCTTCTATTTCAGATCGCTCATTCCTTCAATATACCCTCCATCTACAGGCCCACATCCCCCCACCCCTACGTTCTCAAATCGCATGTCTCTTCCTAAACAAACACGATCTGATCCCCTTCCTCATCTTAACTTGTACATGTTTGTTTCAGATTCAGAAATGTGTTAATTACTTTCACAATTATTCCATGCAGTGCTGCATATCGCGCCAAGCGACGTATTTAACGAAAATTAGCTCACAACCAACTCTTTCGTCTACCCCACTCCCGCTCACCACCCCCTCTGTCCCTTTCAATCTGTCCTCTCCATAACCCACTACGGCCACACCCCTCCGTCCCCGCTCCCATCCCCAATCTCAATTCATATCCGCAGCATTCAAATTCATAATTGTCTCATTTTCCCAGCGACATTTCATAATTCTCACACACAGGGTCTCTAGTGCCACACTCCAAACGCCCCGTTGACCCACGTATTATATAGTTACGTGATGTGATCAACTAATTACATGTTCTTTGCAAACGCAGGAAACACAGACGAACAATTGATAATTAATATGGGTAGACAAAAACAAAAACGAAGTGCAAAGACAGTATTAAATTATTATCCCTCAGAATTGCGGGGAGCAAGTTTAGTAAATCTGAAAGAAAACAGTAGTTTTTGGGTAAAACAGCTGTTGTCTTTTCCGTTCCACTTGTGTCAGCTGAAGCATCAATTGTCTTTCTTGAGTCAAATCTGTTGACTTCGGTTGTTGTATTTCCCTGCTGTAGTATAGATTAAATGATGACATCTATCCATTTCCATCTGCCACACATATCTTCCTTGTGTCTTGTTAACTGGTCTTCCTGTTTGGATAACATTTGTAGGTGATCTGGTTGGGCTCCTATGATCAGGTTGTACTCCTATGATCAGGTTGGACTCCTATGACCAGGTTGTACTCCGACGATGAAGTTGTACTCCTTTGCGATAGTCGAACCATCGTATTTCTCCCTTAATGTGTATTCGATCCAATCGCTAGTTCTCGACATTTGTTTCACGTCATCACTACTACACGTGCTATCTCTCCTGACATTAAATTTCCCATGTTTGAATTGCCCTCTCCTGTGTTTGGACGAATGCCATCTTTGTCATTAGTAAAACAATGTTTACCCGTTGATGTTTTGACTGGAAAAGAAAGAAAACGTTAAGCAAGTTGAGGGGTGAACTCCATTTCCTCTATACACCAGAGACTGTCGGGTGCCACCGTGACCTAGATAAAAGTCGATTCACAATTCAGCATAATTTATGTTTTGAAGGCATTAGATGGACACAAGTGAGACTCAAAGGACAATGAAGCCATATATAATACATACAGAGCGTGTTTTTCAACAAGATAACAAGCTGTTCAGTTAAGGTGTTTGCAGTGGGGAAGGGGTAGGGGATAGTGATTGCTTTTAATGTTTATTGTAGCCATAATCTTACCCTAGCATTTTTTCTTATTCATTGTTATTATTATTCTGATACTGTTTCTGCTAAACTCTTGGGGAAAGCGAGTTATCCGCTCCTTATAGTATATATAATATATGAATTGTATACTGCTTGGAAAAGTATTTGTTTATGTGTTTTTTTTCAACCCAAAAGGCTATCCTAGACGAGGTGTGAAAACCCAATTGTTGGGGAGTATTCTAATTTGTCAAGGGTTATCAACTGTATCTAGCGATACTCTTTGTTGTAAAATGACTCAAGTTTCAAGAGACTCTTTGTTTTTGTTTTTTAGATGTAAAAAAGTACATTGTTAGCCATTTTAGTTCACAGTGTGCTCTCTGTGTGCGTGTCTGTTTATTTGTTTCTAGATGCAGGTCTGTGTCTATCTGTCTGTGGGTTTCTGATTGTATGTATGAGTGTGTCTTCCTGTATATTTGTCCGTGTGTCTGCTTGTCTGTTTGTATGTGTGCGTCTGCTTGTTTGTGTGTGTCTGTCTGTTTGTCTTTCTGTCTTTATGTGTATGTTTGTCTCTCTGTCTGTCTGTATGTCTAGATGTCTGCATTAACTCGAAGATATTACATCAAACAATCAACATTCCTACGCTTTACGATAGCAAGTATTCAGACTACGTGCGTTCAAATATTTAACGGAAGATTGTAATAGACCTATAACTCGCCACAGTGGGTCTCAGGAAAGGGAACAAACGCACTGTCATGGCCATAGTGTAGTGTAGCAGGAAAATACGTAGCCATGTACAGGAGGATATCTAGAGTAACGAAAGTGGTAGTTTACTCTGGTGTTATAGGCAGGAGTTGAGCCGATGATAAGCTCTCAACTACAATTGAATCTTCCCAGGACGTACGTCTCATAGCCTGGAACAACAAAGTCTAACTTCTGATCTTTTCGGACCAGAATCGTTAACTCTATGAGGATAAGTGTGGACGGGCGAGTCTTAGGATAAGCGTGGACAGGCGAGTGTTAGGATATGGGTGGACGGGCGAGTCTTAGGATAAGGGTGGACGGGCGAGTCTTAGGATATGGGTGGACGGGCAAGTCTTATATATAAGGGTGGACGGGCGAGTGTTAGGCTAAAGGGTGGACGGGCGAGTCTTATATATAAGGGTGAACGTGCGAGTCTTAGGATAAGGGAGGACGGGCGAGTCTTATATATAAGGGTGAACGGGCGAGTCGTATGATAAGGGTGGACGGGCGAGTCCGAGGATAAGGGTGGACGGGCGAGTCTTAGGATAAGGGTGGACGGGCGAGTCGTATATATAAGGGTGGACGGGCGAGTGTTAAGATAAGTGTGGACGGGCGAGTCTTATATATAAGGGAGGACGGAGGAGTCTTATATCTAAGGGTGGACGGGAGAGTCTTATATCTAAGGGTGGACGGGCGATTCTTAGGATAAAGGTGGACGGGCGAGTGTTTCGATAAGGGTGGACGGACGAGTCTTAGGATGAGGGTGGGCGTGCGAATCTTAGGATAAGGGTGGACGGACAAGTCTTAGGATAAGGATGGACGGGCGAGTCTTATATATAAGGGTGGACGGGCGAGTCTTAGGATAAGAGTGGACGGACGTGTCTTAGGATAAGAGTGGACTGGCGAATCTTAGGATAAGTGTGGACGGGCGAGTCTTATATATAAGGGTGGACTGGCGAGTCTTAGGATAAGTGTGGACGAGCGAGTCTTTGGATAGGTGTGGACGGGCGAGTCTTAGGATAAGGGTGGACGGGCGAGTCTTAGGATAAGGGTGGACTGGCGAGTCTTAGGATAAGAGTGGACTGGCGAATCTTAGGATAAGTGTGGACGGGCGAGTCTTAGGATAAGGGTAGACGGGGGAGTCGTAGGATAAGGGTGGACGGGCGAGTCTTAGGATAAGAGTAGACGGGTGAGTCTTAGGATAAGGGTGGACGGGCGAGTTTTAGGATAAGGGTGGACGGGCGAGTCTTAGGATAAGGGTGAACGGGTGAGTCTTAGGATAAGGGTGGATGGGCGAGTCTTAGGATAAGGGTGCATGGGCGAGTCTTAGGATAAGGGTGGATAGGCGAGTATCATTCGCTTTGTTAAAAAGGTGATTAGAGTAGATGAGACTTGTCAGCCTGGAAGGCAGATCAAAAATCAGAGGGAAAGCTTCCATTTGAAACCATATTTGCTGCCAGCAGATGGACTCACTCAAGCAAAGAACAATGAGTTGTACGGCCAGAGAAATCTACTTACATATTGCAACTTCAATGTCTCCACAAAAACAGTATACAAACAATAACATGATTCGCAAGCCAACGTTCGATATATAAAGCCTCGCACGGCCGACAACACCAAAACAGCATTAATACTGCATGCAATATAAAAAAGATACAAATAATGACAAAGAATGGGAGACCAACGCGAGCTACGTGAATGTTGGATGATGTCAATTGTGAAATGATAATATTAAATGTACTTGTAGGGGTGATATGTGAAGTTAGATGGAAATAGACAAGTAAAATAGCTTTAGTTTGTTGCAAAATAATGTGTTTAGAAGGAGCAACAAAAACATAGAATGGACCCATATTTAGATTCCAAACAAATGAAAGTTACAATCGAATGCTCGACAATATCCGGTAGAGATAGTCTAGTCCAATCGATAACCAATATATTTAGTTCGAATATAATTATAATGCGCAATACAACCCCAAATATTTCTGTAGAAGAAAAATTAACATTTATCTAACATTTAAGTTTGGTCTTAATAAAGATGTGTGTTTTGCGAAATGTCAATTGCTCTAGAAATTATGTTACGTGGGAAAATTGTTTTTCGTTTTTAATGTTGTTTTTGCGTTCGCCTTAATCTCTATTCCCCAAGACGGTGTGCGTTCCCTGGAAAAGGTATGATTATAATGTATACTCGTACCCAGAGATGTGAATATTAGATTTGAATGATGAGATTTGAATGAGGAGAAACTAAACTGGATGATGAGATACGAGTCAGAGATATGAACATGAGACATAAGTAATAATATATGAAATATGAGATTAGACTGATGCTGGTACGAATATGAATGAAAATATGTGAATAATGAGATATTAATGAGGACATATGAATGAGGAGATATGAATGAGGAGATATGAATTATGAGATGTAAATCATGATATATGAATAAGGAGAAATGAGTGAGGAGATATGAATGAGGAGATTATGAATGATTATATATGAGTGAGGAGATATGAATGATGGGAAATGAGTGAAGAGATATGAAAAAGAGATATGAAGGAAGAAATATGAATGAGGAGATATGAATGCGGAGATATGAATGCGGAGATGTGAGTGAGGAGATAGGAGAAAGGAATGAGGAGAAATGAGTGAGGAGAAATGAGTGCGGAGACATGAGTGAAGAGACATGAATGAGGAGGCATGAGTGAAGAGATTTGAATGAAGAGATATGAATGAGGATGCATGAGTGAGGAGATATGAATGAGGCGATATCGATGAGAAGATATGAGGGATGAGATATGAATCAGGAGATATGAGTGAGGAGATATTAATGAGGAGATTTGAATACTGAAAAATCAGAAATGAAATGTGCATTATGAGTAGTAAATAAGGAGATATGAATGATGAGTTATTTTTTTTATTTTTTTTTTTTATTTTTTTTTTTTTGCGTTCGCCTTATTTCTCTAATCCCCAAGGCGGTGTGCGTTGCACTGTGGTTTTTATTTTGCGCCTATCGGCCCAATGCATCCGACTTCAGCATGCATTTTATGTAAGGGTCTGCTTCCTCCTGCATTTTCTAAGGGTTTGCTTCCCCGGGGTAAAGGCTGGTGCTGTGATGGGGATCGAACCCAGCACCTTCGGATTGTGAGCCGTGCCACTTATCCACTAGGCCACGCCGTCCCCGAATGATGAGTTATGAATAGTAAGATATGAATGGCGATATATGAATGGCGTGATGTGAATGGTGATATATGAGTGATGGTATATGATATGGTGGCTCAGTGGTCTCCATGTAAGGTGTACTCCTTGGATGCCGCAAGTCGCGTGTTCAAATCACATTGGAAACCGGGTTTTTTTTTCACTTGGCAATTCTGATAATAATGTCCATTACCCCCTGTGGATAGTGAGATCGGATGCCTGCGTTCAGTATTGAGCATTTTAAAAGTCCTTTGGCAGTTATAAATCGAAAAAAGCACGCTTAACGCCCGCTGCCATGACAAAATTAAAAAAGTCTAGTTAATAATCTGCACAAATTATTTGCACCTTTGTAGCAGACGGAACGGGGTTTTGTTCTACTAGCTCACTGAATCCTGTCTTTTACTCTTCACTTCTGGCTCACTGAAGCTTCTCTTTTATTCTCTACTCTTCAACTAACACTCACTTCAATAAACTAAGGGCACTATTTCAAAAAAATACAAACAAAGTATTTATTCTCTCACGTTACAATTTCTCTTCCACTCTTCTATCATACACAACTTACTAAACACTCTTATATCATACACAACTTACTAAACACTCTTATATCATACACAACTTACTAAACACTCTTATGTCATACACAACTTACTAAACACTCTTCTATCATACACAACTTACTAAACACTCTTATATAATCATTATCCATCACTTAAAACTAATTACCGCTAAACTTATAACTATTGCAATCAGTCTACTCTCCGAACTTGGCGTGCTGTAACTTTGTGACGAATCTTTCGTGAATTGACACAGTTCGTAAATTCGTGGTTGAACCCAGGTTAACCCTTGGCTCTGTTCATCTACGACAACTGTTGATCTGTGTGGTGGATGTCAAAAATCTAGGCTGCTTCTCAGAGATCTATGATGACACTGTAAACACTAGAAAATTGATGAGGGTCGACCACGTGTCTGTCGCTGGTTGAAAATAATCTCGTGAAATTTTCTCTGTAGCCGATCTAAATCTGGAAGAAGGCCTGTACTCTCCTATAGCGTGGTAGCTGTCACTAATGTAGTCTGCTTCTGTGAGATCTACGATGATTCTGCACAACTCTAATTTCTTTGACAATAATCGGAATTACTTATCTTCTGTGACCTGGGGATGCAATCCTATTGTCAACTACTGTAGGTTTGAATCTCGCCGGAATCTGTTTGTCCTCTGACTCTCGTTTCCCCGGTTTGTTTTAGTTTTTATAACCACGGGACTATATTTTCTTACGCAGGACCTAATTTCAAAAGGGCGTCGTGTCCTGCGTGCTTCCTGTCTTCGGCTTTTGTGCGTCCTAGATTATTCCGTACACTGCCGCTATATTTCCTGACGTTGTGAGTGGCCAGGTTCTGTGGAAATTCCGTCCCTAATTATATTTGGTTTAAAAAAATATATATATATAATTACGCTTCCGGCGTAATTCTGGCAAAACTAAGAACTCTCTATACTAAGAAACGATTTGTATGGCAAGACTAAATCAGTCACACACCTTCTCTCATGCCTAGTAAGTCGCAGGAAGTATTAAAATGCATAATACGCATAAATGAAGCCTTCGGCTACATGGAAACATACATTAACATGCCTCTTTGAAAACAAGGATTCCAAGTATATAATCTCGAGATATGAGTGAGGATGTTGTGAGATATTCATTATGAGATATGAGAAATGAATAAGATATGAGTAAGATATAAAAAGAGAGATATGAGCTATCTGATATGAACAGTGAGAAATGTATGATGAGATATGAATGACAAGATGCGAGTGATGGTATGTGATTGATGCGAAAAGAGTGAGGATGTAGGATGGAAAAGATATGAATCATTAGATATAAATCATGAGTTTAATGAGGAAAAATTTGTGAGATATTATTTAGGTTGATATGAATGATGAAATATTACTGATGAAATATAAAGATCTGAAGGATGAGATATGAGAAATTATATATATATATATATATATATATATATATATATATATATATATATATATATATATATATATATATATGTATATGTGTGTGTGTGTGAGTGTGTGTGTACGAAGCGTGTTTAATTAAAACCAGACCAAACTGCAACAAGTGAACATATGTACGATGCGCAATATGACGTCACTTCTGGGGTAAACAGCACATACAAACCGTAAAGTTTGCAAAATGTCATTATCCTCTGACTCATAGTTTCCTCTGCAGACCGTTGAAAACATGGCGAGTGTGATACGAAATCCGTCCAGAGTTGATCAGCTAGCGGTGATTCAGATTCGAACAGCTGAAGGATGTCGCCCAGTTGACATTCATCGTAAAATGCAGGCAGTGTATGGTGACAAAGTGTGCCCAAAACAACAGAGAAGAACTGGACAAAGATGTTTAAAGAAGGACGTGCGTTAATGCAATATTTTCCGAGACCAGGTCAATCGCATATTGTTGCGTTCACTCACGTCCGAGACCAGGTCAATCGTAAATTGTTGCGTTAACTCACGTCTTTCTTTAAACATCGTTGTCCAGTTATTCACTGTTGTCTTCTACACCCTTTTGCCACCATACACCGCCTGCATTGGGCGATGAATGTCAACTGGTCGACATCCTTCAGCTGTTAGAAACCGAATCACCATTCGCTGATCAACTCTGGCCGGATTATGTATCACACCCGCCATATTTTCAACGGTCTGCTAGAGAAACTATGTGTAGGAGGATAATGATATTTTGCGGTTGGCATGTTTTGTTTACACTAGAAGTGACGCTATCATACGCATCGTTCATATGTTCACGTATTGCAGTTTGGTCCGGTTTTATTTTAACATGCCTCGTATATACGTGAAGAAATCGTAATAAGAAGATATGATTGATGATATATGAATAGTGAGATATGAATGGTGAGATATGAATGGCGAGATATGAATGAAGAGATATGAATGAAGAGATATGAATGGCGAGATATGAATGAAGAGATATGAATGGTGAGATATGAATGATGAGATTTAGAATCAGTTAAATATTAATCAAAAGCCATGTTTAGATACATCCTAAACTATTATGAACAGCGAGAAGTGCAAATGACAATCTAAGAAATAACATTCAGATTAATTCAGAAACGACACAGAATTATTAACAAAGCTAACATTGATCAAAATAATGCCATCAAACATCAAAACCCAAATTGATAATTAGAAACGAAACATAACACAAAAATCAATTTAGCATCAAGTGGAAAACAAATATTATGATATTTGAACATATCCAAAGACACGGCACACACCATAACAGTAGCGGTTTGAGAACCGCTTACAATGTAATGAGGGTTTGTGGCAATTTAATGATTTTAGAACTGTTAACCAAGCTGAAGGCCAACCACCTTTATATTAAAGAATTCATGCAATCCTAAAGTTCAATCTAGGTGAAAATAAATTACGATTTCAAACTGCCCAACAACCCAAGCTGACTCATATCTCGCGGTGTTAAGTGTTTCCAGCGCCGACTGACCATTGGCCAAGATATTTGAATTTGACAAAACATTGACTCACAAATATTAACCTGCGGGAGACTTGGGCTACAGAGATGACGTCATAATGGTCAGAGTAGTGTTAGAGGGAGGTCATATTAACGAGAGGGTTTAGGAGGCAAGACGATAATTTAACTATAGAGCCATGAAGTAAGAACATCGGAAGATGTCCTGGATAGAACGACAAAGTAACAAGCAACAGATGTATCAGTGAAAAACCTAGGAAATTTACGACGTCTGTTTTCAAGAATGCGTTAAAATGCAAGCTTCGTCCAAGAGTATTCATCAGCTAAAAAAAAAAACCACTAAATCAGTTTAAATATATCCATTTAAAGATACCAGCTCACCTTGGGGGCCACTCTTCCCCTTCTCTCTCTTCTCACCTCACTCTGTTTCATTTGACTCTGTCCTACAGTCACATTCTACTTTCACACGCGCCCTCATGGTGAGGCCCTTCCATTGCACTTTGGTTGGGCTAGCTTCTGAGGGCGCACAAACCTAGCATAGGTACATACAGATGCACACATGCATCCAAGCGCTGGTTTATGCGTCCTGATATCGCCCAATGGACTACGGTCTGGGGTGGAAAATGGCGCGCCTCCGCCAGTAGAAACTAGTGAGGCAAACATCAACAAAACAAAAAAAAAAAAAAAAAAAATTTAAAGATACCAATTAAACGTCTGCGAATCAGCGAAGGAAAAGAGGGCTGAGAAATTTGACTCAGCTGAAGTCATCTTTTCCAAAGACATGTTTCTACAAATCTATGGTTGAGTCGCCAGTTCCGGAAATTGTGTGGGATCATTAGTCTAGTCTTAAGAGGCAAAACGACAGAAGTGTTAGGAATTCTCTTTGTATATATAAATAGGTGACCTATTAACTTATTGCGGACCTTCCAGATGTGTTTGTTCAGGAAAAGTCAGAAACATTCGGCAGAATATTATTATGATTCCTATTTTAAATGTGTTATTAACTTGCATACATTTGGTTGAAATAAACGTTCCTTTGTTATAATTATTAAATGTGGTATTTCCCGATGTGCTGAGCATTCGTTGACAGAAGTGAAAGGAAGCAGAGTATAGTTTGTGCACAGACTGTGATATATATAAGATTATTTGGTCTCTAGAACAGTTTTGGAAAAGAAAAGTGAATAGATGATAGTGTTCACTAAATAAAGAGAGGTGTTACATAATAGGTTATTTGGTCCACGCGACCTAGAACAGTTAAAAACTAAGAAAGAAAAGGGTTCACTGCGGTACAAACACATGCGTGATGTAGACGATAAATGACAAGCGTTAGAAGTCAATTAAGAACAGCGACCAACAAGATCATTACAACTAATAAACAAAGCATGACACATTATGATCCCTAAATTTCAAACTCAAATAGGTCAATCTATAAATGCGTCTGACAGCGTACAGGTTAAACAGCCGCCCGTCTGACCTGCTGTGCAGATAAACACCGTCCACAGATGTGTCATAAGTGTAGGAAAGGAGCATGGAGAAGAAGATCCCAAAGAGGGTCGGCTCGAGCACACATCCCTGCTTCACTCCACTCTTGATGGGAAAAAAGTTTGAAGATGATCCATCGAATAAAACGGTGGTCTTCATATGAGGGTGAAAAGAAATGATCATGCTTCGCAGTTTTGGGGGACAGCCGACCTTCTCGATGATTTCGAATAGACCCTTTCTACTAACCAAGTCCAAGGCCTTGGTGAGGTCTAAAAACACCATAAAGAGCGGCTGGTCATGTTTTCTGCACTTTTCCTGAATTTGGCGAAGCGAGAAAATAATAACCGTTGTTGATCTACCTACTGTAAAGTCACACTGGGATTATGGGTACACCCTGTCCGAGATCAGTCACAACCTGCTTAGTAGCATACGGCGTAAACTTTGCCTACAATGCTCAGGAACGAGATCGTATAAAATTATTGCAGTCCAATACTTCAATACCACAATAAGGTCTTAGCTAAAGTAGCCACCGAAGACCGCTGCTGAGTTTTTAATCCACGGTGAAGGTATTCAATATGAAAACATAGTATTTCTTACTGATGCCGTGTTAGATTTGGCAGCTCTAAAACAACATACGGATAGAGATATTTAGCTATGTACTTGCTCATAGACACATCCCCCAGCAAAACATCCAAGTTCCGCTGTTCAGTGTATCCCTTTCCACAACAATACCGAAGGTAATGGTGCTGCAGACAGACTAGCAAAGCGCCAAGGAGGTTTCCCACAAACGGATCAATGTATCAGATCATAGTTTACAAAGACAGTAATTAAATTAAACTTGGCTGTTCAACACCGCCACTTCCGAAAACCACTTCTGAGAAGTGGATATAATTGACTCAGTGGTCATCTTTACATCACAATTAGGATTGACACAGATGGCTGGTGTCCATGTTGGGAGCACATCATGCGCGTGAAACACATCCTACAAAAATGCGCGTGCAGACAGGAAGAGATAACAATAGTTGTCACGAGAGACAAATAGAAGAAAAAAAAGTGTACGGAGATAAAACAGTCGAACAAACAATGGTGGTCTTTGTAAGAACAACCGGAATCTTGATCTAAAGATTAACTAAGAAGCCAGGAAAGAAGAAGGGGAAGATGAAAGTGAAGAATAAGACGAGAAAAAAGACAGAAGGAGCAAAATATGCATTTGAAAAGCAAAAAACCGACAGTAACAAAAAAAGAAGAGCAATTAATGTTACAGTGTAAAACTAATATTGCGATATCGACGTTCAAATGACGGGTATGATCAATGCCAAGCATTGCAAACCTAAATCCATGTAACGACAAAGGAGATAGTTCCAGCGAAAGAGCAAATAAAAAAAAAGAAGATAACCAATAACGAAGATTTATCATTAAGATACAAAAGATGACACATAAATGAAATACAATTACATAAACTGAAAATATTCAGAAATAAAAGGCAAAATAGAAGATGCAAACAATGGCTGAAGTGAAACTGAAAAGTGCAAAAATAGAAAAAAACATTTTCGGAACTCGATGAAAATATATTCAATGATTCGCAAGTTACTGCGGAAGTAATCAAAATCATACGTTATATAAATACAAACATGGACTGTAGAAATGGTAATAGAAAGTGATCATTCGAAGACGGTCAGGGTGTTTCAAGAGACTATTATCATCACATTAAAATGACGATTGTAGGACACGTATCTATCTGATTACTTCTCAAAGGTGTGCATTTTCAACGTTTACTTGGCAGATTTGTCTCGCTGATCGAATCATGTAATGTTATAACAAGTGTGTCAAAATGGCGCTCCGTGCGAGGCATTTACAATACATGACTGCATTGGATGATTATGTAAGTCGTTAACGCAGTTTGAATCTGAAACAGGTAGGAACGAGTTGTGAATGTCTTAGTCTTAGTCGACATGTACTTCTACAGGGACGAATGTCCATGTACAGGTTCCAGCTCGGAGATGAGCTGGATGTAGCCGGGACGAGGATTTCCTCCTTAGCGGGCTAAGTTCGAGCAGCGTATTACGCTGATAAAGTGCTGCTGAGGGTGGTTAAAACATGTACAACTTCATCTTAATAGACTCAAACACTAGAGGAAAGTAGATCCAAAGTCTGTTAGGCGCCATCTTTAAAAAAAAAAAATTTAAGTGGGGGCTCGACTTCATTGCCTAGGCTTTTTTTCCCCATTTTAGGTCTGTCTCTCTAGGGTACCCCATCTGTCGAGAGCATCGCACAAAGCACGAACTCCATAGCTCCAGCGATCGTCGCAGCTCGAAATCGAACCCCGACCGTCTGAACACGAGGCAAACGGCTTGACCGCTTCGCCACAGACCCGAGGCGCCATCTATGCTGCTTTAAACAAACCAACTAACCATTGTCAGTGTTAAGCCATGCCACTTAGTTTGTTGTTTCTTCCGACATGCACTTTATGGGGGCAGTGGTGCTATTCGTGTCATTGTCCTGCACATAGACCCAGGCGGACGACGAGTTGAGATGAGAGGGATGAAATGATAGGTAGGTTGAGTGAGGGAGAGGGATGAAAGGGGGGGGGGGTGGGAAAGATGTAGGCTTAGAGTTGGTTGGTTTGTTCAGAGAATTGGCGGTTTGGAGTGAGGGAGAATAGATGGGCGGGTTGGAGCGATGAGTGACCAGTGTAATGAGCAGTTTGAAGGAGGAAAAGACGGGCATGTCAGAAGATGGGGCAGGGGTGAATGGGCGGGGGTTGAGACAGGTTAATAAGATGTAGGTGGATTGAGGGTGGGAAAAGAGTACAATGGGAATGGGATACATAGCAGGGGTACTGGAAAGGGAATAGTCTATAATTATTAAACTGTTGTTGTTTCTTTCATTTTCTACAGTTCCACCAGATTTTACCAGATGTTATGCAATGTCGTCTGCTCGTACTTATTAAAATACATGTTAGTCAAATAAAGATAATGTATACACAGAATTAAGCAAATGAAATAAAATAGAGCTACAGGACTAGATAACGTTACTTGTAAGATGGTAAGCTCTGGATGACTTTCTCCTGGATATGGTCACATGCCTCATTGAAAGTTTTTATCAGAGAGACAAATGCAATCAGATGTCTCGATATAAAAAAAAGTATGTACATCACTGACAAATCAATCAGAAAACATGTCAAACGGTATTGTGAGCCATGAAATGAAGTGTTATGAACCAAACCCCGAGGTAATATGTATGTGTCATGTCATAAAATAGTATGTGTCATGTCATAAAGTAGTATGTGTCATGTCATAAAGGAGTATGTTCCATATCATAAAGTAGTATGTTCCATGTCATAAAGTAGTATGTGCCATGTCATAAAGCAGTATGCTCCATGTCATAAAGTAGTGTGTTGCATGTCATAAAGAAGTATGTGCCATGTCATAAAGGAGTATGTTCTATGCCATAAAGTAGTATCTGCCACATCCTGAATTAGTATGTGCTATGTAAAAGAAGTAGTATGTGCAATGTCATATAGTATTACGTGCGGGTCTTAAAGTGATGTTTGCCATATCATAAAGTAGTATGTGCCATATCATAGAGTATTATGTGCCATATTATAAACTATTACGAGCTACAGAAAATAATGTACAGTTAAACATACAGAAGGCGAGAAGAGATTGTCTTGCATTGAAGAATATATGGCAGTCAAAAGAAATTAAAACCACCACCAAATTACAAATCTTCAACTCCAACGTACAATCCGTTTTATTATATGGTTCTGGAACATAAAGGACAACACAGGAACTTATGAAACAATTTCAGGCTTTGGTAAATGGTTGCCTGCAAAAAATGCAGGTACGGCAAGATCACCATCGTGTAACTGATTTGAAAAACGGGACAAATTCCAGTGGAGCATGAAATACGGAGGAGGCGATGGTGATGGATAGGCCATACATTTGGAAACCAGTGGAAAACATTGTCAGACAAGCTCTGTTCTTGAATCCACCGGGCAACAAATGTTGAGAATAACCGGGACACTCGTGGAAGAGGGAACTGGAAGCAACTGTAAAGGCAGCAAGCATGACGTGGACAGAATTGGCTCAAATGACTCATTGGAAGACTTGGCAAGGATTTTATGAGGACCTATGATCCACAGGAAGCGGGCAGGTTGTATAGTGTTTTATTGGCGTCATGCAGTATTATTGGCAGTATAATTTGCCACGAAATAATGTAGAATGTGGCATGTCAGAAAATAGAACGTGATATGTCATAAAGTAGAATGTGCCATGTCATAAGTAGTATGTGCTACGAGGGATGTTCGATTCAAACCGGGATTTTTGTTCTAGTTCTACCTGAATGGTATCGTGCTGGAACTACTAGTATTAGTTAGGGGCACTTGTATCCTATTACTTCTAGATGGCCCACTTGCCATGGGCCAGTTACGTGACAGATAAATTCAAATGACAGACATACCGTTAGTGCTTGCATGAACGGTGAGTTGTGATGCCGTTTTTTGTGAAAGAATTCGTGAAACCTGTGGAAATTTTCAGAAGACTGCAATCACAATACGTTGATGAGACACTCAGCCGCAGTAAAACATGTTAATGGTGTAAACGTTTTAAGGAAGGCCGTACACCTGGAAGTCATGATCCCGACCGCGGTGACGCTCAACCCATCACAGTCATTCCTGTGAATATCGAGATTGTAGAATGCTTTTTCCTAGAAAATGGACGTATAATCTGTCGCGAAATTCCATAAGCGGCAAGTCTTTTTCTGAGTACGTTAACAATTATTATTTATGAACATTTACATTTTTTTAGGGTTAGAGCAGGTTGGGTTTGATCGTAAAGAGCGTCCTGCTCCTCCACGATAACGCTTGACCTCATACATGTGCCATCTGCAGCATCTCGACTGGGAGATATTGCCACATCTACATTGCAGCCCGGACCTCGTTCCAAAGCGATTTCTATCTTTTTGGACCAGTAAAAAAATGTATAGGAGACAGCATTTCAGGATTGATGATGAAGTGGAACAAGCTGTCCTGGATTGGTTCTGCCATTCTGACAAATCTTTTTACTCTGAACCGTTTCAAGCATTACTTAAACGTTGGGATAGGTGCATGAACGTTGCAGATGAGTATATCTGGGGTAGTTGTCTCGCCGCCGCGATTCAATCTCAACCAGTGTTCGTAAAGCGATCTCAGTCCAGCCAGACGGAGCGATAGCGCGGGCTTGCGGAAAACGCTTGTCCGCCTTTCCCCGTAGAGGTATCGGGAAGCGGTTTTTTGTGTCGTGGCCTTAAATGAGGTGCGCTGCTCTGGTCCGTAATGAGAAACTTTGACAGTCGGTGGTGATTTTTCGAAGGCTTATAGCAGAGCTCGACAGTTCGTCTCGCTGGTGGTCAGACTCTCGCAAATAGCTTGTGACGGGCAAATGGAAAGCAGGAATCGTGCCTGAAGGCCCTGTGTTCTCCCGACCAACCCTCGGGAGAAGGGCAGGCCGGCAGGCCAAATTGTCTCTAGTCCCAGTGAAATTCATCGCCGGGGTCGTTGGGATTCGTTCTGCACAGAGCGCTGTCATCCCTCCTCGAGCGAGCCCGGTCGGTCGGTCGTCTGGTGCGTGTAGGGGCCCCTGTCAGGCGGTCCTAGGTCGACGGAGTGAGGGACGGGGGGTAACAACCGTCCGTCCTTTTGTCAGTCGGTCCCTGCGGCCGTCCCAGTGAAGATTTTTACACACCCGTCCTCCGCTGACGGTGTGTGCGGTACGTACGTCACCGACAGATATCTGTTTGATCCTGCCAGAAGTCATATGCTTGTCTCAAAGATTAAGGCATGCATATCTAAGTTCACACTGTCTCACGGTGAAACCGCGAATGGCTCATGAAATCAGTCGAGGTTCCTTAGATGAAAAGATCCTACTTGGATAACTGTGGCAATTCTAGAGCTAATACATGCTTACCAAGCTCCGACCCTCGCGGAAAGAGCACATTTATTAGTTCAAAACCAATCGTCATTTCCCCTCGCGGGGTTGCGGCGTCCCCACTAGTGACTCTGGATAACTTTGTGCTGATCGCATGGCCTCATGTGCCGGCGACGAATCATTCAAATGTCTGCTCTATCAAATGTCTATGGTACGTGACATGCCTACCATGTTTGTAACGGGTAACGGGGAATCAGGGTTCGATTCCAGAGAGGGAGCATGAGAAACGGCTACCACATCCAAGGAAGACAGCAGGCAACTTACCCACTCCCGGCACGGGGAGGTAGTGGCGAAAAATAACAATGCGGGACTCTTTCGAGGTCCCATAATTGGAATGAGTACACTTTAAACCCTTTAACGAGGATCTATTTGGAGGACAAGTCTGGTGCCAGCAGCTTCTGTAATTCCAGCTCTAATAGCGTATATTAAAGTTGCAATTAAAAAGCTCGTAGTTGGATCTCAGGCGCAGGCGGACGGTCCGGCTCGAGCCGGTTCACTGCCCGTTGTATTCTGCCCTACCGTCTGCCGGCTCTCTCCCACGGGTGCTCTTCGCTGAGCGTCCTAGGTGGCCGGTGCGTTTACTTTGGAAAAATTAGAGTGTTCAAAGCAGGCCTTGGCGGCCTGAATAATGGTGCATGGAATAATGGAATTAGACCTCGGTTCTATTTTGTTGGTTTTCGGAACTGGAGGTAATGATTAACAGGGACAAACGGGGGCATTCGTAGTGCGGCGTTAGAGGTAAAATTCTTGGATCGCCGCAAGACGAGCTACTGAGAAAGCATTTGTCAAGAATGTTTTCATTAATCAAGAACGAAAGTCAGAGGCACAAAGACGATCAGATACTGTCGTAGTTCTGACCATAAACGATGCCGACTAGCGATCCGCATGAGTTGCTTCGATGACTCTGCGGGCAGCTTCCGAGAAACCAAAATGTTTGGGTTCCAGCGAAAAGTATGGTTGCAAAGCTGAAACTTAAAGGAATTGACGGAAGGGAACCACCAGGAGTGGAGCCTGCGCCTTAATTTGACTCAACACGGCCAAACACTGAAATGATTGACATGCCGATAGCACTTTCGTTGGGTCTAATATTGAACGGGTGCTGCAGTTAGACCCTTGAAATTCTGGGGCTATCCTCTTGGTTGCTTGACTGTCCCGCATTGAGTGTTCGTTAAAGGAATTGACGGAAGGGCACCACCAGGAGTGGAACCTGCGGCTTAATTTGACTCAACACGCAAATACTGTAGAACGACTGACAAATCGATAGCACTTTCGTTGGGTCTAATAGTGAACGTGTGCTGGTATTAGACCCACGGAAGACAGGTCAGCTCTCTAACCTTCTAATGAAGAAACGCTACGGAAATCGTGTCTTAACCCCGCAGAAACGGCAGGTTCCAGATACCTGGCCACTGACAAACAAAAGCCCTCCATTAATTCGTCCTGGCCAAATAGTGAACGGGTGCTGGAAATAGACAGGTAAGTTTTACCCTACAAATGACAGGGCCTTGCTACGGAAATCCTGCTCAACTCGAGAGGAGCCGCAGACATTTGGTTCACGTACCAGGCTGATAAGCCAATGGAGCGAGGCTACCATGTGAGGGATTACGGCCGGCCGCCTGTAAGCCATAATCCCACCCAAAATCTCAGCACCTCTGCAAGGAGAGGCTTCGATATGGTCGGGATCTGGGGATCACGCCTTAACCCTACCAGGTCAAGCCACAGAAAGAGGTCTCTTCCACCCGCCGATCAAAGCGGGCAGATAGCTGCTAGATATTCACCATATACGGCGATGGGTTGCGAAATCACCAACATAAGACCACATGCACAATATTCTCGCTTTAAATGAAACCCAAAAATACGAAATTAAGTTTAAATGGCAAATTCCTGAAGCCAAACGACAACCCAAACCATCTGGGAGTCACATTTGATCGGCGCATGACATGGAAAAGTCAGATCGAGAGAAACCGAATGAGAGCCAGAGAAAGAATGGCAATCATGAGGAAACTTGCTGGCACAAGCTGGGGAGCTGACGAAAGCATACTAAAGAAACTGTACACTGGAAGAATGAGACCAGTTCTCGAGTATGGCATAGCAGCATGGACAACTGCAGCAAAGGCGAACTTCGATAAAGTTAGCAAACTTAAAAACCAAGCCATGAGAGTTATAACAGGAGGCATGAAGTCAACGCCAATGTTAGAACTCGAAAATATTACAAAACGGCAATCCATGACCGATAGAAGAGACTGCAGAGCCCAGCTGCAGTCACAGAAAATCCGAAGACTGACCGACCATCCAATGCACCAGAGACTAAACAATTTGGGAAATGGGAAACTAAAGTGGTGAAACTTTGCAGAAATAGCCAAAGCAAAGATGCACGAAGATCCCATAAACGCACTAACAAAACCAAAACCCATCACTACTGTACGAAAACCTACCTGGAGGCAGAATATATTTCCAGAGGTGGTAGAAAATATACCAGGTATTGGAAACAAAAACTGCCAGACTGAAAAAGAAAGAAGATATACTACCCTAAGCTTTATATCGAAAAGCTACCCAAGCATGGACTGGTCCCATGCATTCACCGACGGTTCTGTAACAAACACTATACAGATTGGAGGGGCAGGAGCATTCCTGAACCTACCAAATGGCAGAAAAATAACACTGTCATTCGCTACATGTAAGTACACAAGCAATTTCAGAGCGGAGGCAGAGGCACTGAGGGCGGCAGTGGAAGAAATGGTGACACGCAAAGAAAACGAAAGCCATATAGTCCTGCTTACAGATGCTCTCGCCGTAGTCACAGCCCTAAATAGCCAGAAAAACAATGAGCTAAATGACTTAAGAGCAGTTCTCTGCCAACTGTGCCAGCATTCCGCACCAAAAAGGGTAGTGGTACAGTGGGTCCCATCACACTGCAACATCCAAGGCAACGAAGAGGCAGACAGACTGGCAAACGAAGGTGCAAGACTACCACAAACAGATACTAGTATGACGTACGAAGAGTCAAAACGGCTTATCAAAGCCAGATACATGACCAAATGGAAAACCGAACATACTGGTTACACCAAAAACGATGCCTATTACCAGTTGAACAGAAGAGAGCAGATTGTTGTCTTCAGACTTCGCACTGGCCACAATAGACTGAGGTACCACTTATTCAACAAATTAAAGATAGGTGGTACCGACGAATGCCCGTGCGGTACCGGTAAAATGACCGCGGAACATCTGCTGCAGAACTGCCCGACATACGAGGATCAGAGAGAGCAGATGTGGCCATCACCAGTGGAACTGCAAGACAAGCTCTATGGCAGTGTCGACTGCCTCAGGATGACCGCTGCTTTTTTCTGAAAAATAATTGTTAATGTCTGAATGCGTACGAAGAAGAAGAAGAAGAAGAAGAAGAAGAAGACTTAGTTCTTGGTCAAGGTGTCGAAAACAGTAGAGCAGCCACCTCAATGTGAACTGTCGAGACTCATTCCTTGACCACGAGATATGTCCGTAACCCAGGCGAACAACATCTCTGTGACATTACCAGGCATGTCCCCTGGTTAAATGCACTTCTGCTTCGATCTCTACCTCTGTACGCTATAAGCCATACCAATGGACGCAGAAAAGATGCAGACTAGCGGACATTGCACACCTGCCCCACTGTGTCAACATCTCAGGTGGCGGGGAATGCTAGGCGTACCATCCCTGCATAGAAGCCAAGAAAATAAAGGGAGCAAAGAGATACCCAACTCACATGCAAATGCTACGTTTCTGGCAGGACGTGACGATCCTGGGATACAGACACACTGGACTGCCTCTCTTCGCGGATAAACCATTCCATATCATATATCATCTCATATATCATCACCGCACCCTATAGACACGAGTAGTGAAGACTCGTTAGTCTGGTAAGACAACTTCCATAAGGGAGATAACTCTGATCACAAACAACTGCTGCCTTGCAGATAGGCTGGGGACAGCCAAAGGCTAAGGAGGGCATCCCTACAGAAATCGGATGCACGGGGCCACAAGCCTAACGAAACAGTGCAACGTAAATCGCAGTATGATGACAGTACAACCTATCAGAAAAACGTATGGCGCTCATCCTGCGGAGTCCCGCCAGGCAGCGAAAGTTTCGAGCCTCACGCCTCGAAGGGGCCCACCCTTGACTACTGGTGGTCACACACCCATGTGTCGTGGAGTCAAGGCACATGGCTATGGAGCAATTCCTATTGACCAAAAACGCAAGACCCTCAAAATACTACAGTGGAATGCGGAGAGTGTCGTTAACAAAAAGCTTTCCCTAACACATCACTTGCATGCAGGTAAGATTGACGTGGCATGTATCCAGGAAACGCACCTCAACAATAACCATAAATTCTCAATCAGAGGATACCAGACCTTCCGTCTCGATTTAGAAGGTCACAAAGCAGGGGTCCTGATACTGACCCGAAACTGCATACCGAGTAGCGCGGTATCTGTCAATCACACCGGACAAGCAGAAATTGTAGGAGTTGACATAATGGCTCAAGAGATGAAGCTCCGCATTTTCAATCTGTACGGACCACCAAATAAAGACCTATCGCTCTCGAGTATGGAAATCAAAGACTAGTAGTTGGAGACTTCAACAGCCACTCTGAGAGATAGGGATACTCGGACACAGACAGCAGAGGTGACGAAGTGGAAGATTGGGAGATAGACACAAATCTCTCCCTAATCAATAGGCTGGAGGATAGCCCTAGCTTCTATTCTAGAACATGGTATACCACCTCGACTCCAGATTTGGCCTTCTCCACACAGGAAAATTACCGCCTGGTGCTAAATAATTGACAGGTAGCGACCACAAGCCGATCAGGCTAGAAATTGATATGAAAGTAGCCCCACAGGAAACAAACCCGCTCCCACGTTGGAATTACAAACGAGCCGACTGGGACAGATTTGCAATCCTGACAGATGGGCTGTGGGAAACCATCAACACACGAAACAACAAAATGAAGCCCATGGTGGAAAGCCTAAGCAAGGCAATAATGCAAGCCGCCACTGAAACCATCCCAAGAGGGGTTAGGAAAAACTATAAGCCCTATTGGAATGATGAGTTGCAGAAAGCGGAAGATGCAGTAACAAATGCTAGGAACATGGCAGAGCGAGAACAATCTATGGAGGCAAATATCGCCCTCAAAGCCGCCACGGCGTAATACAAAAACACTCTAATCCAAACAGCAAGAGAGAGCTGGAAAAACAAAACTGAAAGCCTCAACCTAGACAAAGAAGGGAACAAACTATGGAAGCTAGTCAGATCAATGAATCACGAAACCCCTTCAAACAAACAAATTACCATCAAGCAGGGCGAAAACTTGCTCACTGGAAAACAAGCCGCAAACGCTTTTGTCGAACACTATGCCAGAGCAAACCACATCGAGATCCCTGCAGATAGGCATACAGACATTAGTGAAGAGCAAAAGGGGCACGACAACATCAATACGGCCCCAGAAGAGCATATGATGGCCAAATTAACAATGAGTGAAATGGAAGAGGCCATGAGAACATTAAAGACAAGGAAATCTCCCGGAAAAGACGGGATAACAAACGAAATGCTGATGGGGCTGGGCCAAACAGCGAAGAGGAAACTGCTATCAGTCCTGAACCAAAGCTGGAAAAGGGGAATTGTACCCCAGGCATGGAAAGACGCAGTACTTTTATCATTACCAAAGAAAGGAAAAGACAAAACAGATCCAAATGGATACAGGCCCATCAGCCTACTGAGCTGTGTCGGCAAGCTGATGGAACGGATGATAAACACCAGACTGATGTGGCATCTGGAAGAAAAACAAATACTAATTCCACAGCAAGCAGGCGTTAGACAGCACAGATCAACTGAGGACCAAGTCATCCTCATAGCCCAGGAAGTAGAAGTTGCCTACCAGGAACAGAAACACACAGTAGCGGTTTGGGTGGAACTGGAAAGGGCATTTGACAAAGTCTGGAAAGACGGACTTAGAGTCAAGCTAAATAGAAGTGAAGTTTGTGGGAGAATGTACAAGTGGATCAACCACTACCTAAAAAAAAAAAGAACGGCCAGAGTCCAAGTACAAGGGCAGGTGAGCAAAAAGGTGACACTCGAGCAGGGAGTACCCCAAGGGGGAGTACTGTCACCCACACTCTTCCTGGTGTATATAAACGACATTACAGAGAATATACCAAGAAGAGTCCATAGCTCAATGTTTGCAGACGATCTGGCTGTGTGGACCTCTGAAATGAATCTCACCATAGCGAGAAATCGGATGCAGCAGGCCCTAACATCGCTGGAAGAGTGGGCGAACTCATGGCTGGTCAAAATAAACGAGGAGAAAACCACATGCACAATATTCTCGCTTTCAATCAAACCCCAAAATACAAAATTAAGTTTAAATGGCAAATTCCTGCAGCAAAACGACAACCCAAACTATCTGGGAGTCACATTTGATCGGCGCATGACATGGAAAAGTCAGATCGAGAGAAACCGAATGAGAGCCAGAGAAAGAATGGCAATCATGAGGAAACTTGCTGGCACAAGCTGGGGAGCAGACGAAAGCATACTAAAGAAACTGTACACTGGAAGAGTGAGACCAGTTCTCGTGTATGGCATTGCGGCATGGAAAACAGCAGCAAAGGCGAACTTCGATAAAATTAGCAAACTTAAAAACCAAGCCATGAGAGTTATAACAGAATGCATGAAGTCAACGCCAATTGTAGAACTTGAAAAGATTACAAAACTGCAATCCATGACCGATAGACGAGACTGCAGAGCCCAGCTGCAGTCACAGAAACTCCGAAGACTGACTGACCATCCAATGCACCAGAGACTAAACAATTTGGGAAATGGGAAACTAAAGCGGAGAAACTTTGCAGAAACAGCCAAAGCAAAGATGCACAAAGATCCCATAAACGTACTAACAACACCAAAACACATCACTACTGTACGAAAACCTACCTGGAGGCAGGATATATTTCCAGAGGTGGTAGAAAATATACCAGGTATTGGAAACAAAAACGACCAGACCAAAAAAGAAAGGAGAGATACCACCCTAAGCTTTATATCGGAAAACTACCCAAGCATGGACTGGACCCATGCATACACCGTCGGTTCTGTAACAAACACTACACAGAACGGAGGGGCAGGAGCATTCCTGAACCTACCAAATGGCAGAAAAATAACACTGTCATTCGCTACTGGTAAGTACACAAGCAATTTCATAGCGGAGGCAGAGGCACTGAGGGCGGCAGTGGAAGAAATGGTGACACATAAAGAAAATGAAAGCCATATAGTCCTGCTTACAGATGCTCTCGCCGTAGTCACAGCGCTAAAAAGCCAGAAAAACACTGAGCTTAATGACTTAAGAGCAGCACTTTGCAAACTGTGCCAGCAGTCCGCACCAAAAAGGGTAGTGGTACAGTGGGTACCATCACACTGCAACATTCAAGGCAACGAGGAGGCAGACAGACTGGCAAAAGAAGGTGCAAGACTACCACAAACAGATACTAGTACGCCGTACGAAGAGTCAAAACGGCTTATCAAAGCCAGATGCATGACCAAATGGGAAACCGAACATACTGGTTACACCAAAAACGATGGCTATTACCAGTTGAACCGAAGAAAGCAGGTCGTTGTCTTCAGACGTCGCACTGGCCACAATAGACTGAGGTACCACCTATTCAACAAATTAAAGATAGGTGGTACCGACGAATGCCCGTGCGGTACCGGTAAAATGACCGCGGAACATCTGCTGCAGAACTGCCCGACATACGAGGATCAGAGAGAGCAGATGTGGCCATCACCAGTGGAACTGCAAGACAAGCTCTATGGCAGTGGCGACAGCCTCAGGATGACCGCCGCTTTTTTCGAAAAAATAGTGGTTACTGTCTGAGTGCGTACGAAGAAGAAGAAGAAGAAGAAGAAACCCCAAAACACCCAATAAAATCTAAATGGCAAATTCCTGCAGCCAAACGACAACCCAAACTATCTGGGAGTCACATTTGATCGGCGTATGACATGGAAAAGTCAGATCGAGAGAAACCGAATGAGAGCCAGAGAAAGAATGGCAATCATGAGGAAACTTGCTGGCACAAGCTGGGAAGCAGACGAAAGTATACTGAAGAAAATGTACACTGGAAGAGTGAGACCAGTTCTCGAGTATGGTATTGCGGCATGGACAACAGCAGCAAAGGTAAACTTCGATAAAGTTAGCAAACTTAAAAACCAAGCCATGAGAGTTATAACAGGAGGCATGAAGTCAACGCCAATTGTAGAACTTGAAAAGATTACAAAACTGCAATCCATGACGGATAGAAGAGACTGCAGAGCCCAGCTGCAGTCAGAGAAACTCCGAAGACTGGCTGACCATCCAATGCACCAGAGACTAGACAATTTGGGAAATGGGAAACTAAAGCGGAGAAACTTTGCAGAAATAGCCAAAGCAAAGATGCACGAAGATCCCATAAACGCACTAACAACACCAAAGCCCATCACTACTGTACGAAAACCTACCTGAAGGAAGGATATATTTTCAGAGGTGGTAGAAAACATACGAGGTATTGGAAACAAAAACTGCCAGACTGAAAAAGAAAGGAGAGATACTACCCTAAGCTTTATATCGAAAAACTACCCAAGCATGGACTGGACCCATGCATACACCGACGGTTCTGTAACAAACACTACACAGAACGGAGGGGCAGGAGCCCTCCTGAACCTACCAAATGGCAGAAAAATAACACTGTCATTCGCTACTGGTAAGTACACAAGAAATTTCAGAGTGGAGGCAGAAGCACTGAGGGCGGCAGTGGAAGAAATGGTGAGACATAAAGAAAATGAAAGCCATACAGTCCTGCTTACAGATGCTCTTGCCGTAGTCACAGCGTTAAAATGCCAGAAAAACACTGAGCTTAATGACTTAAGAGCAGTACTCTGTCAACTATGCCAGCAGTCCGCACCAAAAAGGGTAGTGGTGCAGTGGGTCCCATCACACTGCAACATTCAAGGCAGCGAGGAGGCAGACAGACTGCCAAAAGAAGGTGCAAAACTACCACAAACAGATACTAGTATGACGTAAGAAGAGTCAAAACGGCTTATTAAAGCCAGATACGTGACCAAATGGGAAACTGAACATACCGACTACACCAAAAACGATGCCTATTACCAGTTGAACAGAAGAGAGCAGGTCGTTGTCTTCAGACTTCGCACTGGCCACAATAGACTGAGGTACTACATATTCAACAAATTAAAGATAGGTGGTACCGACGAATGCCCGTGTGGTACCGGGAAAATGTCCGCTGAGCATCTGCTGCAGAACTGCCCGACATACGAGGATCAGAGAGAGCAGATGTGGCCATCACCAGTGGAACCACAAGACAAGCTCTATGGCAGTGTCGACAGCCTCAGGATGACCGCCGCTTTTTTCGAAAAAATAATGGTTACTGTCTGACGGCGTACGATGAAGAAGAAGAAGAAGAAGAAGAAGAACTGCTAGAAAAAAATTTTTTTTTTTTACAAGAAAAGTCCCGATTTGACGAACACTCCTCGTATGTGGTTAAGTATTTTGTGCCAAGCCTTTCAAGTATTGTGAACTAAACCATAAAGTATTTTCAGCTTTGTCCTGACGCATATACCACCTGACGAAGTATTATAAGTTATTTGCCATGACATGCTATGAGTCATAAATGAAATATTATGAGGCATCTCATAACATAGTGTGAGCCTTACCTTGAATTACTATGAAGCATATCATAACATATTGTCAGTCATACCTTGAGCTATTCATTATTATGAGCGAAGCCATGATTTATTTTGCCACATGCCTTATAATGAGCTAAGTCATGTACTAATATAGCCTACGCCGTGAAGTACTGTGAGTCATGACATGGCGTAATATGATCCATGTCAAGACGTATAATTCACCGTGCCTTGATGATACTTGTGACAAAAATCTTTCTTATAACACGATTCAAACCAAGCTACATGATCCAAAAATGAAATGCGCCCCCTAAAATGTATACACAGGACAACTTCTCCATCGCAAAAACGCTTTTCAAACAACACCATACACGGCACTACACATAAACTTCAACAGTTTGGAAAAAAATTAAACAAAAAGACTATATTTTAGCACAACAAATATGGAGATCGAGAAATCGGATATATCATCTTTTAAGACACTGTCCAGGGCTGACTATGACTCCGATCGGGTGTATCATCTTCGAAGACACTGTCCAGGGCTGACTGTGACTCAGATCGGGTGTATCATCTTCGAAGACACTGTCCAGGGCTGACTGTGACTCAGATCGGGTGTATAATCTTCGAAGACACTGTCCAGGGCTGACTGTGACTCAGATCGGGTGTATCATCTTCGAAGACACTGTCCAGTGCTGACTGTGACTCAGATCGGGTGTATCATCTTCGAAGACACTGTCCAGTGCTGACTGTGACTCAGACCAAATGTATAATCCGCGAAGACACTCCATAGTACTGACTGTGACTCAGAGCATGTGTATCATCTTCGAAGACACTGTCCAGGGCTGACTGCGACTCAGATCGGGTGAATCATCTTCGAAGACACTGTCCAATTCTGACTGTGACTCAGATTGTGTGTATCATCTTCGAAGACACTGTCCAGGGCTGACTGTGACTGAGACCAGGTGTATCATCCGCGAATTCACTACCTAGTGCTGACTGTGACTCAGACCAGGTGTATCATCTTCGAAGATACTGTCCAGGGCTTACTGTGACTCAGACCAGGTGTATCATCTTCTAAGACACTACCTAGTGCTGATTGTGACTCAGACCAGGTGTATCATCTTCTAAGACACTGTCCAGGGCTGACTGTGACTCAGATTGGGTGTATCATCTTCGAAGACACTGCCCAGGGCTGACTGTGACTCAGACCAGGTGTATCATCCGCGAAGGCACTACCTAGTGGGGACTGTGACTCAGACCAGGTCTATCATCTTCGAAGACACTGTCCAGGGCTGACTGTGACTCAGACCAGGTGTATCTTTTTCTAAGACACTACCTAGTGCTGACTGTGACTCAGTTCACAAACTACTTTGGCGGACTTCAAGATAAGAGTGAAAAAAGTGCCGAAAATAACAAGACCAATACGTCATGACATCAGCGCTATATCACAAGAATACTAGACGAAAGCAAAAAATAAAATCCAGATATTTATAACAGTTGGCTCCGACAATGCGGCTCTGCAGCAGTCTCTCGAGAAACTCGATCTCGAAACATCTAACCTGGGTCTATTTTTATCCTTGGCGAAGACGAAAATTCAGAACCTTTGCTCTGACACTGATCCTTACAGCATTGTTGTCGGTGATCACACGGGGGAGTGCACCAATGAATTCACATACCTGGGAAGTCCTTTTCCATCCGATGGACGCAGTGCGCCTGACATGTTAAGGTGGATCGGGCTTGCTGCTTCCGTTATGAACGACCTTCACCGGGTGTGGAATAATGGCAGACTCTCTCTCGGATCCAAAATGTGTATTTATTAGACCTGTGTGATTCCGACCCTACTGTATGGTTCAGAAACTTGGACCATCCTTAAACAGGACATGAAGACTCGATGCCTTTCATATGCACAACCAGAGTCGCATCCTCGGTATTCAGTGGTTCGATCTCGTCTAAAATGGCGAGGTGTCTGAAAAGACGAGTCTTCCCTCCATCCCGGACACTCTCGTCCGCCGCCACCTGTCTCTGTTTGGTCACGTGGTTTGACTGAACCAAGAAGTACCGGCTCACCAGATAACAAGAGAATGTCAAAGTCTGCTATGTGCAAAAACGGTCTCCCACCAGTCGGCTTGAGGCGTAGGCGGGGCCGTCTTCGTTCTACATGGCTCCGACAGATAGCAGTCTCTCCTTCGGCAGTGAAAGAGGCTTGGCTACAATCCTCAGCAGTTGGAAATGGTAGTGGTTGATTGACGAAACGGGCCCTAGATGCCTAGGGGATCATTATTATTATAACAGTGAAGGAAGACAAGACTCTCTCGATGAACTGGTTACACAAACATATTCTCGTCTTATCTGAGGAAACAAAGTTTCGAGTAGCTAACACAATAATAATTATATTACGAGAATAAAGCACTTGAGAAACAGAAGAAGGCAATAGTTAAACAATCCGAAACAGAACGTAGAGGAAACATATATAGACATATCTCAAACGAAATCAGAAAGGAAATTAGGAATGACATGAAACACTACACAATGGACATATATAGCAAAATATATAACAGCTACAAAGACCTGCAAAAAACGAGATGCGTTAAAAAAAATAGAAGACAAATTGGCGAACTTAAAACAACTTTGCATGTAATCAACGATACAGATGGTAAGGAACTGACAGAGAGCAAAAGATGGTAAAGCAATGAAAGATGGAGGTCAATGCACAAGAAGAAGTCCCATCCTAACGCATAAGAACGAGAAAAAATATCAGTGACGTTCAATAAGTGAAATTCGCACAGTAATCCAAGGCTTGAAGAAGAGAAAATCTTCAGGAGGCGACGAAATACCGATCGAACTCATACAAAAATGCAGGGGAAGCCAGTGCCAACTTTTACCATACACTATGTAAGGAGATCTGGAACAGTGCCATATGGCCCAAATCATGGAATAGACCATGTTGTTGTTGCGTAATGCCCACGGTGAGTAGGATTACTCTTTTGTGCTCCCTGAAAAGGGCATTTAGTGGCGGGTTGTTGTAGATTTCCTCACATACTGATCATGCTGTTGAGGGTGGACGGTTTTGTATCACACTCCATACGAAACCATTGCTGTATCACGTCATCGTGGCAAAATCCGTGAACAGATCATTATGAAAATGATAGAAAGAAAACTAAATGAGGAAGTACATGAAACATAGGCAGGTTTAATACATAGCGGAGGCATGAAGAATGACATTCTTAAGATGAGAAATGTCATAGACAAATGCAGCGAGTTTCGTCTCATACTTTCTAAACAGATTTTTAATGCAGGAAAACCCGAATCCTATAGAAACTCATGAGAGACTTAGGGTTCCTAGGGTACCCGGTTCGTCTAAACAAAATCATGCTTAACAAATCTAGTAGAATTCATGGAGTTGTTCACCAAAATGATAGATAAAGGGGAGCCAGTGGACGTTATTTATCTAGATTTTCCAAAGGCCTTTAATAGAGTACCTCATAAAAGATTATTTCGAATATTAAAAGCACATAGAATAGGTGGAGAACTTGCCAAATGGATTGAATATTGGTTAACGGGAAGAAGGCAGAGTGTGGGCATAAATAAGGAGTATTCTGGGTGGTATGAAGTGAAAAGTGGAGTGCCACAGCGCTCGATTGTGGGGCCAATTTTTGTTCTTAATATATATATATATATATATATATGATTTGGACATTGATATGGGATACAATCCGCGGAGACGAAATACAGATTATGCAGGTATCCTTTCACAAAGAGTGGAGGTAATAGAACAGATGAACAAAACTAAAATTATAACTGACCACCGGGAAAAGAAAAATATATACCTAAAGTTTTTATAAACAAATAAGATTTGCAAAATATCACAAGTTTCTAGTATTTCTATTCTGTAATCAGCAACAATGGAGACTGCCAAAAAAGAAAGCAGAAGAATGGCCATAACAGTGCAAATGTTAAATAGAACGAGAAAAGCATTACAGAACACAAACAAAGCACCAAAATAAAACATTATGACAGCATTTATTGTTCCGTGGTAGCGTGCTGATGATATACATGGACCATTACACAAACACTAAGGAATAAAATTGAATATTTGAAGCTAAAATGCAACAGGAAAGCTCTCAGAAAGAAATGGACGAAGAAAACAGAAAAACAGTTGTCATAAGAAAGCTAGGATTAGATCGAAATTAGTTACTACATAGTCTTACGTCTAGGTAACTAAAACACTTTGGCTACTTCAAACGTCACAAAAGTCTGAAAAAAACTGTTATTTACAATATTGTACTTGGAAAACAAGACAGCGACAGATTGAGGAGAGAATTGACACACGATCTCAAAGAATTCTGAAGTTGACGGCTATGAGGCGAGACAAATTACTTAAAATCCAGAATCTTAAAGCCTACTGTAATGAGAGTGACGTTCTTCGCAGGACCTGCTGCATGATGTTGGTGATGATATACATAGAAGGGTCAGTAAATAGGTCACATAAGACTTTTTTTTTAAATGACTGAGATACCAACTTGAAAACCATTTCACAACCAGATTCTAGTGTGACCTATGAAGAGTCCAAATGGTTTATTAGGGCCAGATACATGGCCAAATGGGAAACAGAACATACTGGCTACACAAAAAATTATGCCTATTACCAGTTGAACAGAAGAGAGCAGGTCGTGGTCTTCAGACTCCGCACAGGCCACAACAGACTGAGGTACTACCTATTCATTAAACTGAAGATAGGGGGCACTGACGAATGCACTTGTGGTACAGGGAAAATGGTCGCTGAACATCTGCTGCAAAATTGCCCGACATACGAGGATCAGAGAAAGCACATGTGGCCATCACTAGTTTCAACACTAGACAAGCTCTATGGCAGTGTCGACAGCCTCAGGATTAAAGCTGCTTTCTTCGAACAAAATACAAGTTGACGCGTGACAGCGTACGAAGAAGAAGAAGAAGAAGAAGAAGAAGAAGAAGAAGAAGAAGAAGAAGAAGAAGAAAACCATTTATTATTGCACTTTTATTGTCACTTATTTATCCACATAATTTCCACCAACATTGATAAGCTTAACTCATCGCTTTATCAGTGTCTCAAAATCTGCGACATAGAAGTCGTTGGTCTACTGTCTCAGCAGCAATTTCACGTTCAACCTCTTCGTCATTCAAAAAATATCTCCCGCAAAAGCTGGGATCATGCATTATGCTGTAGGCCAAACTATATGAACATCAATTTGCAGTTAGTACATTGTCTATCGGAACTTGCGTGTCAGTTCGAATAATCTCACACACCAGCATTGCATTATCTTTTCGTGCAAATTGAACAGGAGCCGTCACGACAGGGTACTCAACTTAGGAGTGCTCTGTACACTGCCGCAAAGCACCTATATTTGGTGGGCTTGGCATATTTCTCGAGCATCCTCTACCTAAACAACTCATATAAGATGTACTCAAGGCACTAAATTCTTCATCGGGAGCACAGAGGAAATGACAAAAAGATTCGATAAAGGCTGCCTTGAAAGGTCGCCATATTAGGCCTCTTGGGGGTCGCTTGGGTCAGACCGCTCAGTATGGCGCTCTGAAATTAGATTAGGTGCTCGCCTGGCTGAACAGAAAATCTCAAATGCAGAGAGAAAGAAACAAGTTGGCTAAAATGCTACCACGCGGGACGTTCCGGATACCAACGCCGCCTACGTGTGTCCCTCGTGCGAAATAGTGTGCAGATCCAGAATGTGACTGTACAACTACATGCAGACCCATAGCTAGCCTTGTCTATTCAAACAAATGTCTTGCTGTCACCAACTGCATTTGTCATGTGCAACTACTACTACTACTACTACTACTACTACTACTACTACTACTACTACTACTACTGCTACTACTACTACTACCACTATTACTACTCATCATTGGTTCTTTTGGTCTTGTCAGAAGATAGTAATTGTGCTTTTAACACAAAACCTTGGAAGACTTCATTTCAAGACCAGCCGCCTACCAAGGCTAAGAGCCTAGTACTTCTACTACTACTACTACTACTACTACTACTACTACTACTACTACTACTACTACTACTACTACTACTACTACTACTATTACTACTACTACTACTTCTACTACTACTACTACTACTATTACTACTACTACTACTACTATTACTACTACTTCTACTATTACTACTGCTGCTGGTACTGCTACTATTACTACTACAATTGCTGATGTTACTACTACTGAGCTTGTACTATCGAACTACTATTGTTGTTGTTGTCATTACTACTACAGCTGTTCTTGGTACAACAACTACTACTATTATATGTACTACAACTACTACCACTGCTACATGTGCTACTACTACTGCTATTACATGTACTATAGTTATTAGTATTTCTGCTACGACTACTACTACTACTGCTGCACCTGTTACTACTACTATGAATACTGCTATGATTACTACTACTGCATTCACTTCTACCACTACTCCTCCTATTATTAATGAATATGCTACTAATAGTAATGCTACAACGACGACTACTACTACTACTACCGCTGCTGCTACTACTACTACTACTATTACTACTACTACTACTACTACTTCAACTTCTACTACTACTACTACTTACTACTATTACTATTAGAACTACTATAACTAGTACTACTGGTGCTGCTTCTTATACTTCTATAAATACTGATATTAACAATACTGCTGCTAGTACTATCGTACTACTATTGCTGTTGCTGTCACTACTACTACTACTACTACTACTACTACTACTATTACTAGTACTACTAGTACTACTACCATTATTGTTACAATTGCTGCCACTACTACTACTATGATTACCCCTACTACAACTACCAGTACTATTACTGTACTACTGCAATTTATGTATGTATGTATGTTGTATCTATGTATGCACATGTCAGTGTAAGTATGTATGAGTATGTATATATGTATGTTTGTATGTATGTATGTATATGTGTTTGCGTGCGTGTGTATGTGTGGGTGTGTGTATGTGTGTGTATGTATGTATTTATTTATGTATGAATGTATGTATGTATGCATGTGTGCATGTGGATATGTGTGTATGTGTGTGTGAATGTATGATTAGCGACGTCATGAGTTTATGTCCTCTTCCTTGGAACAGTTGTGTTACAAAGGGAATTGTGTGCTCGTGTGGTTGAGGATATACTCGTTTGTAATCTACCCATTTTCGTCCCGGTTTCTCTCGTGCATTGTACTCAGAACTTGTTGTGTTATAAGCATGGAGTGGAAGCGGTTCAGGCCACATACGCATGAGATCATCGACCTGCAGTATTTTCCTGCTAGAAATGTATTCAGGAAAAAGTGTAGTTCCCGCCATATACCTTATGCCATCATTCCTCATCCAATCTCTAAATGTGACACCTACGACCTTTCAAAGACATTTCATGTCACTCTTCGATTTGACATGTCTGTAGTTTTGGATAAGGACCAATTATTACATATGTAGGGCAAAGTGGGTATAAATACACATCTGATCATTGATTTATTTGTCAACCTGACCGTCGGGTGTTTAAGAAGTGATAACAATTGATAAACAGCAGCGGACGCTTTCTGACATCGTGTTTAGATTTGTCAATCTGTAAAAGTCTTCTGTAAAAGTGCTTCCCATATATTGTTATTACCATGCCTGTTAAAGTGTGTGTATGTGTGTGTGTAAGTATATATATATATATATATATATATATATATATATATATATATATATATATATATATATAAGTATTTATGTGTTTGTATGTATATATGTATGTGCGTAAGGAAAGAGCAGCTAAACTTCCTTTATCGGCAGCAGAAGTAAATAGTGTGCAAATCGTGCAATAGGACATATCGTGCTCGCAATGGACTTATATGCCGCTCGAGGCCCAGCAATCACTGCACCAAAACACGAAAGTCAGTGCAGAAACAAATCAAAACAGAACACACAACAAGAATAATTTCAGTTGTTGTCATTGACAACGATGGTGGATGGTTGCCATTTAGATATATATATATATATATATATATATATATATATATATATATATATATATATATATATATATTATATTTGAATACATATATATATATACATATATATATATATATATATATATATATATATATATATATATATATATGTGTGTGTGTGTATATATATCTACGTCTCTGGACGGAAAAAGTGGATGAAACATTATAGACATGGAAAGATCCAATGCAAACAAAGGTAGTCGCTACAACTCGTTATGCTTGCAATATAAAAACAGCAAGTAAAATAAATGTCTAAGGACAATACAGCTCAAGATGGTAACGTACCTTATTGTACTGGGTATATGTTCTCACAAGTGACGTACAGCAAACAATTTTGCTAAAGAAAGAAACATACATGCAGCATATTGATAATTGAACTTACCTAATCCAGAGCTGATGTGTACATCTTAAAACACTCAGTTAGACTCACCACAAGATATAGGTTGGATACTAAACACAAAGATCACGACTCTACTCAATGTGCGTACTATGGAATTATCCCCACATTCACAATAAACGCGCACACGACTCGGGCACCAGCTGCGCGGCACCACGGCGCAAGCGTAGTGCTGACACCATTTGTTTGTCCAAACATCTTTGTGCACCAGAGACAAGAAAAGACCATTTCTGCAGGGGTTTGAGTGGAGAACAAAGTCAAAGGCCCTATGTAGATTCAAAGATTTCTGTTGTGGAGGAAAGAAATTGACTCCTACATCATAAAAAACATGAATCTATTTTTCCTTCTCTAGAAAGAAGTTACGTACCCGCTCTGTCCTGTACTCGAATGGGTATATACACTTTATGAAAGACAATAATCGCAGATCAAGTGTATTATTGGCGCTTGGAAATATATACAGCAGACATTAAAACAGAAAATGAGGTAATAAGCAATCCGGATTGGAACTTCGTATCTCCTGGTGATGGATGGATTATTCACACATCACTTTCCACCACTCCTACTACCGCCCCCCCCCTCCCCGGCCCCCCAATGCAATGCGTAATTAACCTATCTTGTACCAATGGGATATTGACCAATTTAGATCCATAGAAATTGATAGATAAAATAATTGCCTAACCTTCTTACCATCAAATATAGGCCACAAACACACACAGGACGTAAAGTATGTGTTGACGACAAACAGATAAATACCTACACACAATGCTAGTCCATAATACATAAATGTGTTAAATAATCAAGCAAGTGAAACAAGTAATGTTTGATCTTGTTTGGGTCATCATTTTAGAGATTATTCACAGCTCTAGCAGGCTAGTCAGTGGTCTGGTTTATGGAATGTACAAATCTACGAATTGGTGAGCCTTCTACCATAGAGACGTAAACTATTCCTGTCTCATGGACGGTTCAGTATGATCATTCATTGAACTGGCATCATCATCATGAGCACGTGCTCTGCAGAACGTTGTTTTCATCAACATACGCTGTGTAACTTAAACATTGATTAATGTATCGCTCCCATATAGACAGACAGAAAGAAAGAAAGATAGACAGACAGACCGAAAGACAGACAGATCCATAGATAGATAGATAGATAGATAGATAGATAGATAGATAGATAGATAGATAGATAGATAGATAGATAGATAGATAGATAGATAGATAGATAGATAGATAGATAGATAGATAGATAGATAGATAGATAGATAGATAGATAGATAGATAGATAGATAGATAGATAGATAGATAGATAGATAGATAGATAGATAGATAGATAGATAGACAGACAGACATACATTTTTTCCAAACAAATTCAAAAACACTCTCATTTGTAACGATATCCAAATATGAAATGCCAATAATTCTTCGCAAGCATCTCATTTTCATTGCGCACATTCTACGTTTTAGGGCAGCCGTTAGAGTCCCAGTCTCACACCCGTAGAGGTATACCGAGTTGACTATTGAATACATTAAAGTCAGCTTAGATACAAAGTTATTGTTCTTGTATTTCCAGAGTATTCGTAGTCTTATCAGGACGACCATGGCCATCACTGTTCTTGACTGAATGTCCGCTCTGGACCCCTCCGCATTCATATCTGCTCCCAGATATTTGAACCACGCAACGCTTTTATTGTTGATGTTAAAGCTAATCCACATACGTGTGTGTTGTAAGTGTAATGGTTTATTCTAAAGCTAATCCACACATATGTGTGTTATTGGTGTTAGGATTGAAGTTCCAGCTGGTCCACACAGGTGTGTGTTGTTAGTGTTCTGCAGTATTAAATCTAAATGAAAAATCTCACCATAGCAAGAAATCGGATGCAGCAGGCCCTAACATCACTGGAGGAGTGGGCGAACTCATGGCTGGTCAAAATAAATTAGGAAAAAACAACATGTACGATATTCTCGCTTTCAAACAAACCCCAAAACACCAAAATAAGTCTTAACGGCAAATATCTGCGGCCAAACGATAACCCAAACTATCTGGGAGTCACATTTGATCGGCGCATGACATGGAAAAGTCAGATTGAGAGAAACCGAATGAGAGCCAAAGAAAGAATGGCAATCATGAGGAAACTTGCTGGCACAAGCTGGGGAGCAGACGAAAGTACACTAAAGAAACTGTACACTGGAAGAGTGAGACCAGTTCTCGAGTATGGCATTGCGGCATGGACAACAGCAGCAAATGCGAACTTCGATAAAGTTAGCAAACTTCAAAACCAAGCCATGAGAGTTATAACAGGAGGCATGAAGTCAACGCCAATTGTAGAACTGGAAAAGATTACAAATCTGCAATCCATGACCGACAGAAGAGACTGCAGAGCCCAGCAGCAAGCAGAGAAACTCCGAAGACTGACAGACCATCCAATGCACCAGACACTAAATAGATTTGGTAATGGGAAACTAAAGCGGAGAAACTTTGCAGAAATAGCCAAAGCAAAGATGAGCGAAGATCCTATAAACACATTAACAACGCCAAAGCCCATCCCTACTGTACGCAGACCTACTTGGAAGCAGCATATATTTCCGGTGGTGGCAGAAAATATACCGGGTATTGGATACAAGAAAAGCCAGACTGAAAAAGAAAGAAGAGACATAATCCTGAGGTACATAACGAAAAACTACCCAAGCATGGACTGGACCCATGCATACACCGACGGTTCTGTAACAAACACAACACAGAATGGAGGGACAGGGGTATTCCTGAGCCTACCAAATGGTAGAAAAACAACACTGTCAGTGGCAACTGGAAAATACTTCAGCAATTTCAGAGCGGAGGCAGAGGCGCTGAGGGCTGCAGCAGAAGCAATGCTGACAGGCAAAAGAAATGAAAGCCAGTTAGTCATGTTTACAGATGCCCTGCCTGTAGTCACAGCACTTAAAAGTCAGAAAAAGACTGAACTCAATGATTAAAGAGCAGTACTCTGTCAACTATGCCAGCAGACCGCACCAAAAAGAGAAGTGGTACAGTGGGTTCCATCCCATTGTAACATCCAAGGCAACGAGGAGGTAGACAGACTGGCAAAAGAAGATGCAAGACTACCACAACCAGATTCTAGTGTGACCTACGAAGATTAAAAAAGGCTCATTAGAGCCAGATACATGGCCAAATGGGAAACAGAACATACTGGCTACACAAAAAATGATGCCTATTACTAATTGAACAGAAGAGAGCAGGTCGTGGTCTTCAAACTCCCCACAGGCCACAACAGACTGAGGTACCACCTATTCAATAAGCTGAAGATATAGGTGGCACTGACGAATGCAGTTGTGGTACCGGAACAATTACCGCTGAACATCTGCTACAAAACTGCCCGAAATACGAGGACCAGAGAAAGCAGATGTGGCCATCACCAGTGGCAACACGAGACAGCTCTATGGCAGTGTCGACAGCCTCAGGATGACCGCTGCTTTTTTCATAAAATTACAGGTTGACGTTTGACAGCGTACGAAGAAGAAGAAGAAGAAGAAGAAGAAATCGAAATGAAGCAGCAAGAGTTCCGAAACCTGTCAAGTTGTCTACCTTACCTTGCCCACTGCTAGTCGGAGAAGAGAGGCTAACAAAACCTATATAAATTTTTCATTATACGCCGCACAATTTTATTCCATAATTTGTACTCCAAAATAATTTTTGTCTCATAAAATAATTATATATCATTTGTGGAAATAGCAGTTGAACGTGACATGAACGGTCATTTCAATAAAATACGTTTTATCACTATTATTTCATAATACGTGTAATGTGTATACGTTGTAATGCAAACTATTATATTTAATAACTTACAGCCGGAGTTGCAGCTCTACGTCATGTTAGTCCACAGGTTGAAATGACAAAGCACATTTATTGCAAAGAAACAACAATCAATTCGCTGAAATGCAACTGAGTGTTCAAAGTAAAAGAGGTTGGAGGTTACGGAGGAAATATGTAGATGGATAACACACATCCACAGCCCGTAATAATACCAGAAATGCACTGGCTAAATCCCACAACGGAGGGAGTAAAAGAGTGGAGACCAAATAACGTTAGGTGAGGATCAAAGAAAAAGGCGTTGGAAGACCAAATAACTTTAGGTGAGGATCAAAGAAAAAGGCGTTGGAAGACCAAATAACTTTAGGTGATGATCATAGGAAGCGGATTTGGAAGACGGATAAAGTTAGGTGATAGCCATATCAAGAGGTTACAATGCCTGATCCTAGAGCGAGGCAATGCAGCCTCAGCTGAGTGTTATGGCAGGGCAATCCAGGCTCTCAACCTTGGTTTGCCGCTAGTCTAGTAGTAAAGCATCGATAGGCGAACAGATAGAGCATTGCTCTGCTGACTCGGCAGCTTCTGCAGCTTGTCTTGTTCCAAATGTATTGGTATCACCTTTCCATTGGAGCAAACAAAGCAGACCGAGAAAGGGACCATACTTAATGGTCAACACATGGTATCTATATTTCTGCCCGATATTTGTGCTAAAAGCACAATTACTATCGTCTAACAAGACGAAAAGAGGCAATGATGATGATGGGAGACCAAATAGCGTTAAGTGATGGTCATAGCTAGAGCATTTGGGAGACCATATAAAGATAGGAGATGGTCATAACAAGAGAAGTTGAAAGACAAAATAACATTAGGTGAATATCACATGCAAAAGGAGTTGGGAGACTAAATAACGTTAGGTGATGTCCATATCAAGAGGAGTTGGGAGACCAAATAACGTTAAGTGAAGGTCGTAGTAAAAGGAGTTGGAAGATCAAATAACGTTAGGTGAAGGTCACAGCATGAAGTGTTCGGAGACAAAATTACGTTAGATGAAGTTCATAGCAAGAAAAGTTGGGAGGACAAATTGCACTAGGTGATGTTCAATGGAAGAGAACAACCAATCAAAATCAAAATAGGATAGGAAATCATAATAGTCAAAAAAGGGAGAAAATCAAATATGTGACGGTGGCAGCCATATTTGCAATTTTAGAGGTAAAGCAATCACGCGATTAAACGTAATCAAGAGACGTGCTAGTACAAATTGGGAAGCTGATAAACAAATCCTTCTGCAACTATACCTTGGATATGTACGACCGGGGATGGACTACAGCTTTTCCATACAGACTTCCGTAAGTACAAATAACTTCAGAACCTATTGATCGGGTGCAGAATCAAGGTCTCAAAATAATTTGTGGGGTGATGAGTTCAACACCTACAGCGTCGTGCGAGATAGAGGCCAACATAGCACCGCTAGATATCAGGAGAAATGGGACACTAACTGAGGCGGTAGAGAGATACAAGAGACAAGCAAATGACCATTCCAATAGTGTACAAATAGACACTTGGAAGCAAAAGAGAAGACTGAAACAATTGTCCTTACTGGATGATGCAAAAGAGAAAAGCCATATTTGCCATCTACCAGAGGAGAGAGAAACGGAAAATAGGTTTTTTTGGACCACCCTCTTGTGAAAATCTTTGCCTGCTAGTCATAAAAACACACCTGACAGAAAAGAAGGCCATCAAGGAGACTACACTTAATATCCTGAAGACATATTCCTTGGAGAAAGTCTCTAGCTACCAAAATCGGCAGCCCTGGTCTATATGGATGAATCAGCATTCAAATCTATATTTTTTTGCTGGGTATGGTATCGATATGAAATACCCGGATTGGTTCATATACTAGGTGTGTGGTTCATACGGCAGAAACCGTTTAAATGCTGAAGAAGGCCGAGGCTTTAAAAGAAAGCAGTTGCAATTTTTGCATCAACAGTTTGACAGGCGAATTCTTCCTTTGGACTTTGTGTGTTTTTAATGACTCGAAATCGGTTCTGGAGGCGCTGAAGAACACCCATACACAAAAAAAGTAGATATTCTTGGTGGGGAGGGCGATCAATAACATCATCCCTGCCCACGGGATAAATGTCACCTTGCAATGGATTCCTGGACATATTGGGCTACTAGAGAACGAAATGGCCGACAGATTTGCTAAAACAGGAGCCTCGAAACAACTATTGGATAGAAAATGCGGTAGCCACACGGTAACACGAATCATTAAGAATAACACCCGGTAAATATGTAGGAACAGGCGGGCGACGGAAACAACAGGTCGTAGTGTATTTAGCTAAATGTTACAGCCAAAAAGTAACAATCCACAGCACCTGTGCTTTTGCAGACATTGATTTCATCCTGATGAAACAGTTCTACATCTACTCATTGAGTGCAGGGTGCTTGCGGACACGAGGAAAATATTCTTACAAGCACTGTCAACAATTGTTAACACACTGTACGGAGCAGGGAAACAACCGAAGAAGACATGTATCTATATAAGAATGGCATTGGGCTGCCAAGAGCAGGCTTGCTCAGCAGATATGGGATAACAACAACAACAACGGTGAGAACTCCAGGCCAGGCAGATCAAATCAGCAAACTGGAGATGAGAACGTTGTCAGAACACGTGTGCAAGCAACAGTGATGACGGCCAAAAACTCGTGTCAATCAATCAAATCAGTCACTCCTCTTGGTGTATACAAAAGGTTAGTTGCCACCAATCGCAAGGCATGACGGCGACATCATAAGACGGTTTTGTCTTGATAATGTAAGTTGTGCTACAAATGGATTATAACAATAAAGAAACTGCACTGGTTGTCTACCTCCCGAGCAAGGCATAAGACGAAGAGAATGCAGATAACTCGGGATGTAGGCAATCTGGTCCCATCTACCTTGAGACCAGGTGACGCTAGAAACATGCAGGACTTGACCGCTTTAAGATACGAGTGACTCACCTCCAGATCACAGCGACCCCTCTCGGTACATAGGCAATCGACAACATCTACCAGAATCTACGGTCCAAGCTGCCACTCCTTACTCACTCCAGCTGTAATAACTTACTCTTAGTTCCTTCCTACGAACTCTTCGACGTGTATATTTGTTTTGTCTTACCTCTCTGTATCCATCTTCTTCACCCCCCCTCTCTCTTTCTCTCTCTCTCTCTCTCGCTCTCTGCCTCTCTCTCGCTTTCTCTCTCTCTAACTCTCTCTCGCTCTCTTCCTCTCTCTCTTCCCCCTCCCCCCCCCCCTCTCTTCCTTCAAGGATTCCATGTAATAGCTGGTCTGAATATGTTGGTTGGTGTATTACGTAACGTGTGTGCTATCCAGCTCCATTTCTTTCTTTTAAATTGCTCCAGTGGCTTTTGTTGGCCCCTTTACCATATGTCTTCACTACTCACCCTCTGTCACTTTATACGTATTATTATTTGTAAGCATCTATTAACAAAGTGCTGAAGTATTTGTTGTATGGCCTTGGTAGATCTCCGTGTTTTGGTTCCATACAGCAGCACTGACTTGACACTGGCGGTGAAAATTCAAACTTCAGCATGCACCTTGATTTCCCTTGTACTCCATGTGTTGATTAGTGTCAGGAATGTTATTCTTGCCATTACAATTGTGATCTTTGCATCTGTCTCTCCCGGTGTGTCAATTGCGTTGCCCAAATTTGCTAAAAGCATCCACTTTTTTCCAACGGCTCTCCCTCCAGCGTGATTGGGTCTTTGTTAAAAGTGTTGTGTTTTTTGCGTTTTTTTTCTTTTTTGCGTTTGCTTTATTTCTCTATTTTCCAAGGCGGTGTGCGTTGCTCTGCTGTTTTTTTATTATTGTGAGCCGTGTCACTTAACCACAAGCCCACGCCGTCCCCCCAGTGTTGAGTTCGAGTAGCTTGGTTTTCGTTAGTTGATATTCAGTCCCAATTTGGCTGATTGTTCTTTCACTCCATCAAGTTTCTCTTGCATTTGACCACGACCGTCTGATAAAAGTACCAATTCACCTGTGTAGTTCAGGTTCTCAATTTGTAATTATTGTGTCTACTAAATGCCAGCTTTTCCCCTGGAATGAAGTCTTCATTTTCCAATCTAAACCTAACAAGAACAGGAAAAGCGAGAGAAGACATTCGTTTCGCACTTCTGTTTGCACCACGAACTTGTTGGTCAGTGCTCCTTGGTGTGCCACTCTACTAACTGTATCTTGGCAACATTCCGAATGAATGTTATTAATTTCTCTGTTATCCAAAATTGTCTCAAGTTGCCATAGAGCACTTCGATCCATACTGTCAAACACCTTTTCATAGCTTATACAATTTGCGTGAATGCATGATTTCGATTTAATGCATTTTCTACTATGCGTAGAGCTGCTATTTGGTCTAGGCATGATCTTCCCTGATGAAATCCTTCATGTTCATCATGGCGATTTTAGTCAAATTCCGCTTTTAATCTGTCGAAGATGATTCTGTTGAATATCTTACCTGAAACCGGCAGCAATCTTCTTCTTCATCGTACGCTGTTTAGAGCAATATACGTTGCACTGTTTTATTTTGTTAAGCCTGTGGCTCAGTGCATCCGATTTTAATAGGCGTTTCTGTAAGGATGCCCTCCTTAGCCTTTGGCTGTCCCCAGCCTAACTGCAAGGCAGCAGTTGTTTTTGGTCAGAGTTGTTTCTCTTAGGGAAGTTGTCTTGCAGGACTATCGATTCTTCCCCACACGTGTCTATAGGGTGTGGCAATGATATGATATGATGGACTGTGTACTAGTTTGTACTATCCCGGAAGAGAGGCAGTCCAGTGTGACTGTGTCTCAGGATCGTCACGTCCTGTCAGGAACGTAGCATATGCATGTGAGTGGGGTATCTCTTTGCTCCCTTTATTTTCTCGGTTCATCTGCAGTGATGGCACGCCTAGCATTGCCCGCCACCTGGGAGGTTGTCACAATAGGGCAGGTGGTGCAATGTCCGCTGGACTGCATCTCTTCTGCGTCCATTGGGATGACTGATAGCAGACAGAGGTAAAGATCAAGGCAGGAGTGAATTTAACCAGGTGCATTTCTGCGGCTTGACCGAACCGGGCTGAGACGCGAGCCCCAGGTCCCAGCTATGTCGTAGCCTCCATTCACAGCGGTGCTGAGATTTAGGGCGGGATTCTGGCTTAGAGGCGTTCGGCCGAAGTCCCGCAGATGGTAGCTTCGCACCATTGGCTTATCAGCCAAGCACGTGGACCAAATGTCAGCGACCTGCGATTTCTCTCGAAGGAGTGCATTTGACCAGGGGACAAGCCTGGTCATGGCACGGATATGTTGTTGGCTTATGAACCTCGTACGTGGACAAATGTCTGCGACTCCTCTCGAATTGAGCAGGATTACCGTAGCAACGCCCTGTCACTTGTAGGGTAAGACTGACTTGTCTTCCGAGTGTCCAATACCAGCACCCGTTCACTATTAGACCCAACGAATCAATAGAGGGCTTTTTAGTCAGCCAATGACCAAGTATCTGAAACCTGCGATTTCTCTAGGGCTGAGCAGGATTTCCGTAGCAACGCTATTTCATTTAGAAGGTAAAACTGACCTGTCTTCCGTGGGTCTAATTCCAGCACACGTTCCATGTTAGACCAAACGAAAGTGCTCTCGGCCTGTCAATCATTTCAGTGTTGGCCGTGTTGAGTCAAATTAAGCCGCAGGCTCCACTCCTGGTGGTGCCCTTCCGTCAATTCCTTTAAGTTTCAGCTTTGCAACCATACTTCCCCCGGAACCCAAACACTTTGGTTTCACGGAAGCTGCCCGCAGAGTCATCGAAGCAACTCCTGCGGATCACTAGTTGGCATCGTTTATGGTCAGAACTACGACGGTATCTGATCGTCTTCGCGCCTCTGACTTTCGTTGTTGATTAATGAAAACATTCTTGACAAATGCTTTCGCAGTAGCTCGTCTTGCGGCGATCCAAGAATTTCACCTCTAACGCCGCAATATGAATGCCCCCGTCTGTCCCTGTTAATCATTACCTCCAGTTCCGAAAACCAACAAAATAGAACCGAGGTCCTATTCCATTATTCCATGCACCATTATTCAGGCAGCCGAGGCCTGCTTTGAACACTCTAATTTTTTCAAAGTAAACGCGCCGGCCACCCAGGACGCTCAGCAAAGAGCACCTGCGGGAGAGAGCCGGCAGACGGTAGGGCAGGAGACAACGGGCAGTGAACCGGCGCGAGCCGGACCGCCCGCCTGCGCCTGAGATCCAACAACGAGCTTTTAAACTGCAACAACTTTAATATGCGCTATTGGAGCTGGAATTACCGCGGCTGCTGGCACCAGACGTGCCCTCCAATCGATCCTCGTTAAAGAGTTTAAAGTGTACTCATTCCAATTACGGGGCCTCGCAAGAGTCCCGTATTGTTATTTTTCGTCACTACCTCTCCGTGCCGGGAGTGGGTAAGTTGCGCGCCTGCTGCCTTCCTTGGATGTGGTAGCCGAAACCGGCAGCAATGTAATTCAATGTAACTGCTGAAATAGGTGAGGTCTCAAGTATCTCTTCGTGGGCAGTTTAGTTTGGTTGTTGTTTCGAATGCTCATAATGAGTAAGTTTACTGTTTTTGTGCAAACGAAAATGATGTTAAATGGCGGGTTGCAATATATTTCCTCTCATCCTAACGGTGCTGATGAAGATGGACGGGGGCCCTCCAGACGCTGTGCTATGCTTGGCTTCATCTGCGTGTCGCTCAATACTACGGGGATCAGATCGATCCCTCACTTCGTAGCCAAACTGCCATGAAAACAGCCCGTTCCAGAGAGGGCTACGAGGGGAGCCGAGGTGAGGGTCTTGGTCAGTATATTTTGCCTGACCAAACGAGTTTCATGTTGTGAATGGTAATTGATGTCCGGTGGAAAGTTCTTCCCGAAGCTCCATATCTGGTACTTGCATCAATTGAGGACACGAAAAAAAGGTCTCAACGAAGATTGCAATTATCATTGAAATCGGGTGCCCTATGTAAACGTGTTTTGTCGGCTAAGTCTTTCACTACCAAAGCACCATGAATACTTTTGCAAACGTCTGTCTACACAAAATAGAAGGATTTATATTTTATGACAAGACCATTAACATAGAACAGTTGAAAAGAATGTGACATACATCAGTAGAGCATGACGTGAAGATAAGGCCCTGACGTTGGATAGGACGGATATTGTTGAAATCAGCTCATATCATTACAAAGCAGTTTCTGTTCTGGAATACCTAGGGCAAAGGAAATCACAAAATGTGCACTAGGTTGGACCCACGAATGCTCACACAGCAACAGATAGAACATCGAATGCAAGTTTGTGATGACCTCTTGAACCATTATGAGAATAAAGGTGACAGTTTCCTGGATCGCATTGTCACTTACGATGAAACGTAATGCCAGCGCTACGATTTTGAGTCTGGTAATTTCGCATCGTGGAAAAAGTTCAAGATGCAGCCGTCAGCGGGTAAAGTACCAACACACATGTCATATTATTGTAACATTGTAGACTTGTATCATTACTGTACATTGTAGACTTGTAGTATTGTTGTAGCCTTATAGACGTGTAGTATTATTGTAGCATTACAGACTTGTCGTATTATTTTAGCATTGTATACTTAGTGTATTATTGTAACAATGAAGACTAATCTTATTATTTCAACATTGTATACCTAACGTATTATTGTAACGTTGTATACTTGGCGTATTATTGTAACATTGTATACTTGGCGTATTATTGTAACATTGTTTACTTGACGTATTATTGTAACAATGTATACTTTGAACCTATCAAGTGGCAAAAATAAAAGGACCATTATCACCTTTCAAGCAAGTTGTAAAAGGTAGCTAAAGAAGTTGTAGATGGAGCTGGCAACCTCAACATATGAAGTAAAACGGATTGCCATTTTAATAAACTATTGCAAAAGCTCGAATGCAGGCTTCCGTGAGAAAAGCCTCATCTGCAGTTAAAAATCCTTGTTTCATATTGGATCGAAAGGGTGAAGGACTGAAAATGCTCTGAAATAGCTTTCCGAGTACCTAGTTTCAATGGTAAACAATACTTCACATCGGAGCAAATAGGTGAATGTGTAAATATGCGAATCACTTTGAAAAGTAACGTGTTTGTTATTAATTACTTTATAATTTATAGAAATGTAAGACTTGCTGGCGTAATAGCAAATGCTCTCTCAAAATTCATCTTTGACCAAGCAATCAAATGTCTCTATTCCCATTCAATCGATTAAGAATAAACGGTATTTAGTACAGCGCTATTAACTTGTTGTGTGGTTCTATTAGATTGAGCTCCTGGCTATGGTCAATAGATTGTCATTTGTATATAGTAGAAGTCAGACTGCTGACAAACCCAGTTTCAGTATTTCTGAAAATCTTTAGTGGTATAGACAAACAAGCAAGTGAATATTTTAATTTTAAAATCAATAGTGAAATGCATTCTTGCGAAAAATCGTTTATGTGTTTCAAGAATACATTTTGTGGAAACAATTGCATGTGGATCTTGAAAGTTCATTCTCAATTGATGGCAATTATTGAGCACTATTAATTATTTAAGTTCTTAATTAAAGGTACGTTTTCATAGTCCTTTCTGTGTCATGTCATTTTCGTTGCCTTTTGCTCCTTAAACTCATGATTCGCCTTTTTTATTTCTTCAGGAAAATGTACCACGCTGCATATGGAAATAATGTTTCTTTCGTTGCATAATTGTTGACAGACGCTGTGTTTGCTCCACATTATATATTTTCGGAGATTCAAATTCTTCAAAGAATATAGAAAAAACCGTTCTTATCTAAACATATAAGCAGCATCAACGAACCACATTTGGAAATATGTCTAAATAATCAATTCAAAGGAACAGATGGTTATGAATTAGCTTTAGATAGACCAACTTTCAATATTCGATTAGTATGTGTTCACTACGATAAGTCTGGTAAGGTGAGGACATGTGTTTATTAGCTGTAGGATAAATGAAATAGTACGCTCCACATGTCTCAAAAGAATTGTAATTCTTGTTTGAATATCATAAAAATTGGAAAGGTAGTGAATTAACGAAATAGTAGACAGTTCTTTATTTTCAAGATTGTACTGGTTTGTTTTATTTAGGATTTTGTGGGGGTTTTGGGGTGATTGGAAATAAACTTCTTGTGACATTGATGACAATGCGAACTGTTCCTGGATGTAGATAAGACGCCCATATAGCAAATATTTAGGTCAGGAATATATTGCAAACTATGGTGTCTGCATATTTGGTTTATTCATTAATAATATTAATAAAATTAATTTCTCTCTTCTAATTTTGTCTTTGAATGAGTTTTATTTTATGAAGCTACAAGCTGCAAATTTCTAAGCTCTCTGATTTGATTCAATGTCACTTCGATTGTTTAATAGACATAAATATTACAGCATTTGTTTTAAAATGCGGAAAAGCTCAAAACTACTTATAAAATGAAAGCATTAATGATTTTTTTATATCTACATTTTCATAAGACGTGTCGGAGTGTATCAATGTTATTACTGCGCAGAAAAAAGATCAACTTGTTGACAGCTGTCTAGATAATGTGTTCCACCTACTTAGTGCTTAAGTAAAACTGACATAAATATAGGCCAGTTTTGTATTCACTGCAGATCGTTAATATTGTCCTGCTAAACGTTGTTGGTGGAGACATCCTCTGTGTGTCCGCCTTCTTTTCCAATTGGACTTACATCTTTGCTCGCATTTCGTGACACTCCTAATTTCCGAATCTCAGGAGATGATTGAGGTGTCGGCATATATGGCAATATGTATGTCTTTTCAAACTCCTTGACGAAGTAGCTAGTGTCGTCATTGACTGAATACTCGTCCATAGAAACAGTCTCTTCGTCTTCATCCACCTTCTGATGTTCGAACAATGATTCAGTTGGGCCTGTGGGAACTGAGATTAAGTGTGGCATGTGCCCTCTGGTAACATTCATATACTTTAACTTGTCGTCATCTCCAAACACTGCGTTAGGTAACTGAACTGCAGATATGGCTTTCAACAGCGGCGTTTGTTTTTCTACTGTTTGCAATGCGGACCGTACTACTCTCACAGCCGACCGAATTAAATTGTCCGGCATACCCCAGATAAAAATACATCCATCTCTAGAGGTGGACACAATAAACTTCATGTTCAGAGAAAAGTTCAGCCCACTGATACCTTTGGCGTGCCCACACACAGACGCTAACAGAAAGCCATGGGTAAAACTCAGCACATTCACCGTTCTGTCAGTGCAAGCAGTCAACATCAAGTTGCTTTTTGGATGAATCTGTAACTTTTCCAGACGCGCATTTTCGTTTGGACAAGCGTTGAAACGTTTGAGTTGTGCAAAAGTGACGGCGTCCATTATACTGACTTTACCATTGATGCGCCCAACGCCCACCATTCCTTCAAGTGGGCACACAACGATGTCGATAACTGAGCTGGCTGGGTGTCGGCAATGACATGGTCTGAAGTGAGGCAACATGAATCTCTCACTCTTACACATCACGAGAGACCTGTTGAGGAACACATTTTGACGCAGTTAATAAAAACCGCAGACAAAGTTGTATAACTAAGCTTCTGTAAGTCTTGTTCATAATAACATTAACAAGCCTATCTCAGACATCGCGCGAGAAAAAACAAACATTTCTGCTTAGATTATTTTGTGATGAATAATGTAGAGGTAGAAAATAAAGCGAGACTTAGCACGTTATATTCAATTAATGTGGGTCGATGTTAACCTCGCAAAACCATGAACGGAAACGGTGGGTGATTGAATCCCGCCAAGTTTCAAGCGATCCCTGGTCTCAAGGGAAGTGGTACCAGAGTGCCTCTATGCTGTTATCACCATTCTTCTAGACTTATTTCTTGATACTGGTCTAAGGTAGCTCAGGACTAGAGTGAGATTGAAAACCAGCGCAGTATCTTTCTCATTATAATAGAAATACAACGCAAGTCACATCACCAAGACAAAACCGTGTAATGATGTCACTATCATCGCTGGCGATGGGCAACTATAGTCCGCCTTTTCATTCATAAACAACATCCGAAGCAATTTTCTACTACACTGCATGTCAGATCCAAATGATTTTTCGCATGAAACCTTAGAATATCCATGTCGTTATATAAATAGTTTTTTCTCTAAGAAATGTTATGTGTTTGAAAAATGTATTCTTTAGGCTGTATTAAAAATAACCTTAGTGAATTGCACATAATTTTAACACGTTTAAGGCACACATATGTGCTGTTTTAAGAATATATGTTTTGACCTTCAAATATACTGAGTAAATACAAATTCATGATTTCTCCGTGCACCAATTAGACACTTTGTCGGATGCACCAAACAGCAAACGTCATTCGTGCGAAACTGTCGTTCATGAAAGGCGTATCGTGATATTATAGTTTGTGGTGTTGTTATTGTAATATAAAGTTGCTTTTCTAAAGTTACATTGATTTCAATTTCTAAATGAGTTTGAAGGGTACATTTATAGAAGGTTACAGTTTTACTATACTATTTCCATCGCGGCGAATCATTTATTTTGCGATATTCATGACCCAGAGAAACGAACACAATTAGCGCTTGGTCTGGATAGATCTCCTTTTACCGATGGATTGGACAGGGCTCAGAGTACACTCATCTCAAGCAACGTAGGAAAAGGAAATTTGACGTTTTCAACAGAGATGTTTTTAAACTTGAGATATTGAAACTGCTGACAAATAATCAACTTGTTTCTCTCCGGAACTAAAAATTAACATTGCAATCCAGCTGCAGTATTAAAGTTTCCAAAAATATTCTTTGCAAAATTATAAGAGCCGCCGGCTTAAATTCAGGCACACTTCAGGAGGCTGGAATATTATATGTGAAAAGCATATTTGATTGCTGCCCGAAGCAAATACCCGCGACAGATACTTTAACGGCGTAGGCAAGGCTATGATATTATATACGTGGGTGAATCCTGGGTCAATGCTCACCACACCTAAGGTAAAGAATTGCAATCAGTTGACGGTGAAAATAAAATATAAATTCCAAACAGCAAATGCCAGCGCATTATACTAACGTATGCCGGAAGCAGTGAAAACTGACTTGTTCATGACGCTGAACTTATTTTCCAACCAAAAAGGAATGACGGTAGAGACTACCAGACTGAAATGAATGGACACATTTCAGGCACTGGATGACGATTGGTCTGCTTCCAATTCTGGATAGACCGTCATGCCTAGTAGTTGATAATACATCATATCACAGTGCAGTATCAGAGTAAGACAAAGTACCAATTGTATCAAATACAAAAGCTTAAATTAAGACATGACTAGATATGGAAAAAGTGAATTTCGAAGACACATGTTTGACTCCAGAGTTGTTGCAACTGGTGAGGAAGACAAATACGACAAGGGTGTATCATATTGACAAAATCTTTGAAGAGTACTGTCTCGCTTCTCTGCCCCTACCAGCATATCATGCGCATTTAAATGCTATAGACCTTGTGTAGGCTGAAGTCAAAAGCCAAGTTCCTGATCAGAACAGGACATTTAAAATGTGTGATGTTGAAGTGCTGTCACGTGAGTACCTTTCAAAAATAAATATTCAGTTTTGGAAGAAGTGTGTTGAACATGTGCTTCGGGAAGAAAAACAGTACTGGCAACGAGACGGATTATAATGTGTCTAGCCAGTAACAACTATCAACCTCTTTGAATAGACAGTTTCGAATGATTAATGTCATCTTTTGTGGACATACTGATTAGGGGAAATAGCGTATGTTTATCAAAACAATTAGTTGTACATAAAATGGCAATAAATACATATGAATTTTCCAATGCGTTAAGCAACATAAAATTAGCTGCGTGATTGAAACAATCTTAGGGGTGTAAAAGTGACCGAAGGACAACACAAACAAGCAATCGATCTATCAAGACATTGAGGAGATACGCCTTTTAACAACATTCGACGAGAAATTAAGCTGCGTACTGAAAAATCTTAAATTTAATGTCATTTCTTTGCAATGATGCTAAAAGATCAAACGAATTCGCTGATGTGCAAATATCTTAACATGTCTGGACTAAACAATATCAATGTTTTAGCGTCATGAATATTCTGAAACTGCATGCGAAAAATCATTTGGATCTGACACGCAGTGTAATAGAAAATTGCTTCGGACCTTGTTCATGAATTAAAAGACGGACTATAACTATCTTGTAAAATACGATAAGAAACAGTCTCCATTTATTTGTATAATAACCACAACTCCTACTTTTGTTATTACTTAGAATGAAAATATTCAGTGCTCTCCCTTAGCTCTTCAATTCAACTTGGTCTTGCAAACATTAGTTTTCCCAAATCCCGTAACGTTTCTCCAATTATCGATGCGACCGATTAGAGTTGGTACATCCATCTCATAAGAGAAACGCAGAGGCATTGCACTGTTTATGTACTGAAAACGTATGCGTTACCTTCAACTGATTGGATATTTCAGCACATGTGACCTATATCGGTCTTGCGCTGCTGGTAGGTTCAACCAATACGAATAGATCACCAAGCTAATGGCTTGACAAAAAGTGCACAACCATCCATATTGTGTCGGTGGTTAGATTATGGCTAAAAACCCAAACCCATTAAAAAAATCTGTTACCGCAAAAATACAACAGATAATTGCCAATACCAGTAACAATAGACAAATTATTGATTATCGTGTACAAGCGAGATATATGACATGACCTCATGAAGGCCAGCCAATGAAAGTCAGACTGCTGACAAAACTTCTGACGATTGAGGCAAAATCGAGGATAGGATCCTGGCACATCAGAATCTTATGTAAAACTGAACAGGCTTGTTAAGTAGATTAAACGATATAAGCTCAATCTCCTTGATGACACAGAGGTAAGATCATGCGGCGCAGGATCCACTACACTAAGTGCATGAGAATCCATCTTATATTAGGGCACAAAAAGGACGACCACGTTGACGCAGACGAGGTCGCCTTCATGTTGTCATAAAAACAAGTAGAGAGTTTGATCAATTTCACCCAGAACAATAACAGCAAGATATATGGATCAAAAGGAAGAACAGCTATCTCTGAAACGGCAAAGGACAAGGTAGAGATGGTATCCTACTCGAAGTAATGAAATGGGGGAAATCAGCACTAGCTCAGCAAATGTTTGGCCTCCTATGCCTCTTCTGGGAGGAAGGTGCAGTAACCTAAGATATGCGTGACACCATCATTGTGACTATTTACAAAAACAAAGGTGACCGCGAGGACTGCAATGATTATAGAGGGATCTCGTCGCTCATGAGCGTTGCAGGCAAAGTTTACGCCGTCATGTTACTTAACAGGTTGAGACTACTCGTGGATAGAGTGTACATAGAATCCCAGTGTGACATTAGAGTAGGTAGATCGACAAAGGACATGATTTTATGTCTTCGTCATATCCAGGAGAAGTGCAGTGAACAGGACCAGTCGCACTATATGATGTTTCTAGACCTCACCAAGGCCTACGACTTGATTAGTAGAAAAGGTATATTCTAACTCCTCGAGATAATCGGCTGCCCTCTAATACTGTAAAGCACAATAATTTGTGGTCATACTGATACGAAGGGCTCAATCGTATACGATGGATCCTCTTCAAACTCTGTTTCAATAAAGATTGGAGTGAAGCAAAAAACCCTCTTTTGGATCTTCTTCTCCATGCTCCCATCGAGCGCTTATGGCACGTCTGTGTCGGTGTTTATCTACACACAAGATCAGATGGGCAGCTGTTTAACCTATCCCGACAATATGAAAGGTCCAAAGTGAGGGTGGTGCTTATTAGTTAGATGTTATTTTGGATAATGGGATTATAGTGAACAATAGTGAGGAGGACCTACAGAAATTGCAAGACAGATTCGACAGGGGGTGCAAGCAGCGTCGGCTCACCATAAGCCTTGACAAGACAAAGAACTGCACATATGGTATTACCACTTCTCCTTCCATTAAAGATTGATTAAGTCACGCCAGCCTGACGAAGAGAGTCTGAGAGAACATTGCACTGTCTCACTACACCACGGTCCGAGTCTGTCAGACCTGCATCCTTGACACTCTCATATATAGACGCGAGAGTTCGAACACTGAACTAAACAGGAACGGCGGCTCAACACTTTTTACATAAGGTGCCAAAGGCGTATATTGGGAATTGGGTGGTAAAAGAGACTGCCACATAATGTGGTCTTATAGCGAGAAAAGACTCCAATCATGTACTCGTTGTTGAGCCAGCACCGTTTTCGATGGTTTAGGGTATATTTATGGCATGCAAATGAGAGACTGTTAAAAAATATCATATATTGACCGCTGACCATTGGAGGTAGAAGAATCGGCGGTCCCACACTGCGGTTCAAGGTCGTATGCAAGAGGGTCATGAAGTCATACGACATCCAATCCGAGGGTTGGGAAACAATTGCTCAGGCTCGAGTTGTTTGGAGACAGTCAGTTGGAAATGGCTGAGCTGGACAAAACTCACAAGGCGCCACGCTCATGGTCTACCGAGACTGAGGCGCCTATGAATGCTGTATATATCTGCATTACATACAACGAAAGACTAACATGCTACGAGGCGTGTTCAAATGAAACCGGACCTAACTGCACCAAGTGAACATACGTGCGATGCACATGATGGCGTAACTTCTGTTGTATACAGCACATACCAACTGTCAAGTTTGCAAAATGTCATTATCCTCCGACCGTTGAAAACATGGCGGTTGTCTAACAGTTGAAGGATGTTGACCAGTTGATATTCATCGCACAATGCAGACAGTGTATGATGATAAAAGTGTGTCGAAGACAACAATGAAGAACTGTACAACGATGTTTAAAGAAGAATGTGAGTAAACGAAAGATCGTTCGAGACCAGGTCAGCCGGATATTGTTGAGTTAGCTCAGGTCCTTCTTTAAACATCGTTGTCCAGTTTTTCACTGTTATCTTCGACTAATCGTATCACATCCAATATCTTCGCTTTATGTGTTAGATGATCAGGGCTAATGGCAAACACAGATCTGTGAGAAAGAACACAACAGATAAACAATAAAGCATGTGGGACAGAAAGTGGGGACGGATAGGACACTCTCTCTGAAACATGATGGCCTGCATAGCCAGATATTCGGTGAATTGGCGCCCACAGGCAAAGAGACGAGTTTGAAGTTCAAGCAACACATTACGGTGACTCTTGAACAAAAGAAAACTGCACATAATAGGAACATAGTTGGAAAGCATCTGTTGGAAAGCTTTCTCCTGCATATTCTAATGGTTTGCTTCCCCGGGGTAACGGCTTGTGCTGTTATTGACCCAACACCTTAAACGGACTAATGCCCCTGTGCAAGTCCCAGCTCTGGTATGAGCTGGATGTAGCCGGAAGAAGGGTATCCAGCTTAACATGGCTAGGCTCGAGCAGCATAATACTCCGCTGCGTTGGGACAAACGCTTACGGAGGGTAGTTAACCGATGTGCGAGTCCATCTTAATAGACTCAAACACCAGAGAAAAGTAGACCCGCAGCCTGTTAGACATCATCTATACTACTCTAAACAAACCACCTAACCATGGCCGGGTGTTATGCCATGTTATGCTCTCTTTAAGGCAGGGGTGCTATTCTTGTCCTTGTCATTAACAAAGAACCAGCAGACCATTCAGGCACACTTTACTGCAGGAATTTACAAAAGACATCCAGACCCTCGGTTAGAAGCGCGACAACCAAGCGAAGGGATATCCATTTAGATTGACCAAACTGTGTTGTTCTAAACGTCGTATTTGATGCCATATAAGTTCAAGCTACCGAAACAGTGTCAGCTTGAAAGAACTAGTATAAAGATTCATATAGTGTAGCACTAACCTGTCCAAGCCAGAACTCAAAAGGGTAATCTGATCTAAGGTTGAGTAAAGTCCCAGTGAGGTCACAGTCCCAGAGTGTACGTTCAAGCAATTTAGCAAGCTAAAGTTATTCTCTATGTTAAATATGTTAATGAGACGATCTCTCCCTCCACTTGCCAGCAGCTATGGACAATAAGGAATACATCAGTCTTGAGCCAACAATTACAACTACTATTTATGTCATTATTACTGCATGCTAATATTACAAGGTCTAGATTAATTAAAACTACTAACGCTACAATTGTCAAGGCCTCCCTCCGTGATGTCATCAGCTGCATCATTTCCTGTAGTCATTTCATCGTCTAATGCTACTATTAATACTGATACTGTTACTCTTAATGCTACCATTAGTTCTACTAACGCTAAAACTACAACAAAAACAATTGCTGCTACTACTACAAATGCCACTACTACAAATGCTACTACTACAAATGCTACTACACCTATTACTAGCTACTACTACATACAACTACTCCTACTACCTACTACGACTACTACTAACTACTGTTATATACTACTACTACTGCTACTAACTACTAATGCTACTATTACTACTACACCACCAACTACTACCACACTTACTGCTACTGGTATACTTACTACTACAACAACCCCTGCAACTACTACTACTACTACTACTACTGCTAGTATTACTACTACTACCATCACCACGACTACTACTACTTATACTACGACTACTGCTACCACTACTATTTATACACCTTCTACTACTTTACTTACTGCTACATCTTATACTACTACTACTACTACTACTAATACTGCTAAAGCTTCTACTGCTACTACTACTATCACTGCTACTACTACACCTATTAGTAATACATCTGATATACCGTTATCTATTACTGCTAGTTCTACCACTACTATAACGATTACGACTACTACCAGTAACAGTGTTTTTACTACAACTGCTTAAACTACCACTACCACAACAACTGCTACAATTACTACTACTACTAAAATTACCACTACCACAACAACTGCTACTATTACTACTACTACTACAAAAACAACTAATACTACTAATATCACTACCACTACAACAGCTACTACTACCACTGCTACCACCACCACCACCGCTGCTACAGCAACTACTACTATAGCTACTAATACTACAATCACTACCACTTCTACTACTACTACTATCACTACTATTGCGACTACTACTATTGCTACTACTACTATAGCTATATGTGCGATTAACACTACTACTACTACTACCACTACTACTACTACTACTACTAGTGCTACTACTATTATAGCTATTTGTGCTCTTAGCACTGCTACTACAAGAACTACTACTACTGCCACTACTACTACTACTACTACTACTACTACTACTACTACCATTACTACTACTACCACCACTACTACTACCACTACTACTACTACCACCACTACTACTACAACTACCACTACTACTACTACTACTACTAATACTACGACTTACTACTACCACCACTACTGCTACTACTATTACTACTACTACTATTACTCTTACCAGTACTACTACTACCACTACTACTAACACCACTATTCCTACCACTACTACTACTACCACCACTACTACTACTATAACTTCATCATCTTCTACAAACCTTAAGTCTTCGCATGATCTTCAGAGATTAATTTCTTATATAGACAAAGTTAATCAAATATATTTGAACGTGTGAGTAAAGTGATAAATTGTCAGATACAAACCCTAATTCTCTGATCGGTGTAAGTATGGGAAAATATATCCAAGGCAGTGATCCCTCTTGTGTGTCTGGCTATGGACTTGATGTTCTCCAGTGTTGCCCTATCGTACACATTGATAACACCTCTCGAGTCCCCAGTCACTATCAAATCTCGATCGGGACTTGCCTACAATATGTCACAATTAATATCGAATCGTCGTTAGTTAATTGACTATGGACATTATTGTGCTTGTGTTGATGTAAATATGCTGGTGATATTATGTTTCTAACAGACAGGTCCCAAATCGTACCAGATGAGAAAATAATAGACTAATATAATCATGCAAGCATGATGCAAAATTGCAGCTACAGAGGGACGTGCATAGATCTAGCATCGTCACGAATAGAAACACTAATTAAATCATAAACCACCGCTCCAAATTGTAAATACGTGTTAAGAGTAAGACAGCCAGTTGCAAGCATGACATATGCTACAGATAAAATACAGAGGGGACAAGAAGAAGAACACATGTACCCAATATTAGAATGTGTGCGTCCGTCAAGAAAGAGTGATATTGATTTGCCCATTATCATGTGTACATTCTTCTGATATCACGTGTATTCTTTGCTCAGTTTTTGAGCGTGTGAAAAAAGAATAGTAACATAACGTCCGTTAGTGCTAAGAAGCGATCTGAGAAGTGTCTTGTGTGTATTAAGACTTTACTAAGACGCTCGCTACTAATCTTTCTAAACGCAAGCTTCACCAATATCCGCAGGACGCCTGTCTCAACAGCAAAACAGATTAAATCCAGCGGTACGTAGATGCAAATGACACAAAGCGGCTTTTAAGATGCCCTGAAGGTGGCCTATGGTCCTAAGTGTTATCCTTCATCTCCTGTCCTTAATGATGATGGCATGACACTGTTGACTGACAAAAGTCTACATTCTGGTGCGATGGTCAGAGCACCAGTGCTTTCCTAAACTGACCATCCATCATGAGTGAATTAGCCATAACACACATGCCTCAAGTTGAAGTCAATGACAAGCTTGGTATCCCGCCCAGTGCAGATGCGGTCAAGTAAGCAATCATCCTAATGTCCAGTGGCAAAGCCTCTGGGTCTGAGGCTATTTCTTCTGCTGAACTCTATAAAACAGGCGGCTCTGTGCTGCTACACAAGCTAACAGACCTCTTCCGCTCAATATGGGATGCAGGTCATTTGCCGCTGGAACTGAAAGGTGGCACCATTGTCCACATGTAAAAGCACAAGGCTTGTGTGATCACGAGGTGTGTGATCACGGCTTCTCGTCAAGTCAATTCAGGTCAGGTCGAGTCGAGTTAAGTTGAGTTGAGTTAAGTTAAGTTAAGTTAAGTTAAGTTAAGTTAAGTTATGCCTTATTCTAGAAAATAATACCTTGACGGAAGTAATGAACCTGGCTGCTTTCTTCACAATTGTGGCGTTATTTTCCTGGGAGACGGTCTGGTCTTCTGTGGAATTTATCCTGCGATCAAACTCAGTGTAGATGGTCCTGCTGCTCTCACAACTGATGCCTTTACATGTCACAATGTTCCAGAGTCTGACTGTGGCATCGTTAGAGACTGTTACCATAGTCTCTTTGTTCTTGCCTGGCTCATTTGAGTTCACGATGTCCATGCCGGTGATTGCAGTGCTATGGCTGACTGAGTAGTAGCTTTGGTAGGGGACAGAAAGTGACAATGGCAGATGTAGCGATGTACTCAGATAAAATGGACAGAAAGTGACAATGGCAGATGTAGCGATGTACTGAGATAAAGGGGACAGAAAGTGACAATGGCAGATGTAGCGATGTACTGATATAAAGGGGACAGAAAGTGACAATTTCAGGTGTAGTGATGTACTGAGAGAAAGGGGACAGAAAGTGACAATGGCAGATGTAGCGATGTACTGAGATAAAGGGGACAGAAAGTGACAATGGCAGATGTAGCGATGTACTGAGATAAAGGGGACAGAAAGTGACAATGGCAGATGTAGCGATGTACTGATATAAAGGGGACAGAAAGTGATAATTTCAGGTGTAGTGATGTACTGAGATAAAGGAGACAGAAAGTGACAATGGCAGGTGTAGTGATGTACTGAGATAAAGGGAACAGAAAAGGACAAAGGCAAATATAATGATGTTCATAAATTTAAAGAATGTGTACAAACAATTACATTCAACAATCAATTTGTGAACGCATAGCTTCAATCTTTTTTTTTAACTTGATCCTCAAAAGTTGGCTGGTCGATTTTTAACAGAAACGAAACGAAAAAAAATTTGATAAGAGTAGACAGTGAGGAAAGAGAACAGTTTGGTTTTTTTTTGGTTTTTTTTTCGATTGTTTAAACAGAAAGATTTTTTTTTTAAAGGAACAACAAAAACAAGAGACACATACAAAGAAGATCATAAGAATAGCTGACGTAAATTTTGACAGAAATAATTGTTAAGAGAAATAAAAAAAGTTAAAATGTAAAAAGAAAACGAAATGAAATAACAAAAAAAATGTTTGAGACAAAGAGAAAAGAATGAAAGACGTTAATATTAAGAAATAGAAGAAAGGACGAAACAACGAAATTAAAAAGGCTGACAGAGAGAAAGAAATAAACAGACAAATAAACTAATAATAATGCTAGCTGGACGTACGACCACGTCCTAAATGGCCATGTCCCAAAAGTAAATTGCAGTCTACACATCACATCACCTGTTTTAATACTATCATCCTGCGCTTTACTCTTCTTGAAGACCAAATGTAAAGAACCACCACGAGATTCCCATGCCAGGTATCTAGAGCATCACTGATTGGCTAATAGCATACTGCAAATCCTTGAGTGTATCTGAATGCTGCAAAACTTCCCTCGCTAATAACACAGGCAAAGTTCGGGCGAATAGTCTTCTTGTGTTTAGTTCTAATGTGTGCTCTGCATTACATTCCCTTAATCTGAGATATTGTCAGGTGCATGTCATCCAGCTTGGGTGTTAGAAATAACAGTTTAATTCTTTTGTTATTTTGTAAATAACGTAGAATGTTGTGATGACATTACACCATATTTAAACTCTCCAAATGTATACATTTGAATATATATGTTTGCTGCTATATACTTGAGAAAACATTGACACAAAAAGTGTCCGATTTGAATATGAAAATAATGAGCAGCTTTGTTTCAGTGAGGTAGACGTTGAGAAATGCTGCGACATTCTCTTTAAATTTGTACGAGAGCTTCCACTTGCAGCTGGAACAATGGTAGAAGAGGTATGTAACAAATTGAGCATTGCGACTTTCATTTATTGATGGACAGGATGTGGAATCCACCAATAAATTGTTGATTTGGATATAAGCTGCGCGAGGAAGGTTTTTATTGCACTCTTAACTAGGTACGCTGACAGCAGAACTCAATCGTGTATACTTGGAACTGCCCAAACATTCTCCGCTTTCACATGTGATGTTCAACATAAATAGTTTGAATCCGTTCTAAGTTGAATAATTCCGTTACTAGATTTATCACATACACATAAAACAGTCTTCTGAAAGACACAAACTGATGACAGGAACACAGCAGTGGAAGCAGCGATAAATGTTGGATATGACTTTCATCAACACCTCCAGTTATTCTAAATAATGAGATATAAAAATACAGCACGTATGAAAGTACCTCTACACCGCATGGTAGAAGTAGAGTGATTAAGAAAGACAGAAAGACATGTGAAAATATTCTTGTATAGGAACATAATTCTATAACAGCACGCCATACAAGCATCTGCTGGAACAAATCTTACAGATCGGCAGGGAACGAATGGCAACACCCAAAACAATAGCAGATGTGAACCGAGTGCCGCGTCTGGTGATTCATATATATAATTGTGAGCCTATTGTGGTTGATTCTGGACTTGGAATCCTAAGGCTGTAAGATCAGAGTGTCGACGTTTGAAATGTATCCAGATAGAAGGAATTCAAGATATCATAGCTAGAATTACCCCTATAAGGACAGATGAGGCACAAAATGCACATCAGTTAATCCATTTATAAATTGACCGATATCAAGCCCTATTGACGTGTGTTCGTAGTCGATAGTTACCCACTGTATAGAAGCATCACAGGTAACAAGGGCGCAAAAATCAAGAGCAGCATTTCGTGACTGACGATACGAAGAAGTCGATTTAGCATGTGACCAGACTTTACAATGATGTAAGATGGCTAGAATTGATCAACACAGACGATAGAATGACAGTTTAGTAAATGGTCATCTCCACGCAGCAAGATACGTAGACAGCAGTGCTTAGATGTTTCACTGCACATAAACAATCATTTTCGAAATTTGGTGCTGGCGCACATACCGATGGCACTTTGCTGATCTGTAAGAAATACATTTGTTCTTCTCTACTAACGTAGAAATTTAGTCATATGCAATGACCATTTGAATTTCAGGGAATATAGAATATAGTAAAATCGTGCAACCAAATCATAAAAGACGGACAATGAGAATGGTGTATGTAGGTAATGTATAAACTTTATCGTGCTCCAAAAAGTGCTGCTGCATTAACACACCAAGTACTTTGGCACAGGCTTCACGCCATGGCCAACGGGAATGCTGGCCCTATACTTTGTGAGGATCGAAACAAAGATAGGAAACGTCTATGTCATCAATCTCTAGCAGGACGACTGAGGAGCGAGGTTCAAACATTTACTGCAGCACACATAAACATATCTCAGACCTTATTTACTGCAGGGTAGCTACCGTGCTGTAACACACATATACAGCATAAGTAGGGGGATGGGGTGGTGGGGGTGGGTAAGTGGTGAAGGGGACTTCATCGAGCGCAAGCTTGGCTTGCCATCCCAACGTACCTGGTTCGAAATCACTTAGTGCCCAGTTTGAATGGACATGTTGGGGATCTTTCTCGGTATGACCACTTCTCCGCGTACAGAAAGGATTAGTAAAACTATTGTACTGCAAAACTGTCATAGTGGAACACGTTCGAAACAAATACACACTCGCCGTCATTCACTAGCCAATACATCATGATATCGCTCAATGGATTACGGTCTGTCATAGAATGGACGTGCCTTTGGTAGTAGAATCCACAAAGGCAAGCCTTTAATTTTGTTTTATATACAGCATAAGTATAAGTATACATTGAGCTGGCCAACCTTCGTAGTTTAGTGTAGATCTGGGATTGTGGGCATGCTTGGTTTGGTTGCAATTCAAAGAGATGATATGCTAGCATCAAGATCTTGACTATTGAGAACATTAAATGAGAGAAAGAAGCTTAATTCAGTCTCTAATTTACAACATGGCAGATTCATATATTATCTTCAATGAAATAGCGGTACTAAACCTGAATAGAGAATAAACCAACAAGTTCAGTTGGCAGCTAAGTAGGTATTATTTCCTTTGCAGAACGTAGCTTCTTACAACCACCAAATTATTTGGCTGTTATGAGTTTATTGGCAAGTGTGCAGTACGGTAGGTTGCCATTACTTTTTGTAACTGGATGAGCGAAAAAAACATGTCTGCAAAACTGGACATGAACGGGATTCGCAATGGGTCCGTTTGAATTGTGAAACGGATGCTTCATGCGTAGGTCACGAAACGTCCAGTTAGCAGGTAGAAGTATTTAATTAGATGCACCAGTAATACACAAATCTAGCTAGATTCAGAAAATATCAGCAGAGATATCTTGTATCATCTACTACAATGACGTTATTTATCCGTATACAGCAATGACGTTTTTGGTAAAGAATATATATTTCTCACACTTCTTTCTTGGCCTTTCCCATTCAGGTATTAATAGATCGTACGTTCTCTTTATGTGTGTTTGTAACATGGCTGACTTTAGATCTACAGTAGGTTGTGGTTTGTAAGCCAATTGTTACCAAATTGTTTCATATTAATCTTTTCTTTCATAGGACTCACCAATGAAGTAGAGGAGCGACAAAGTAGGTACCATTATCTTTCTTCATGTTTGACCTGTCTACTTCTATTTGTTATCTTAAAATCTTAATTTTTGTTGGTTCCTTTTTTTAAAGTCCGCTACAATCTTCAAGTGCTATATGTTCTGACCAGGTCTGGATTGTAGATTGAAATGCTCCTTTGTCAAAATTAGCAAAATATCTCCGATTTTGTATTTGCATGTTTGTCATTTTCCAAGTGTCATTAGGCTTACTTTATGTATATGTGTGGAGAAATCAAATGTGTTAATATGCTTGTTACGCAATATCTAAACTTTGTGAAACCAAACGAATTGATTCACAGTAGTCAAACTAAATAAAAGGCAACCATTTCTTTTAATAAAACTGCTGTAGACATGAGTCTCTCAACTTTCAGAATGTAATGTCATTCGGAAGTGGAATATTTTTGTTGTTGCTTGAAGCCAATCGTGCTGAGCTGAGTTAACGTTTGCCATTTCTTGAACAGCTAGTTACAGGGGCTCTTCTTAAACCTTTTGAAATGCTTGAAAAAGTGCACTGCATCATTCGTGGCTAAATTGTAATGTGAATCTTTTCAGTAAACTGCGACTATGGGGATTACAGTGTCAATCCCCACCTTGTTGGCAATATCACTGCTGCACAGCTTATTTCCAGGAGCACAAACAAGGACATGGAATGACGTCTTGGTCACTATGTTATATCTTGCCTTGATTAATTGTTCGATCCTTAGAAAACGGAATCAAAGACATAACCTGGAAAAAATTGGAAGGAAGCAATCTCAAAAAGACACACATAACGGAAAGCCATACTTTTTCTTGATATTGCTCCAGTCTGTTACATCCCAAACACACAAACTCCCACTAGTTAAAGCGGCCGTGAGAAGATTGTGTTTATAGTCAAACGCCAGATAGGTGTTTGCTCGATGACGCTCTACGACAGTCTCTAAGGTGCTCCCCTGACACCGCATTACTTGCTCAGCAAAACAGATGTCCAAGGGCAGAGACACGGACGCCTTCAACTGGTGGGAAGACGTAGCAGATCTAGTTGTATTTAGCTGTCACTTCCCAGGAAATAAATAACTCAATAGATTAGTCTTTGTATTGTGTATGGCTTCACAGCCAATTTCTATATTTCAGTGATCCCCAAACCTTATGTCGCCAAAGGCTAAAAAGATATATGTAAGTTTTCCTATATGTGGTATATATTATCGGCAATGTAAGACAAAAGTTATATGCTGTAATACCATAATGAGACCATTTGGGGACCACTGTTAGAGATGTTCATCCATTAAGTAAGATAGATAGAAGATTAATTATTTCTAAAACGCCTTTACCTTTTTTAACTTAACTTAACGTCTTTATACTGGTTTAGAAGACCCTGCAGAGTCTGTATACAACCAGTTACATTTACATCCCCTTGCTCTAAAAGCTATGCGCATCTAATTTATTCTCAAATACATCAACTGTCCCTGCCTCCACTACCTCCCCTGGCAATGCATTCCAAGCAGACACCACTCTCTGACTAAAAAAATATTTCCTAATATCTAATCTGCACCTCTCTTTAGTCAGCTTGTAGCTATGCCCTCGTGTTATTGTAGGTAGCTGTATTTAAACAAAACTTGTTATAGTCTAATTTATCCATTCCTCTGATCATCTTATAAACCTGAAATAAGTCACCACGAATTCTTCTCTCTTCGAGACACTGTAGGCCGGTTTTTCTGAGTCGTTCCTCATAACTGTAATTCTGGAATCCCACTATCATCTGTGTCGCTCTTTTTGCATTCTTTCTAGCATGTTTATGTCCCCTCTATGATAAGGACTCCACACATGTACACAGTACTCCAATCTAGGTGCTGAAGTAACAACGCATGTTAGACCAGCTGGATTAATAATACACGTGACCCTTTATTGAGGAGGAAATAACAGCTCCACTGTACTTCTATTCATGTAAAAGGCGACTAATTAAGAAGAATGCATTGTGCTGGTGACCTCATCGCACAAAATATATTGAAGCAGAAATCTTCATTGCGAAAGCAAGTATAGAACTTTGGCACAGACTTCATAAGAAGGCCAACACAGTGGCAGACCTACACTCTGACTTGAGTGAAAACTGGACAAGAACAAAGCTAATCTTAATTGTATCCTATCTCATTTAGTATGAAATGCTTGTATGGTGGTATATACCAATTTTGATAGCTATCGTTGCATGAAATTCGTGTATTGGTATTTACCAACTTTGATCACTACAATAGAGACCTCGCAAGCCATTAACATACCCCACATAGAATAGTAACTCAGGGGGAGGCACATTTGTTTAGTTATTGACACCGAATGAAAATGAAGGAGTCAGGAGTGGTGCTGAATGACAAACTCATCGAAGGGTTGTGTAACATGGCAGAAGGTATGAGTGAATTGTTCTGAAAATATATATTCTAAATGTGCAAATTTTAGTTCCTTTTCTAAGTAATAATCATGTCTGCTAGTTTGTATTTGTGTTGTCTTGGTTTCTGCGTAACGTGACATCGGCAAAATGATTTTGAAGGTCGGGCCCAGGAGAGAAAATTACGAAATGGAAATATGATATCTTGTGTCCCTTAAAACTGAGGAGAAATACACGATTGTGGAAATTGTGCGAATTAATACAAAACTAGTTATGAAATGTTAGATGCTTTTGTTTGATTTATAGGCGCCATAGCGACCTGGATTTGTTGTGCCCTGTGATATCCTTATTGTGACTACCTTATTGTGACTTTTGTCCTGATTGTGACAGCACAATTTTCACCTAGCACAGCATAGCAATCGGCTCAGTTTTACAAGACTATAGCCGATACGGAAGAATCAGTTCATAGAAAAACGGTACATCAGTATTTTCTGTTAATTTTAGGAAACGACGTCACTGCAACCGGGGCAGACCCATATGTGTCCAGTCTATTCCATCGAATCGTGAAGGCCATGGATACTAATAATTCCTGTAGCATGCTTGTTTTACACATTTATGTTCTGTCTTCTCCGACGCACTGGCTGTCCGACTCACGTGTGATATCACAATGTTGCTAATCTTGGATTCCTTTTCATTTATTGCAGAGCTGCTTTCCATTACACTCGACCAGTCTCTTCCAAGAAATAATTATTGATCACGTCAAAATGTAACCAATATTCACATACAATATCAATTTCAAAGCCAGGGTGTCAGCTCCATCCTTGACGGAAATTGCAGCATGAACAGGGCTGTAGATAAACACAAGCGCTAGAAGGTTTGATGTGTTTGTGTCTGCTATTCGGTAGTGCCATTGCCAGCTCTTGTAGGCCTTCTGAAGGTAGGATCGCCAGCCTTACACGATAACTGCCTTAATTGAGGAGGTCTCAGAAAGGCACATCAACGCTGAACTCACTGCCTCAAGTCTCCATTTTGAAACCGGTGATGTTTGCCCTGCTACGCTCGGTGGAATAAAAATAAAATTCTTAGCAAAATAGATGCAGCAGTGTTCTGTTGCAAAACAGTAACTACGTGTTTAGGCGTTACAAAGTGCAGTATTAACTAATCTCTCATCCAGTCACATGATAGAGCAATTGAGTGCTGTAACTAAGTTTTTGTTTCCAATAACCGTTGCAAATTAACAAAGTTAAGTCACCATCGTCTTCACCGCTGCTGTCCCTTTTGTATCGCTTGTTTATTGTAGGCGTATCTAAACGTGAAACCCTTACCTGCAGACTAATTGCATCGAAAAAGTATATGTGGCCACACTTTGAACCCACCATTAGCTTCGTGTCCTGGACCTGTAAACTCGACAGGTGTGTATTTTGTAGACGTTTGTACATTTTCACTCCCCTATCGGAACCAAACTGAAATAGTCATCAAACAGACAATCATCAATCAAAGATCAGCGTCACATTTACTGCCTATTCATTCAGATAGTCATTTAACTCTTTGTGAAGAATAAGGTGTCGTTACTGCAGACCAATTACGAGATGCCTGTACCTTGGTGAAAATGTTAGTAACGATAGTCTGACATGATGAGGTTGCTAGCCCCACGTTTGTATTCGCATTTTACGGCATGCTAATAAAGGTTAAGATATTATGTCCACCTTGAGTACCTCTCGAGTGTCACTACCACTACGAGTACGCAGTCTATTAATCAGTTAATTGCTCTGTTAATTTGTTTCAGCACCTTTGGTCACAGATTTTCAAAGGTCATTCACCGATTCCTTAAACCATTAACCGTTCTCTTAGTTATCGCATTTAACGACTTGGGTTCTCTGGCTTCTTACTCTACTACATTTCATCAAATGTTCTTCTGCATTCTCACTCTGTTCTTATCTTGCGCATTCTAATCCAGTGCATGTCTTTCCCAACTGTTTGTCGTGTTCGTTTTTCTTTTTATAATTTACCTCATAAATTCCTTTATCTTCCAGCTCCATTGGCTCCTACATGAACCACTTTCACATGTAGATTTGTTATGATTGCCTCAGATCATGTGATATGAAGCGTACCACATAAACATCCGCTGGTGAAACTCGTTATTCAGTTTTCAGACTCTTAGTTACATGCCATTTAAATTGCTAAAACAATATAAAGGCTATAGATGAAACCAGTTTAGAGGGAATCAAGAATGCTATGTCTCTAAAAAATATTTCGCTCAATAGTTCAAAAACCTTCAACCATTTACACATTTGTTTTAAACTGTCCAATGAGCTCTAATTTCCTACCACGGAACATCACCCATGAATTGTTTACTGTCATAATGTCGAATATCCATAATGTTAAGTGTTAGCATTTAATGTTATGATACATACATTTATAGGTAATAAATGTCAACCAGAGGTCGTGTGATAGAATCTGATTATCAGCGGCAAAGTATCAGAAATATATACGAGGGCAATTCAGTAAATAAGTGGCTATTTATCAAAACAACTAAATAAGATACAAACTTTAAACTCATTGATCATTGATCATTGCAGATAGATTGTTCTTATTTCTCAATATAATTTCCACCAACGTCCATACACTTATCCCATCACTTTATTTGTTCACCTAAACCTTTAGTCTACTGTTTCAGCTACACTTCCACAACGTTCAACCTCTTCGTCATTACAGAAACTTCTCCTGCCAAGGTGAGATCCTGCATTGTGGTGTAGGCTTAACTATGCGAACACTGTTACGGTTGCTATTCTATATATCGCTTCTCGCCTGTCGGCTCGAATCACTTCTCACACCAGCCGCACATATGCTTCTGTGGAAATCGGAATAGGGTGACAAGGTAGGGCTTCATCAGCAATTGTTGAGCCCCCTTGAGAAAATGCATCGACCAAACTTTGCACCGCTCTACTCGACAAACATTTCTCATAAACAGGAAGCATTTCCTTATCAATATCCTTTAATAAAAATCATTTACCAAAGAAATAACGCGCAACAGGGAGGTGTTCTTTGATTGTAGTCTGTAAGCAAGGACGCCATTCTGTATCTTTTGCTGCGAACGTACATGCGACACCTAGAGTCTACTACCTACATTAATCACAAAGCTAGTTGTGGCTATCACCTAATAACACTTCTAGAAACTACCAACTATGTTTTGCAGCTATACCATATCAGTATGTGGTCTACTTACTGACTTGCCATCATAATTTACACATATGACAGATTCTCTACCATTTTTAGCTAATTGATATTAAGAATGGTATGTTCCTAATATGAAGAATATGTAGGCAGAATATAAAATAAACATATATAAAATGTACCCCTGAATAATATGTTAGTAAAATATTTGTGATGTCCCTATATGTTCTATAATAAAACAAATTAGATTGTAATGAAGTATTTTAAATGTGCTATATTGGTGAAGTCTATATGCGTTTCGTGATGTACAATACGTATGATAGTAAGGACGTTTTTTAATGTGCTAAATTGCAAAGGCTGAAGGAGTGTGTAGCTCCTTCGCTCCTCAACCTAAAGGTACCCAAGTTCGGTCCCAGTCGAAACACACTCCAGTCGACCTAGCCGTGTATGTGTACCTGGATCTTTGTTAGAGATGGAAATGCAGCGAGGAAAGGTGATGGCCATCCCACCCCATAACGATTTGAGGTCTAGTTTAAGAACTTGTCTAATACTTCCTCTTCGACAGCAGAGCTACTTATTCTTGTAACAACAGTACTTAATCAAATAAATGTTTGTGGCGTGACTTTCGTGGTCTATTAGATGATATGTTCAGCTTTCAATGTCTGTTCCTTGAACACTTTTTGAAAGCTATTATTTTTGGAGGATATTTTGCAATGTCATTTCTGTAACTGTTGGCAAATGCAATGTTGGATGGATGGATTTTGTGGTTAGACACTAGGTGGAAAGATAGATGGATGGATGTATTTCGGTGGATATGTATAAATGGTTGGATTGAAGGTTTGATTGATTAATGGAAGGGTAAATTATGTGCGTATGGATAGATGGTTAGGTTGATGGATAACTGAATGAGTGGATGTGTGAATAAATGTGTTCGTGTATGAATGGATCTAAGGATATATGGATGTGTGGTTGAATGAATGGATGGATATATAGATGAATGTGGGGATGAAAGGATGTATTAAAAGATGGGTGGATGATTGATGTGTGGATATTAGCGGTCGGATGAATGGATGTATAAACTAATAGCAGGACATGGATATCTAAGTGTATTCATTTATGGATAAACGAATTGATGAACTACGGTAAAGTATTGGGTAGATGAATAAAAAGCTGAAAGGAAAGATTTATTTGAGTTGGTTTGTGAGAAGGTGAATGGATGGATATATACTTTAGTAGGTGGATGGGTGGATAAATAATTGTATAGGTGGATGAATGGATACATAATCGGACAAATGGATGGAAGGAACGTACCTTACACACAAGACCACATTTCGTAACGGTGTAGACAAATGCATTACTGGCCTCAGACCCACACACCACATCTACAAACAAACGATGCTTGATTTCCTTCAAGATGGCTGGTCTTCCATATAGTGCGGTGTGATTTGGTCGCAAAGGGATGTATTTGTTGGACTCCTTTTTCGGGACAACAGGGTACCAATATTTGACGTGGTGGGTGCCACAGGTCACAAAGTAATTACCATCCGATGAGAACGACATTGCATGTATGTCCTCTATTGAGATATTTCAAAGTCTTTCATACATGATAAAGCAGAAGTACAATGAGTTGTACATATAAATATAGAACATGGATTTGGGATAGCATAACAAAAAGAATGCAAAAAAAAGAGCATATGATGTGCTGAAATGCTATAAAAGCAGATGGTTGTGGGAAGAACTCATCGGCAACTCCTTTGCACATTAATCGATCTATTCTATATTTGAAAGTATCTATATTTGCACAAATGTTTCTTTCACACATATATATATATATTTATTTATCATCATCATCATGTAGCTTGCCCTTTATAGAACGTCTTTATAGACTTTATATCACAGTCTGTCTGAAAGAAACTCGTTTCCTTGCCAAAACTCCAGCCTCCGCCAGAGTCATACCCAGGTATTTCTGGATATCTTGGTGCTATCGTCTTCTAGTCTATCCCTTCCTCTTTTATCTGGCACCATACCTTTCATCACTGTTCTCTCGAGACCGTTGTGTCTCCTGATGTGACCAAAGTATTTACATTTTCTAGCCAAAATGAAATTGATAAACCAGTTCACCATTATGCTCAACTCTTGCTGAATGCTTACATTTGTCTTGTTCTCTGTCCAGGGTATTCTGAGGATCTTTCTGTAACATTTTGACTGAAGGATTCGATTATTTGTCTAGAATATTTGGTAATCATCCATGATTCGTAGCAGGTTCTCAAGACTTCAACTTTCATCATGTTGTTGGTGCTCTGCCATAATTTCTTCAGGATGTTCAGTCTCTGCATTGCCATGGCTAGTCTTCTTCTGATTTCTTTCGAGCAGTGCCATTTTTGACAATTCTGGAGCCAAGATATTCAAAATGTGTGACCTAGTCTATTTCCTCACCACTCACTGTAATGTTATGCTGGCATTGTGTTTTGTTAAGTATATATATATATATATATATATATATATATATATATATATATTTAATAATTACATAGTAATATAAAATATACGTGGGCACTATAAAAGATCAGAGCAATTTTTTATAAGTACAGAAATTCTGCAGCTTTATGATTGAGTCTACACTTTTCCTAGGCATGGATTACAAACTAAATTTGACAGAAAATGGAATACAAAAAGCTTTCATGTAATGAAAGACCAGCTGGCGGAAGAAATAAACAAATCAAAATTGCGTATTTTGGCACTTACAGAAACCAAAGACATACTGAATAGATGGAGAGAGTACAGCAGAAACATGTATGGAGATAGCACAAAGCGCTCAGTTACAATCCTACCAAAGGATGAGAAAGAACCTGAACCAACATTGGAAGAAGTACGCTCTGCAATTAAAAGCCTGATAAAGGGAAAGTCCCCAGGATGCGATGATATCCCAGCAGAGCTAATACAAGCAGGAGAAGAGGCATGTGCTTGAGTCTATCACAAACAGATATGGCACAGTGCAGAGTGGCCAGAGGTATAGAAGAAATCAATTTATATTCACCTCCCCAAAAAAGGCAACCTGAAGCTGTGCACGAACTACCGAACTATCGGCCTGATCAGCCATGCTAGCAAGATACTCTTGCAAATCCTATTAAGAAGGATATAGAAAAGGTTTAAATCTGAAATTCACGTAGTCCAAGCAGGTTTTAGGAAAGACAGAGGGACCCGGGACCACATATTCAATTTAAGGAATATCTATGAAAAATGTCGAGAGTTTAATGTAGACATGTACACATGTTTCATTGATTACACTAAGGCCTTCGACACGGTAAAACATCAAAATCTGAGGGGAATCATAAAGGAAATGGGGTTTCCTTTGCATATAGTCCATCTCATTGAAACATTATACCGAGATCAACAAGCCGCTGTCCGAGTATCTGGGCAAACATCAGATTGGTTTGCAGTACAAAAAGGAGTCCGAAAGGGATGTATCCTCTCACCTTATATGTACAACATATATGCGGAATGTATAATGAGAAATGTACGAGAAGATGAGAACATTGAAAGTTTCGACCCATTTACGATTGGGGGGTACTTCTTCTTCTTCTGCGTACGCAGTCAGACAGTAACCATTATTTTTTCGAAAAAAGCGGCGGTCATCCTGAGGCTGTCGCCACTGCCATAGAGCTTGTCTTGCAGTTCCACTGGTGATGGCCACATCTGCTCTCTCTGATCCTCGTATGTCGGGCAGTTCTGCAGCAGATGTTCAGCGGTCATTTTACCAGTACCGAACGGGCATTCGTCGGTACACCCTATCTTCAATTTGTTGAATAGGTGGTACCTCAGTCTATTGTGGCCAGTGCGAAGTCTGAAGACAACGACCTGCTCTCTACGTTTCAACTGGTAATAGGCATCGTTTTTGGTGTAACCAGTATGTTCGGTTTCCCATTTGGTCATGTATTTGGCTTTGATAAGCCGTTTTCACTCTTCGTACGTCATACTGGTATCTGTTTTTGGTAGTCTTGCACCTTCTTTTGCCAGTATGTCTTCCTCCTCGTTGCCTTGGATGTTGCAGTGTGATGGGACCCACTGTACCACTACCCTTTTTGGTGCGGACTGCTGGCACAGTTTGCAGAGTGCTGCTCTCAAGTCATTAAGCTCAGTGTTTTTCTGGCTTTTTAGCGCTGTGACTACGGCGAGAGCATCTGTAAGCAGGACTATATGGCTTTCATTTTCACTGTGTGTCACCATTTCTTCCACTGCCGCCCTCAGTGCCTCTGCCTCCGCTCTGAAATTGCTTGTGTACTTACCAGTAGCGAATGACAATGTTATTTTTCTGCCATTTGGTAGGTTCAGGAATGCTCCTGCCCCTCCGTTCTGTGTTGTGTTTGTTACAGAACCGTCGGTGTATGCATGGGTCCAGTCCATGCTTGGGTAGCTTTTCGTTATGAAGCTTAGGGTAGTATCTCTCCTTTCTTTTTCAGTCTGGCAGTTTCTGTTTGCAATACCTGGTATATTTTCTACCACCTCTGGAAATATATCCTGCCTCCATGTAGGTTTTCGTACAGTAGTGATGGGTTTTGGTGTTGTTAGTGCGTTTATGGGATCTTCGTGCATCTTTGCTTTGGCTATTTCTGCAAAGTTTCTCCGCTTTAGTTTCCCATTTCCCAAATTGTTTAGTCTCTGGTGCATTGGATGGTCGGTCAGTCTTCGGAGCTTCTCTGACTGCAGCTGGGCTCTGCAGTCTCTTCTATCGGTCATGGATTGCAGTTTTGTAATCTTTTCAAGTTCTACAATTGGCGTTGACTTCATGCCCCCTGTTATAATTCTCATGGCTTGGTTTTGAAGTTTGCTAACTTTATCGAAGTTCGCCTTCGCTGCTGTTGTCCATGCCGCAATGCCATACTCGAGAACTGGTCTCAGTCTTCCAGTGTACAGTTTCTTTAGTATGCCTTCGTCTGCTCCCCAGCTTGTGCCAGAAAGTTTCCTCATGATTGCCATTCTTTCTCTGGCTTTCATTCGGTTTCTCTCAATCTGACTTTTCCATGTCATGCTCCGATCAAATGTGACTCCCAGATAGGTTGGGTTGTCGTTTGGCTGCAGGAATTTGCAATTTAAACTTAATTTGGTACTTTGGGGTTTTAATGAAAGCGAGAATATTGTGCATGTGGTTTTCTCCTCGTTTATTTTGACCAGCCATGAGTTCGCCCACTCTTCCAGCGATGTTAGGGCCGTCTGCATCCGATTTCTTGCTATGGTGAGATTCTTTTCAGAGGTCCACATAGCCAGATCGTTTGCAAACATTGAGCTATGGACTCTTCTTGGTATATTCTCTGTAATATCGTTTATATATACCAGGAAGAGTGTGGGTGACAGTACTCCCCCTTGGGGTACTCCCTGCTCGAGTGTCACCTTTTTGCTCATCTGCCCTTGTACTTGGACTCTGGCCTTTCTTTGTTTGAGGTAGTGATTGATCCACCATTACATTTTCCCACAAACATCACTTCTTCTTAGCTTGACTCCAAGTCCATCTTTCCAGACTTTGTCAAATGCCTTTTCTAGATCCACCCATACAGCTACTGTGTGTTTCTGTGCCTGGTAGGCATCTTCTATCTCCTGGGCTATGAGGATGACCTGGTCCTCAGTGGATCTGTGCTGTCTAAAGCCGGCTTGCTGTGGAATTAGTATTCGTTTTTCTTCCAGATGCCACATTAGTCTGGTGTTTATCATCCGTTCCATCAACTTGCCGACACAGCTCAGTAGGCTTATGGGCCTGTATCCATTTGGATCTATTTTGTCCTTTTCTGTTTTTGGTACTGGTACCAGTACTGCGTCTTTCCATGCCTGTGGTACAATTCCCCTTTTCCAGCTTTGGTTCAGGACCGATAGCAGCTTCCTCTTCGCTGTTTGGCCCAGCCCCATCAGCATTTCGTTTGTTATCCCGTCTTTTCCGGGAGATTTCCTTTTCTTTAGTGTTCTCATAGCCTCTTCCATTTCGCGCATTGTTAATTTGGCCATCATGTGCTCTTCAGGTGCCGTATTCATGTTTTCGTGCCCCTTTAGCTCTTCTCTAATGTCTGTATGCTTATCTGCAGGGACCTCGATGTGGTTTGCTCTGGCATAGTGATCGACAAAGGCGTTTGAGCCGTTAATGGACATAGTAAAGATCAAAATCTGTTCATAAACATAAACAAAACAAAGATAATGACCACCGATAAAACACAATATCAGCATAAATTTACAGTGGGTGGTGAAGAAATAGATCAGGTTACACATTTTGAATATCTGGGCTCCAGAATTGACAAAAATGGTGACTGCTCGAAAGAAATCAGAAGAAGACTAGCTATGGCAATGCAGAGACTGAACAGCCTGAAGAAATTATGGCATGGCACCAACAAAACGATAAAAGTAAAAGTCTTGAGAGCCTGTGTTTTTCCTGTGGCAGCTTATGGCTGTGAAGCATGGACGATTACCAAAACTTCTAGACAAAGAATCGAATCCTTCGAGTCAAAATGTTACAGAAAGATCCTCAGAATACTCTGGACAGAGAAAAGAACAAATGTAGACATTCGGCAAGAGTTGAGCATAGCGGAGAACTGGTTTATCAATTCCATTTTGGCTAGAAAATGCAAATACTTCGGTCACATCAATAGACACAAAGGCCTTGGGAGAACGGTGATGGAAGGTATGGTGCCAGGCAAAAGAGGAAGGGGTAGACCAAGAAGACGATGGTACCAAGATATCCAGGAAGGCCTGAGTATGACAGTGGCGGAAGCTGGTGTTTTGGCAAGGGAACGAGTTTCTTTCAGACAGACGGTGATGGGAGCGACATTCTACAAAGGACATGCTACATGATGATAAACCAAGAAAAAAGGGCAGGATTTCATTGATGTTCATGGAAACATGGATTTTCGCGGTTGAAAAAGCTTAGCCTAGTTTTTACTGTGATGTGGACGGGAACCAAATCGGTAACATATATGAATAGATATTCATTTCTGAACGAATCGTGGTGCTTCGCCTCCAACAAGAAAATAATAAAGTAGACATCGATATTGTGTTTGGCAACGAAGTTAAGATGAAAGGACAGATACAAATTTAAGAATTGTTTGAGATTCTTTAAATTACCATTGACGACAGTCATGATAAAATTGTTCTCTTTGGAGTTGGAAATGATGTTTTTAGGTGGGATGTGATAGTTAGTTGGTATGGTAACTATGTGTTCTGAACGACAAAGGAAACTAGCACCTGAAATTCTATAGTGAACAAAACCTTCGTAATTTCACACACAAAGTGCACAAACACACAAGCACATCCACGCCTATCTAAGTTTTAAACCAACAAGGAATGAAAAATTCTTCACCGATTACGTCATAATGAGAAAAAGTTCATAGAGCGACAGCTGGGAAAGTATACGGAAACGAGTCCATTATTTGGACATCCCATCTAGACAGTTCTAGCTGAAGCATGTGATCAAGTCAGAACAGGAAACCATAGAGTATGTATGTTGGACAGCAGAAGACAACATGACAATTCGAGAAAATAAAAATTATGGAATCAAAACGTGGATGCCCAGAATACATAAAGACTGACAGAGAAATACAATGAATATGCAACTCTCAGAACGGAAGACAAGAACATAGTTTTTTTTTGTATGGCCAAACAGTCAAAATCTCGAAAGAACGTTTAGTAAAATCAGCTGCTCTTCAACCTGAAGGATAAGGATGAGGAAGGAAAAGGAATTCCCTCTGAAATTGATGAACGCCTCACAAGACGTTCAGCTGACTGTCGCATGAGAAATACTGAACGGATGTAAAGGACATTTCTCAGATCTCTGCAGTGCTGAGGAAGACAAAGTTCCAGAAAATAAAGATTCTATCACCGAGGACGCGCTGGGGGTGGGGGAAGGGGCAGATATAGTTACGTAGGAGGAAATATAAGCAGCTACGGAGAAAATAAAGACGTGCAAAGCAGCTTAGCGTGAATGCAGGACACCGTAAATGGCTTTATGTGAACTGTTGATAAGCGAATATTTCCAATGTCAAAAGAATATATCAAACGATTAAGAGATTCCCATAATAATCCCAGTTGATGAGAATGATGATAACCCAGTAAATTGCAATCATGAAGGTGTCTCTCTTAATAGTTGTTTTGGCAGATCTTGCTCTTTGATTCTGGATCAGAGAATAAAATGGCTGGCTCCACTACAGATGAACGAGGTGCAGTCGGTTTCCAGGAAAATGGAAGTACTCAAGACCTTATCTTAACACTCGGGCAACTCAGAGTGACATCTCTAGAGCATGATGACGAGATGCAGTGTCGATTCTTGTATCTGAAAGATATATAAGAGTGACCGGTGCAGGCTCTGGGAATGCTGGTCAAGTAAAAAAGCTAATACAGAACAGCCACAGATCATGCAGCACTACAAGTTAAGATCGATTTATATATACCGGAAGTTAAAATCGGTTTATATATACCGGATGTTAAAATCGGTTTATATATCGGAGATGGCGTTTGACGATGATCTTCTCCTTATCACCAAATGAGAAGCTCAACTGCAGACTAACATACAAGTTCGAAAGGAAGAGCTGGCAAAGTTAGGGAAGACTATCAGAAACCTTAAACAGCAGACCATAGCAGTTTTGAGAGTGGATTGGGGGTATCGAAAAACCAAAGGGTATCCATAGAACCAACCCAAATACCTTGAGCTGAGTGTGAAATGTTGTGGAGTCTTCTACCTTAAAGAGATTAATTTGAATGTCATATTTGGACAAAGAACTAAATATTATGAACATATTATAAGAACGTCTCCAAACTTGGTCACTGTACGAACCTCTTATACGAGACAGCAAGGCTTCATTACAAGAGGAAGGCCAAAAAAGATGGACTGGAAATGTTAAAGAAAAATCACAGAAGTATTAAATAAAAATACCAATATTCACTTATACCACACAAACAAGAAGATTGAGCCACACATATACGTTCAGTAACTTAAACGGGCATATGAGATGGCACTTGTGTTTCCGTCCCCGTTCGCGATGAGCAATTAATATGAACAGCTGCAACAAAATCATGCGTGTAGTTCTCTTTCTCTGTGTTCTGTGCCAATCCAAGGGCCAATCTATGTGTCTTCAACATGCATTTGTTTGGGACTAGTTACTTAGCTTTTGGTCATTTCCAGTCTACCTGCAAGTCAGAAGATGTTTGTTTTCTCAAGTGAAAGGTGTCTTAATGAACTGTCTTGTCTTTCCTACTCCTTATATTTACATACGATGGTAAGTCAGTAAGTAAGTCGCAAACTGATACGGGATAGTTAAAAAAAAGTAGTTGGTCGTTTTTGAAGGTGTCACTAGGTGGCAGCACTTTCCATGTTTGCGATTACTGTAGATAGTAAATGCTAGACGTCGTATTTACATGCACAGCTTAAGTAGGATCATGCTGTTCTGAGTTCGTGGGGTGAGGCGGAGGGGATGCGAGATTCCTGCAAAGGTTATTCATAGGAAAATGGAAAATAATTCATGTTTTCGGTGAGAAGTGTGTGTCGCGTAAAGTGGTGCATAACTGGATGGATACATTTTCTCAAGGAAGCTCACAAATTGCTGATGACGACTGGCCTGGTCATCCTGTTAAAATTGTAACAGAAGCCCTTTTTGGGTAAGTGGTAGGCAGAAATGATTCGAGATGACAGGCCAGTGACGATAGACAATGTAGCAGCAGCAATAGTGTTCGCATGGTTTAGCTTACAGAAAAAGTCGTGGTCCAACCTTGTCGGGAGACAAGATGCACATATTTGTGTACAGATGGGATAAGTCTAACAATGTTGGTAGAAATTATGTTGAGAAATAATGGACAATTTAAGTGTAATAATAATAAATAGTTTTACAGTTCGCAACTGGGTTGTTATTTTGTATTCCAATTTGTGATATATTTACTGACTCGCCATCGTGTAAAGGAAGTCCTAAGCAGATTGAATGTACCTGCTATTGGAAACAAAAACTGCCAGACCAAAAAAGAAAGCAGAGATACTACCATAAGCTTTATATCGGAAAACTACCCAAGCATGGACTGGACCCATGCATACACCGATGGTTCTGTAACAAACACAACACAGAACGGAGGGGCAGGAGCATTCCCGAACCTACCAAATGGCAGAAAAATAACACTGTCATTCGCTACTGGTAAGTACACAATCAATTTCAGAGCGGAGGCAGAGGCACTGAGGGCGGCAGTGGAAGAAATGGTGACACATAAAGAAAATGAAAGCCATACAGTCCTGCTTACAGATGCTCTTGCCGTAGTCACAGCGCTAAAAAGCCAGAAAAACACTGAGCTTAATGAATTAAGAACAGCACTCTGTCAACTATGCCAGCAGTCCGCACCAAAAAGGGTAGTGGTACAGTGAGTCCCATCACATTGCAACATCCAAGGCAACGAGGAGGCAGACAGACTGGCAAAAGAAGCCACAAGACTACCACGAACAGATACTAGTATGACGTACGAAGAGTCAAAACGGCTTATCAAAGCCAGATACATGACCAAATGGGAAACCGAACATACTGGTTACACCAAAAACCGATGCATATTACCAGTTGAACAGAAGAGAGCAGGTCGTTGTCTTCAGACTTCGCACTGGCCACAATAGACTGAGGTACCACCTATTCAACAAATTGAAGATAGGTGGAACCGACGAATGCCCGTGGGGTACCGGGAAAATGACCGCTGAACATCTGCTGCAGAACTGACCGACATACGAGGATCAGAGAGAGCAGATGGGGCCATCCCCAGTGGAACCAAGAAAAGCTCTATGGCAGTGTCGACAGCCTCAGGATGATCGCCGCTTTTTTCGAAAAAATAATGGTTACTGCCTGACTGCGTACGAAGAAGAAGAAGAAGAAGAATGTACCTGCAAAACGGTTGCAAGCTATTTTGTTCCTGCTTGGCCAAGCCCAAACATTTATGAAATTATCATGTCTCGCTCCAATGGACACAACAATATCCATGTTAGGGGAAAAGGCTGCACTAATAATCCCATATTGGTGATCTTGAAACTTGGCAAGCTCAACCTCGTGTTGAATCCACCACACGCGAAGTGCAGGCATGTAACCTGTTTCACCTATCAGAAGCAGACTGCCATCTGGCGAGAATCTGACACAAGAGATTTGCTGGGGTGCTTGATGGACGTACGATTTCTGCCTGAGAAAGAAACAGACAAGCAAATCAATTAAATCATTAAGAAAAACTCATCCATCAAATATAATATATTTTGGCTATCACGAGTTGTCCGTATTTGGTAAAGAGCAATCTAAAGGGGCTACCATACGCTTCATAAAGAGCCAAACACGACAGAAGAATAACATGGTTACAATGGCGATGAAATAAGAAGCAGATTATTAAAGAAGAAGAAGATAATGATGAGGTAAGAAGAAAATGATGGGGATGATGTAGAAAGATGAAGATGAGTGATATTAACGATAATGGTGGGGTGGTAATGAAGAAAGAATAAAAGGACTGATAAAAATGATGGTGATGGTGCTTAGGAAGAAATAAGACGATGTTGTGATAGTGAGGAAAGAAGGCAAAGAATAAAATGGAAAATAATTTTGACGATTATGAAAGAAAGAGACGAAGAATATGATGGGATCAAGATGCTGCAGTGGTCAGTGACCCATAGCTGACTGCTCGCGTCAGGGCCAGCGAAACAGAGCTGCCAAGACCCTTCTACACCTCCACGTGGTGATCCTGGATAACAGACTGCAGCAGGGCAGACTGGCTAAGGAAAAGGGATCGAAGAGGGAATGCTAACCTGGTACTCAAAAAATGCTTGCTGAAGTCGGATGTGTTGGACCGAAAGGTGCAAATATCGCAGCCAAGCTGTAAACTATGACACAACGCATTCCGTTCTCTGGACTACATTCTGCTACTTAAGCCCTTTCAGGGTTTGGTAGTGGGAGATTGAGAACGAACAAAGAAGAAGAAGAAGAATATGATAATGATGATGTTGATGACAACATTGATGATGATGAAAGATTATTAAAAATAAGATGAATACGATTGTGATGATGATGAGACTGATGATGAAGGAACGAGAAGAAGAAGAGAAAGAAGAAGAGGAAGAAGAAGAAAAAAAAGAACCAACTTGCACTGAATGATGTCCAGAAGCACTACCACACCAGATGCTGGATAAGCTACAGTGGCAGAAATTGGATCTACTGCCAAACAGCTGGATGTAGAGCAGGTCATACCAAGGGCAAGTCTCAGCTGCATTTTTGTAGAGCCACCCATGGAACTTTTCTCTAGTCGCTGGAACTGCCTCATTACTCGGCCTTCTTACGACTAGGTTCAGGCCTGTTTCATTGGTCGGTTCCAATGGCTTGAAATAGGTTAACGATGGTCATATTACAGTAGTTTAGATAAAATGAAGACGATGCCAAGTGATAACATTAGCACAGCAACTGTTGACTAAACAGGGACTAAACAAATACCTCAACTAAATAAATATTTGTATTTGAAAAATATGTGGGTTAAACAAATACTTGAATTAAACAAATACTTAGTCTAAATAAATACTTAAACGAAACAAATACCTCAACTAAATAAATATTTGTATTTGAAAAATATGTGGGTTAAACAAATACTTGAATTAAACAAATACTTAGTCTAAATAAATACTTAAACTAAACAAATACTTGGTCAAAACAAATGCTTGGTCTAACAAATACGTGGTTTAAACAAATACTTGGCCTAAGCAAATACTTGGCCTAAATAATTACTTGGCCTAAACAAGTACTTGGTCTTTAAAAAAAATACTTGGCCTAAATAAATACTTGGTCTAAACAAATACTTGCTTTAAATAAATACTTGGTCTAAACAGTAACGAACATTTAACAAATACTTAGTATAAACAAATACTCGATCTAAAGAAATACAAGCATTACACAAATACTTGAACAACAACAACTTTGGCTAAATAGTTGAACTAACAAGAGAGCAATTCAAACGAATGCTGATCATCCAATATATGACAGGATAAATCGAATGGGAAGAGGGAGATTAAAGAGAAACCACTTCATATCAAAAACGGGGACGGCGTGGCCTAGTGGTTAAGTGACATGGCTCACAGCCAGAAGGTGCTGGGTTCGATCCCCATCACAGCACCGGCCGTTACCCCGGGGAAGCAGCAAACCCTTAGAAAATGCAGGAGGAAGCAGACCCTTACATAAAATGCATGCTGAAGTCGGATGCACTGGGCCGACAGACGCAAAATAAAAACCACAGTGTAACGCACACACGCCTTGGGGAATAGATAAATAAGGCGAACGCAAAAAAAAACAAAAAACAAAAAAGAACTTGCAAGAGCAGACCAAATCATAAGCCAGGCAGTGGTTAGAGATCTAAAATAAACATCCTAAATCCCACCATGGAAAAAATCCAAGTCCTCTGAGATGGTAGAAACCATAGAGGGAATAGGGGAAAAGGGAACTCAGACAGATTCAGAAAGGAAATGTATCACAGAAAAATACCTTAGGAGAGTTTACCCACCAAAAACATGGACACACGTATATACAGATGGCTCATCTAACAAAGCCACATCCAATGGATGTGGGGGGTCTATTACAGACTAAGGAATGGAGAAGAAAAACTCGAGTTTCAACTTCGGGAACATATTACAGTAATTTCCGTGCAGAAGCAGAGGCACTGATGACCGCAGCTGAGCTTGTAATCCAAGATAAAGATATCCACCAAGAAAACATAGTATCCATGATTGATGCCGCGTCAGTAATAGCAGCGCTAAAACAACACAAAGATGAAGATCTCGAGCAATGTATGTTCTCCCTGATACAGCTCTCAGCAGAACACCCAAGGTTGGCCATACAGTGGATCCCATCCCACTGCAATATTGAAGTAATGAAGCTGCAGACAAATTAGTAAAGAGCGGAGGAGCATCCCCACAAATAGACCTGAGTATCACATATAATGAGGCCAAGACAATAATGAAAGCCAACTTCAGGGTAAAATGGGATTATCAACACCCCGACTTCCGAAAAGAAGACAGCTACTATAAATTAACTAGAGAACAGCAAGTAATCATCTTCAGACTGAGAACTGGGCATAACAGACTCAAGAGTCATCTTTACAACAAAATGAGGATTGGGGCAGAGGATAGGTGCCCATGTGGGGAGAGTAAAATGACCGTGGAACATATCCTACAAAGCTGCATACTTACGCAGGAAAAGAGAAAACAGTGCTGGCCTCGTGAGACAGACATGAGACAGAGGCTGTTTGGAGATGAAACAGCCTTACAAACAACGGTGTCCTTTGTAAGAGAAACCGGAACATTGATTTGAGGATGAACGAAGAAGAAGAAGAAGAAGAAGAAGAAGAAGAAGAAGAAGAAGAAGAAGAAGAAGAAGAAGAAGAAGAACTAATTAAACAAACAGTAGAAGTAAATAAATGTAAGCATTGAATAAATACTTGGATTAAATAATTACTTCGACTAAACAAATATTTGGTATAAACAAATACTTGGTCTAAACAAATACAAGCATTTAACAAATACTTGGTCTACACAAGCACTTCGTCTAAGCAAATACAAGCATTAAACAAATACTTGGACTAAACAGAATAATTTTCTAAACAAATACTTCTTCTTCTTCTTCTTCTTCTTCTTCTTCTTCTTTTTCTTCTTCTTCTTCTTCTTCTGCGATCGTTCTCAATCTCCCACTACCAAACCCTGAACGGGCTTAAGTAGCAGAATGTAGTCCGGAGAGCGGAATGCATTGTGTTGTAGTTTACAGCTTGACTGCGATATGTGCACCTTTCGGTCCAACACATCCGATTTCAGCAAGCATTTTTTGAGTACTGGGTTAGCATTCCCTCTTCGATCCCTTTTCCTTAGCCAGTCTGCCCTGCTGCAGCCTGTTATCCAGGATCACCGCGTGGAGGTGTAGAAGGGTCTTCGCAGCTCTGGTTCGCTGGCCGTGACGCTAGCAGTCAGCTATGGGTCGCTGACCACTGCAGCTCATGCGCTGCTCAGCGTCTTGATCCCTAAACAAACACAAGCATTAAACCAAACTTTAACTAAACAAATACAAGCATTAAACAAATACTTGGACTAACAAATACTTGGACTAACAAATACTTGATCTAAATACATATTTGGTCCAAACAAACCTAAGCATTAAGAAAATACTTGGTCTACAGAAATGCGAGCATTAAACAAATACTTTGTCTAAAATAATACTTTTTCTAAACAAATACTTGATCTAAACAATTACTTGACCTAACAAAATACAATATTTAAACAAATACTTGGTCTAAACAAATACTTGGTCTAAATAAATATATGGTCTAAACAAATACTAGTTCTTAACAAATATTTGGTCTAAACAAATATAAGCATTAAACAAATACTTGGTCTAAACAAATACTTGGTCTAAACAAATACAAGCATTAAATAAATAATTGGTCTAAACAAATACAAGCATTAAACAAATACTTGGTCTAAACAAATACCTGGTCTAAACCAATACTTGGTCTAAACCAATACTTGGTCTAAACAAATACTTGTTCTAAACAAATACTTGGATTAAACAAATACTTGGTCTAAACAAATACTTGGTATAAACATATACTTGAACTAAAGAAATACAAGCATTAAACAAATACTTGTACAAATACTTAAACAAACAGTTACTCTAAAGAAATATAAGCATTGAACAAATATTTGGATTAAACTATCGTTTCGACTAAACAAATACTTGGACTAGACGCATTCTCTACCTTAGCGTTGGCAGTTCTAGTTTTCCTAGTGAATAGTTTAACTTCGTTTGCGCTTCTATTTTAAATCTTTGTGAGCGTATTATGTGTTAACCATTCTTTGTACCAGTGTTGCTTTTTGCCCAAAACGTCCATGTTTTCCCATACTTTATGTAGCTGTTCATGAAAATTAACGTAAAAAAATCCTAGGTTATGAAAATAACTAGACAAGCAGGAGAAAGCAAAATATTTCTTGCAAAGTAGCAAATCTAACGGGTGAAAGATTTTACATATTTAGGGAGCACGTTATCAGCAAACGGAAGAATCACAGACGAAATCAAACAAAGATGCAATAAGGCAAATCAGATCATTGGGCAATTAACATCAATGCTTAAGTGCAAGCACGTGACTATAACTACTAAAAGAGCTCTATTCTACGCGAGTTTAGTCTCGACACTATGCTACCAATGTCAAAACTGATACTAACATCAAATGAAAAAACGACAAATCGTAACAACAAAAATTAAATGCCTGCTAAAAAAATAATGGGTAGAACAAGGAGAGACTTGATCAAAAACGATGACATCCGGAGACTAGTGGTAACAACACCAGTATTAGACGACATAAAAAATAGAAACTAAAATGGCTTGGCTACGAATCAAGATTACCAAACACAGCACTCCCCAACAAGCATTGTTATTTAGATACAACGGATTCAAGACCAGAGTCTGACTTCGAAAAAGGTGGGTTACGGAATTATCTATGGCGGTGAATGTCGCTGTGCATGAAGCTCACAGTAAGGCTCGTTCTAGAGATATCTTCATAAGATAACGCTGAAAGTCAAAACATGATAAAAAGAAATGTCGCTTTTTCAATTGTTTTATTAATGTCGGCTTCTATGACTAGTTGTTTTATTGCTGGAAATGTGTTAACGAGCGTGATGCCAAACTCAGTTTTCTTCTCATTATGGCAGAACCTTTTGATATCAGACATTATAGGAGGACCTGTTGGTATCCCCGAATTATATTAGGAACTGTTGGTATTCCACATTATAGCACGACCTGCTGGTATCCTACATTATATCCGGAAATTTGGTATCCGCACATTATAGCAGGACCTGTTGGTATCCTACATTATATTGGGACCTGTTGGTATCCCACATTATAGCACGACCTGCTGGTATCCCCACATTATAGCAGGAAATGTTGGTATCCTACATTATATCGGGACCTGTTGGTATCCCACATTATAGCACGACCTGTTGGTATCCTACATTATATCCGGAAATTTGGTATCCTCACATTATAGCAGGACCTGTTGGTATCCTACATTATATCGGGACCTGTTGGTATCCAACATTATATGGGGACCTGTTAGCATCCCACATTATAGAAGGACCTGTTGGTATCCCACAGTATAGCGTGGCATATTGATGTCCTTCCTTACAGTTAGACATGTTGATATCCTACAGCCCAGCGAGACCTGTTGATATCCTACAGCACAGCAGCGAGACCTGTTGATATCCTACAGTACAGCAGCGAGACCTGTTGATATCCTACAACCCAGCGAGACCTGTTGATATCCTACAGCACAGCGAGACCTGTTGATATCCTACAGTACAGCGAGAGGGCATGTTGGCTTGAATTGTTCTATCCTTTCGTAGTTAAATTTCAACTTTGTCCATCACTACATTATGGTCTGAAACTCATCTGCTTCTCCGTATCAAAGATCGTCTACATTTCCTATTTAAGCAGATATATTAACGCCAGTTTTGCGTTAAATGATCTAGAGTTACCATTGTCACCTAATGAATTGTCTTCTGTTGGAACATACTTGTACTTCCTTCAATAACAAGCTAGTATCCTGCTAAAGAAAATTTGCAAATATCTCACAATTTCCTTTCATTACTTCAAGACTATTTTTACCCATAATTTATTAATAGCCTGCATTATCCTCTTCCATTTTGTCATTATGTCTCTCATCAAAACGTTATATATCTTGATTGTTTTTCATCCAATAGATTTAGCTGTTTGTTGTTGAATCATTCCTCCCCTTGATTTTTTTAGTTCAAATAGTTGAAGATCAACTTTCCATAGCATTTAGCTCAAATAGTTGAACATCAACTTTCCATAGCATTTAGTTCAAATAGTTGAAGATCAACTTTCCATAGCATTTAGTTCAAATAGTTGAAGATCAACTTTCCATAGCATTTAGTTCAAATAGTTGAAGATCAACTTTCCATAGCATTTAGTTCAAATAGTTGAAGAGCAACTTTCCATAGCATTTAGTTCAAATAGTTGAAGATCAACTTTCCATAGCATTTAGCTCAAATAGTTGAAGATCAACTTTCCATAGCATTTAGTTCAAATAGTTGAAGATCAACTTTCCATAGCATTTAGTTCAAATAGTTGAAGATCAACTTTCCATAGCATTTAGTTCAAATAGTTGAAGAGCAACTTTCCATAGCATTTAGTTCAAATAGTTGAAGATCAACTTTCCATAGCATTTAGTTCAAATAGTTGAAGATCAACTTTCCATAGCATTTAGTTCAAATAGTTGAAGATCAACTTTCCATAGCATTTAGTTCAAATAGTTGAAGATCAACTTTCCATAGCATTTAGTTCAAATAGTTGAAGATCAACTTTCCATAGCATTTAGTTCAAATAGTTGAAGAGCAACCTTCCATAGCATTTAGTTCAAATAGTTGAAGAGCAGCCTTCCATAGCATTTAGTTCAAATAGTTGAAGAGCAGCCTTCCACATCATTTAGTTCCATCTTGTCATTTGTGGTCTTATAAGATAACACGATGATTCTTGGTTCAGCTTCACACCACTAAATAAGAGATCTCTAGGCTTCTGGTGTTGGCACAAGCTCTAGCTCTTCATTGTTAGGAGTATTTTCTTCTTCTTATATACATATATGGGAAATGTCTCACATAAGCTCAAGGCATTCGTGAGCGCTGGACAGAGTACTGGTGACCCAAGAAATGCAATGTCTCCTGAAGTGAGTCTGATAGAGGAAAATCAAACGATAACAAGGGAAGAAGTATATGAAGCTGTGGAAATGCTGAAGAGAGGGAAGGCTGTAGGTGTGGATAATATCCCAGCAGAGCTCCTACAAGTGGGAGGTGAGGCAACAATTGATACCCTGACATACATCTGCAATAGAATTTGGCAGACAGGAGAGTGGCCCACGGGCTGGACAAAATCAGTAATTATACCACTGCCTAAATCAGGAAACCTAAATATGTGTCAGAACTATCGAACAATGAGTCTGATAAGTCATCCAAGTAAAGTTCTCTTGAGAATAATACTTAAATCACAGGCAGAGAATATCATTGCCGAAGAACAAGCGGGCTTTCGAGCGGGAAGGAGTACAATCGAGCAGATATTTAATCTTCGGCTAATGAATGAGAAGTACTCAGAGTATCAACAACAACTCTACCATGCCTTCATTCACTTTAGAAAGGCGTTTGATAGAGTGTGGCATGCGGCGCTAAGGTCAACAATGAAGCATTATAAGTTCAACAGTGATATTGTGAGGGTAATTGCAAACCTTTATGAGCAGGCGACAAGCGCAGTCTCGGTAGAGGGAACGCTAGTCGATTGGTTCCGTACGACGGTGGGTGTGAGACAGGGATGTATACTCTCGCCACCACTCTTCAATATATTATTGGAGAGAATAATGGAGACGCCCTTAAATGGACATGTCGGCACGGTTAAAATAGGTGACATGGTTATCACAAACTTCTGCTCTGCTGATGATATTGATGTATTGGCAGGCACAGAAAGGGAACTCCAGATGTTGATTGGTAGATTGGATGGAGCGGCCCTGAGTTTTGGTATGGAAATAAATGCAGATAAAACAAAGCTCATGACCAATAACATAGCAGGGTTTAAATCTGTAATAGAGGCAAATGGACAGGAACTTAAGGTGGTAAAACGTTTCAAATATCTGGGATCATTGATCAGTGAAGAGGGATCGAAGCCAGAAGTAATTGCAAGAATAGCACAAACAACAGCGGCGCTGACTCGGCTGAAACCTATATGGCAAGACAAGCGGCTCGCCCTCAGCATAAAAGTTAGACTAATGCGCTATTTGATGTTTTCAATATCTATGTATGCCTGCGAGACCTGTACCATTACAGCAGATATCCATGGCAGAATACATGCAATGGAAATGAGGTGTTATAGAAAACTCCTACATGTTATGTATAAAGATCGTGTCACGAACGGAGAAATACGTCAGAGAGTTTAAGACGCTATTAGTCCTTTTGAAGACGACTACTCTAAGGCAGATGTTAAGAGGATGAAAGAGGCAGCGAACCACATAATCTGGAAAGATATTGTTGTAGGACCAGATGTTGAACAGGAGTGGGAAAGTTATTTAAAAAAGTTATAGAAACGCTAAAAGAGGAATGTGTTCCATGTAGGGAGGTAAACCCCAAGCGTAAAAAGTGGATAACTAGATTTGTAGTGAAATGTAGAAGAGCAAAAAATAAAGCATGGAAAAAATATATAGAGGCAGGTAAATCAAAAGAAACATATGGAAATTATTTGGACAAGCAGAAAGCGAATAAAACAGCAAAAATAGACTTTGAAAAAAAACTTGCTCAGAGGATCAAGACTGACAGTAAAAGCTTCTTCTCTTATGTTAGAAATAAACAAAGAACGAAAGACAAAGTAGGCCCCCTCATAGACAGTACAGGGAAAATAATAAGTGAGAATAGGGAGGCAGCTAATCTGCTCAATTAGTACTGTGGCACAGTCTTCCCAAAGGAGGACTGCTCCGAGATCCCAGAGCCTATAGATATTTTTCAAAGAGACATGGATACAGCAGGATTAAGATCAATCTGTATTACAGAGGAAATGATTTTTTAAAAACTGGAGGGATTGAAAGTGAATAAATGTCCTGGTCAAGATGGTATTCATCCAAAATTGCTGTATGAAATTAGAGACCAACTAGAAAACCATTGGCTATATTATGTTCTCAATCACTTACAAAAGGGATTGTTCTACGGGATTGGAAAGATGCAGGAGTGATCCCCTTATTCAAAAAAGGCAAAAAATCAGATCCAGCAAATTATAGACCGGTGAGTTTAACGAGCATAGTCTGTAAATTGTTAGAGTCAATAATCAAAGAAAACATTGTAATGCATTTAGACAAATTTAATCTAATTAGAAATAGCCAGCATGGGTTTACCAAAGGGAGATCATGCTTAACAAATCTATTAGAATTCATGGAGGAGGTTACTAAAATCATAGATAAAGGGGAGCCAGTGGATGTTATTTATCTAGACTTTGCAAAGGCCTTTGATAGAGTACCTCATCAAAGATTATTTCGAAAGTTAAAATCACATGGAATAGGTGGGGAAGTTGCAAAATGGATTGAAAATTTGTTAACGGGAAGAAGGCAGAGGTGGGCATAAATAAGGAGTACTCTGAGTGGAGTTAAGTGAAAAGGGGTGTGCCACAGGGCTCGGTTTTGGGACCAATTTTGTTCTTGATATATATAAATGATTTGGACATTGATATGAGATCCATGATTGCAAAATCTGCTGATGACACAAAACTATGCAGTAGTGTCTCATCTAACTCGGAAGTGGATATATTGATGTCGGATTTAGATAAAATTCGAGAATGGTCTGTAAGTTGGCAAATGGAGTTTAATGTAGATAAATGTACAGTCATCCACATGGGTAGATCCAATATGGAACATAATTACAGAATGGGAGAAAATAATATTAGAAAGATAGATAAGGAAAGGGACCTAGGGGTTATAATAGATCATACAGGAAAGGTGAGTGAGCAAGTTAAGGTAACAGTGAAAAAGGCAAATGCAATGTTAGGTATGATATAAAGAAATATTAAACATAGGAGCAAGGAAGTGATCGTCAAAATGTATAAAGCTTTAGTTAGACCTAGATTGGAGTACTGTGTACAGGTGTGGAGTCCTTATCATAGAGGGCGACATAAACATGCTAGAAAGAATACAAAAAAGAGCGACAAAGATGATAGTGGGATTCCATAATTACAGTTATGAGGAACGACTCAGAAAAACCGGCCTACGGTGTCTCGAAGAGAGAAGAATTCGTGGTGACATAATACAGGTTTATAAGATGATCAGAGGAATCTATAAATTAGACTATAACAAGCTTTTTAAAATACAGCCACCTACAATAACACGAGGGCATAGCTACAAGCTGACTAAAGAGAGGTCCAGGTTAGATATTAGGAAATATTTTTTTAGTCAGAGAGTGGTGTCTGCTTGGAATGCATTGCCAGGGGAGGTAGTGGAGGCAGGGACAGTTAATGCATTTAAGAATAAACTGGATGTGCATAGCTTTTAAAGCAAGGTGATGTAAATGTAACTGGTTGTATACAGACTCTGCAGGGTCTTCTAAGCCAGTATAAAGACGTTAAGTTAAGTTTAAGTTAAGATCTTTTCACAGCTATCAAAAGACGAAAGATGGCCTGGTGCGGGCACGTCGCTAGGTCCAACGGAATTACCAACTCGATACTCTTTGGTTCCGTACCAGGGCAGAGAGGGCGAGGATGTCCAAGAGATGGGTGGACAACATCACTGAGTGGTCAGGCCTTCGTCCCGCGGTGAGATACGACAGGCGGCGACAGACAGAGAGGGATGGCGTGGGATTTTGGGAGTGTCCTCCTGTGTGCCCCAACGACCTGATGGGTTACGGGATGAACTGAACTGAACTGAACTGAACTGATATACATATTTAATGGAAGATTGATTTGTCTGATGTACTATACGTGCTTGTGTCCATCTCATTTCACTGAGTCCAAACGTGCTTGTGTTACACGTTTATCTCTCTATTGCAACGTAATTTTCGCTCCATGCCTCCTACATGACTTACACATTTCAGGTGTCGTGTCTAGAAGTTCTCCTTGTAGACTTAAAGGATATCGGCATACCAGTTGCTGCTTTGGCTGGTCTGTTTCATAGACCCTTATTAACTGATCGTTTTCCTTTAACAACAGTTCGTTTGATCAGTTGATTCATATTTTTGTAGGAAGGAGGATTTTATTAGATGTGGGAGCTGACCCCACTAAAAGACCTCGTCCTTTCTTATCCTGGATTGGAACAGGCCATGACGGAGTTCAACAAACGCTAGGAATAATAATAACCTAGCACTAAAGGAAAAATGTGGACTAAGCAAAAACTTGGGATAGTTAAATAATTTAACAAAACAGATACTTGAATTAAAAAAATGAAGCGTAATTTTATTTTGAGTTGTTTTTGTTTTGTTTGTTTAGACATTAAGATGGTGTTTGGTTCTTTATTTAAGATTTGCACAGGGCCACAACGCATATTGTTTATGTTTATTGTTTACTTCTTACATTGTTACACCTTGTTGTATGAATGCGAATACTATACCGGTTAGATTGCCAGCCGCGTCACTTACTACTTCGTCCCCCATCCGCATCCAAGCAGAATATATAACAAGAAAGGTTTAATGTATTCTTGTAAATACGAATACATATGACAAAACGTGCAAGGTTTTACAGAACTATAGATCCATGTCATAATGTATACAATGGTCACTTCGGTATACCCCTACGCGTGTGACACTTGGATTCTTACGGCTACCATAGAATGTAAACTGTGAGCAATGGAAATCCGATGCTTGCAAAGATTTCTTGGCATGATGATAATCATTTATGGACTGAATATTTCTTTTCAATAGTTGAAAGCGTGAAGAAAAGATATAAACACAAGATCAGAACAAACAAAGAAGATATTTGACTTTCTAACAATACTGGCATTGAAAAACAGCATGAGTGAAGAGTAGTTGTGGGAAGACAAACACCAATGACTTCAACACATGTACAGCACATATTTTAGCAGACATGAACAATGCGGAGCTAATACGCTGTTATAATAAGCACAATATATGCTTCAACAGTAGGATAAAAGGTAATAGCCAGGAATCGAAGCGGTCGGACGTTTTAAATATGTGGGTTCGATTGTTAGTGATGAAGGATCAAAATGTGAGATATTGGCCAGAATAGCACAAACAATTGTGGCGGTTGCACGGGTTAACAAAATCTGGCAAGATCAACGATTAGCACTATGCACGAAAATCAGATTAATGCGTACATTGGCTCTGTCAATATTCCTCTATGCGTGTGTGACATGGACAATTACAGTTGACTTGCAGCGGAGGATGCAGGCATTGGAGATGAGATGTTTCCGAAGACTTCTAAACATCACGTACAAATATTGAGTTACAAATGAGGAAATACGAGAAAGAATTACAACATCAATAGGGCCTTTTGAAGACCTCTTGGCAACTGTCAACAGAAGGAAACTGGCTTGGTACTGTACATATTGAGATCAAATGGTCTTGCAAATAAGATCCTGCACTGGAAGATGCAAGGCAGACGACGAAGAGGCCGTATCAAAAAGAGATGGAAGGACAACATCAAAGAATGGACCGTTCTCCGACCAGAGGAGGCACTGGCTGAGAAGAGAAGATGGCGTGGTTTTGTGTGGATGTCTTCATGTTTGCCTCAACGACCTCACTGGTTAGGGAATGACCTACTATAACTAGGCCAGGACAAATATAAAAGATGTCCTTAAATTAAGGCTGGGGAGAAGCCTCTCAGGGCATTACCCAAACAAATGATCGCTGTCATCATATCTCTACGACTTCAATTGCCAATTTTCATGTTAGGCACTGGACAAAATAGACTGAAGTTCCATCTTTATAGACAACATCCGATTGGCGCGATACAGATTTGCGCACTTCTGGCACAAGTGACAGGACAGATGAACACTAGTTGCAGACCTGACCAATATCATTTGGTAGAAGGAGAGGTACATAACCGCAATCTGTATCCGTGGGTGAGAATCTGTTTGACACTGTCACTAGTCTAGAGCTGAATGTGCCGTTGTCACGAGTTGTTGATGTGACGTGTGATGGTGAAGGAGGAAGATTAAACATGGTAGTCCATGTGGTCACTCAAGTGATACATAGAACGGATAGAAATTAAACTATGCGCCTAAGTAAAGAGAAACAGTGGAAACGTTCGTAAACTATTCTGAAAACTGTATGATTATATTCATTTCTATGCTCGTACCGAACATTATACATGTTAAAGAACCGTGCGCTAAAAATGTCAGGCAACTACCATTGCGAGGGGAAAAATGTTTTATCCTGGAGAAATTAAATGATTCAGTAGGTTTTTAATTACAGGCGATTCATGTGTGTAGTTCCACTTACGTTGTTTTTTGTTTTTACGTACTCTCAGGTAGGTTGTATTGGCGTTATCTTTTCTCCGCTAGTTATAGTTTCTTTCATAGTACTGTCGTGTTTCACTTACTATTGATGTCTTCGATAGTAATCCACCTAAATCTAAATAGCAAACGTTCAAATACTTTGTTAATTACATTTGTAAGTTGGTTAAAGATAATCCAGCACTGTTATTCTGTTTGTGGCCCTGATGTGACGTTTCTCACATCGCGCCTTCATGTTCACCCACGTGACGATGTCGTGCGCACCGGTGTGAAAGACATCATAGTCATCACTTCCTTCTTGTCTGTTTCTCATCTATAACCACACATCTTGATCTTAACTTCATTATGCTAGTTTAGATCACGGGAAAACCCCCTTGAAAGACTGACGACTAAATAACGAAACTTTCATGTGTCAACTATTGTCCGTTTCACAATGATTGCAGTCAATTGCCGCCTATGATCTGAATAACCGTTACGCCGATATGCGATATTTTGTCCACCTCAACTTATCTTGTCAGTGTCCAAAATGACTTAATAATTTACATTGTAACAGGTAGTGTCATTTTCTTATAGTGGCTAGTTCTTTTGATATTTATTAGCAAAGGAATGTTTTTTCCCTTGAAAAAATAATTTACTGTACATTTTTTTTAAAATGTCTTTCTTTAGGCAAAGGCGTGTCTCCAATAAGAATAATAATTTCTACATTAGCTTCCACATAATGCATTATTATAATGTAGTTCATGTGTTTTAGGAGCTGTAAGAAGTAACTGTGCATTTTATTAAAAAAATGTGTCAAAATGTAAAAGCACAGGATATATAGAACATATAAAGTACATACTTCAGATGGATTGGTTCAGTTTTATCAATAGATGCTGGAGCAAACAATAAATTGTTATAATCCAGTTCTGAGATCCTTCTTCTTCTTCTTCTTCTGCGTACACAGTCAGACAGTAACCATTATTTTCTCGAAAAAAGTGGCGGTCATCCTGAGACTCTCGCCACTACCATAGAGCTTGTCTTGCAGTTCCACTGGCAATGGCCACATCTGCTCTCTCTGATCCTCGTATGTCGGGCAGTTCTGCAGCAGATGTTCAGTGGTCATTTTACCAGTACCGCACGGGCATTCGTCGGTACACCCTATCTTCAATTTGTTGAATAGGTGGTACTTCAGTCTGTTGTGGCCAGTGCGAAGTCTGAAGACAACGACCTGCTCTCTTCGGTTCAACTGGTAATAGGCATCGTTTTTGGTGTAACCAGTATGTTCGGTTTCCCATTTGGTCATGTATCTGGCTTTGATAAGCCGTTTTGACTCTTCGTACGTCATACTGGTATCTGTTTGTGGTAGCCTTGCACCTTCTTTTGCCAGTCTGTCTGCCTCCTCGTTGCCTTGGATGTTGCAGTGTGACGGAACCCACTGTACCACTACCCTTTTTGGTGCGGACTGCTGGCACAGTTTGCAGAGTGCTGCTCTTAAGTCATTAAGCTCAGTGTTTTTCTGGCTTTTTAGCGCTGTGACTACTTCGAGAGCATCTGTCAGCAGGACTATATGGCTCTCATTTTCACTGTGTGTTACCATTTCTTCCACTGCCGCCCTCAGTGCCTCTGCCTCTGCTCTGAAATTGCTTGTGTACTTACCAGTAGCGAATGACAGTGTTATTTTTCTGCCATTTGGTAGGTTCAGGAATGCTCCTGCCCCTCCGTTCTGTGTAGTGTTTGTTACAGAACCGTCGGTGTATGCATGGGTACAGTCCATGCTTGGGTAGCTTTTCGTTATGAAGCTTAGGGTAGTGTCTCTCCTTTCTTTTTCACTCTGGCAGTTTTTGTTTGCAATACCTGGTATATTTTCTACCACCTCTGGAAATATATCCTGCCTCCAAGTAGGTTTTCGTACAGTAGTAATGGGTTTTGGTGTTGTTAGTGCGTTTATGGGATCTTCGTGCATCTTTGATTTGGCTATTTCTGCAAAGTTTCTCCGCTTTAGTTTCCCATTTCCCAAATTGTTTAGTCTCTGGTACATTGGATGGTCCGTCAGTCTTCTGAGTTTCTCTGACTGCAGCTGGGCTCTGCAGTCTCTTCTATCGGTCATGGATTGCAATTTTGTAATCTTTTCAAGTTCTACAATTGGCGTTGACTTCATGCCACCTGTTATAATTCTCATGGCTTGGTTTTGAAGTTTGTTAACTTTATCGAAGTTCGCCTTCGCTGCGGTTGTCCATGCCGCAATGCCATACTCGAGAACTGGTCTCACTCTTCCAGTGTATAGTTTCTTTAGTATGCCTTCGTCTGCTCCCCAGCTTGTGCCAGCAAGTTTCCTCATGATCGCCATTCTTTCTCTGGCTTTCATTCGGTTTCTCTCAATCTGACTTTTCCATGTCATGCGCCGATCAAATGTGACTCCCAGATAGGTTGGGTTGTCGTTTGGCTGCAGGATTTTGCCATTCAGACTTAATTTGGTACTTTGGGGTTTTAATGAGAGCGAGAATATTGTGCACGTGGTTTTCTCCTCGTTTATTTTGACCAGCCATGAGTTCGCCCACTCTTCCAGCGATGTTAGGGCCGTCTGCATCCGATTTCTTGCTATGGTGAGATTCTTTTCAGAGGTCCACATAGCCAGATCGTCTGCAAACATTGAGCTATGGACTCTTCTTGGTATATTCTCTGTAATATCGTTTATATATACCAGGAAGAGTGTGGGTGACAATACTCCCCCTTGGGGTACTCCCTGCTCGAGTGTCACCTTTTTGCTCATCTGCCCTTGTACTTGGACTCTGGCCGTTCTTTGTTTGAGGTAGTGGTTGATCCACTTGTACATCTTCCCACAGACATCACTTCTTCTTAACTTGACTCTAAGTCCATCCTTCCAGACTTTGTCAAATGCCTTTTCCAGATCCACCCAAACAGCTACTGTGTGTTTCTGTGCCTGGTAGGCATCTTCTATCTGCTGGGCTATGAGGATGACCTGGTCCTCAGTGGATCTGTGCTGTCTAAAGCCGGCTTGCTGTGGAATTAGTATTCGTTTTTCTTCCAGATGCCACATCAGTCTGGTGTTTATCATCCGTTCCATCAGCTTGCCGACACAGCTCAGTAGGCTAATGGGCCTGTATCCATTTGGATCTGTTTTGTCCTTCCCTGTTTTTGGTACTGGTACCAGTATTGCATCTTTCCATGCCTGGGGTACAATACCCCTTTTCCAGCTTTGGTTCAGGACTGATAGTAGTTTCTTCTTCGCTGTTTGGCCCAGCCCCATCAGCATTTCGTTTGTTATCCCGTCTTTTCCGGGAGATTTCCTTTTCTTTAGTGTTCTCAAAGCCTCTTCCATTTCGCGCATTGTTAGTTTGGCCATCATGTGCTCTTCAGGAGCCGTATTTATGTTTTCGTGTCCTTTTAGCTCTTCGCTAATGTCTGTATGCTTATCTGCAGGGACCTCGATGTGGTTTGCTCTGGCATAGTGATCGACAAAGGCGTTTGCGGCTTTCTTACCTGTGATCAAGTTCTCGCCCTGCTTGATAGTAATTTGTTTATTTGACGGGGTTTCGTCATTCATGGCTCTGACTAGCTTCCATAGCTTGTTCCCTTCTTTGTCCAGGTTCAGACTTTCCGTTTTATTTTTCCAACTTTCTCTTGCTGTTTGCTTGAGAGTGTGTTTGTACTTCGCCGCGCCGGCTTTGAGGGCGATGTTTGCCTCCATGGATTTTTCTCGTTCTGCCATGTTCCTAGCATTTGTTACTGCATCTTCCACTTTCTGTAACTCATCATTCCAGTAGGGCTTATAGTTTTTCCTAGCTCCTCTTGGGATGGTTTCAGTGGCGGCTTGCATTATTGCCTTGCTTAGGCTCTCCACCATGGGCTTCATTTTGGTGTTTCGTGTGTTGATGGTTTCACACAGCCCATCTGTCAGGATTGCAAATCTGTCCCAGTCGGCTCGTTTGTAATTCCAACGTGGGAGCGGTTTTGTTTCCTGTGGGCCTACTTCCATGTCAATGGTTAGCCTGATCGGCCTGTGGTCGCTACCTGCCAGTTGGTTTAGCACCTGGTGGTCTATTTTATGGTGTATGTCCTGTGTGGAGAAGGCCAAATCTGGAGTCGAGGTGGTATGCCATGTTCTTGAATAGAAGCTAGGGCTATCCTCCGGCCTATTGATTAGGGAGAGATTTGCATCTATCTCCCAATCTTCCACTTCGTCACCTCTACTGTCTGTGTCAGAGTATCCCCATCTCTCCGAGTGGCTGTTGAAATCTCCAACTACTATGCAGGTTCTGAGATCCATCTTCTAGCTGATAGGTGTGGCCCTGAATAGGACCGTTTTGCTAAGGTGATGGAAGCTTATATTTCTCGGAAAGCAAACATGTAGATTAATTTTTCACTTAATCATAGTCGGATGATTTCAACACATTGATGACTGCTCTCTGAAGAAAGAACCCCAGTCTACATTTTTGTCAATAGCGCTCTTCCTCTTTCAAGACATGGTCCTCACATTTAGCCCAATAATATGTGTCTATATTTGAGAAGGCTGCATACTTTAGTTCTTTCGTATCGCATAGTTTGAAAGTATTATTTTCAGCTGCTACTTGTCCTTTTAAGGAGTACCACCTAAGTGAGGGTTATTATTTGTATAATTGTTGTAACTTTTTCAAAAATTGGTATATCCATATAAACTTCTTCTTCTTCTTCTTCTTCTTCGTCGTACGCAGTCAGACAGTAACCATTATTTTTTCGAAAAAAGCGGCGGGCATCCTGAGGCTGTCGCCACTGCCAGAGAGCTTGTCTTGCAGTTCCACTGGTGATGGCCACATCTGCTCTCTCTGATCCTCGTATGTCGGGCAGTTCTGCAGCAGATGTTCAGAGGTCATTTTACCGGTACCGCACGGGCATTCGTCGGTACCACCTATCTTCAATTTGTTGAATAGGTAGTACCTCAGTCTGTTGTGGCCAGTGCGAAGTCTGAAGACAACGACCTGCTCTCTTCGGTTCAACTGGTAATAGGCATCGTTTTTGGTGTAACCAGTATGTTCGGTTTCCCATTTGGTCATGTATCTGGCTTTGATAAGCCGTTTTGACTCTTCGTACGTCATACTAGTATCTGTTTGTGGTAGTAATGCACATTCTTTTGCCAGTCTGTCTGCCTCCTCGTTGCCTTGGATGTTGCAGTGTGATGGGACCCACTGTACCACTACCCTTTTTGGTGCGGACTGCTGGCACAGTTTGCAGAGTGCTGCTCTTAAGTCATTAAGCTCAGTGTTTCTCTGGCTTTTTAGCGCTGTGACTACGGCGAGAGCATCTGTAAGCAGGACTATATGGCTTTCATTTTCTTTATGTGTCATCATTTCTTCCACTGCCGCCCTCAGTGCCTCTGCCTCCGCTCTGAAATTGCTTGTGTACTTACCAGTAGCGAATGACAGTGTTATTTTTCTGCCATTTTGTAGGTTCAGGAATGCTCCTGCCCCTCCGTTCTGTGTAGTGTTTGTTACAGAACCGTCGGTGTATGCATGGGTCCAGTCCATGCTTGGGTAGTGTTCCGATATAAAGCTTAGGGTAGTATCTCTCCTTTCTTTTTCAGTCTGGCCGTTTTTGTTTCGTATATCCATATAAACGTCCGGCAGATGTTCTAAAGATGATCACCCTACATCATGATAACATTTATTCTTATGAAGCATTCCAAATGTTAATTTAAAACGTAATTTTTGTTTAATATACTGACAATTTTTATTCGAAAAACTGACAAAACTCAGCATGTCATTTATAATGTGTTATTGATCATACACACTTCATATTTTCTTATAATGATGTTAAATATTATCCCTTCAGTATAGACTCCATCCAAAACTACATCTTTTACGTGTTTGTTTTAATGGAAATTGAAATATTTACTCAATTTTGTTTTAAAATGTGATATATTCCAAATTATAATAACTCTTAAGCATTGCAAGACAGCATATTTCCATAGTTCACAAATAACACATGACTTTGTAAAATATTGTATAAAGTTGCAGGACAATTGCTTTAAAAACAAAATAGTTATCACACAAGCTGTCTGCACATTGTAGTTTTCGGCGAAAAGTTTAGGACACTATTTGTTACCATTTTCGTATGATTAAAAACCTTGATTCTTATCAATGACCTCCAACCTGATATATAAATCCTTCAGTAACTGCCTGCCAATCATCCAGTACAGATCTCCTCATTCGTTTTGTCCTCCTGGCATCATAGGATGCCTTAATAGCTTTTCTCTGAATTCCTTTTTAGCGACAAAATGTTCTTGTGATCACAAGACTCTCTAAGGTACCTGCAAGTATGTCATTCCATTTCCTCCATTACCAACAAAGATTGTGGTCCCATCATTATAAACATAAACTGCAATAGCAACAACAGCTTTCACAATAGACCAGGATTCTTATTCTTGGGCCATAATTTCAAGATAGCACTGTTCAGTCAATCATTAGCCTTTTTGTGTATTTCCTTCAAGACACTTTTTTAGTAGTTCCCTCCTGTCGCGGTCCTAAAATACCGTTTTATATTAACCATAACAACAGCAGATAGATTACTGGTGTGTTTGTATGGTTAGTTTCATCTGCTGCAGCTTTATTATATGGACACCATTTGTTGTGGCTGTTTTTCTAATTTGGTAGTGATAGGTTCATAACACCCTAGAACATCTGCAGGTCTGCAAGCCCTTTTCTAACACATCTCAATGCTAATACCTGTTTATTGAATTCGCACACAAATTGCCCATATAGATTTGATTACATGAAGAAATGATGTCTATTATAATTGTTTCTGGTACAATGAGATTCAAGCTCACTGCCTAGGCCTTCCTCTCTGTCTCTAGCAATTGTGCATTGGAATAACAAAAGTGACAAACAAGTTCTGTAACAATTTTTTTTTAAATTGAGTATTCAAATGCGATTTTATTCTTTTATTTTCCATCCAGCGCTTCATGAAGATTGTCATCTTCATTGAAAAATTAAATCTGATTCACGAGGTCATACAATTTCCATCTCTTTATTTCTGACCGAATGGTCGTAGTCAGTGAGCGTTTAAAAGGTTCAATGTTAATTGTGTTAAGTTTACCAGAACCTAATCACATGCCTAACCTACAGTCCACTAATTAAATTGTCCCATAGTTCGACATTTGCTCATTTGGTAGACCAATCCCCATAGACCTTACGCTCCCTACTAACGTTCTTCCTTATCTTCGCGTCACGACATGATTTTATTTCTCAAAATTATCACAAAACCGTTTTTTTTCTTCAAAATTTTAATTTGTGAAAGTTAAGATTGTGACTAACAAATCCTGCCATATGCATTAAGTGGGGAGTACTCATTATAATATATATTTTTAATGGAGCTTGAAAATCCCGCATTGTTTGTTGTGATAACTAAATTAAATAGGAGAAATAATTTGAAACTAGTAACTGGCAGCCATTTTGAATTTTTTGTTAAATTTCTTGGGACTGACTTTAGGCCTGTTTGACAGTCTATATCATAAGAGCTACTGATGCTAGACATTAAATTCAGATTGTATTTGAAATAAGATTGATTATACTTTCCCAACAGCCCAACGAAATAAAATTTACCGAGCAAATCGCATTTTGACCAGATTCTAGTTAACACTTACCCCTTAACTTTTGCCCAAAAGAGTTTGGTTTAAGTGTGAATGGTAAGGTGGCAGTCTCAAATACATATCCTTATGCTCTTAGATCAACTCATCTATTTGAGATATATTTTTCTATCATGTTTATAAATATATGTGTACATATATATATATATATATATATATATATATATATATATATATATATATATATATATGTATATATATATATATATATATATATATATATATATATATATATATATATATATATATATATATATATATACATTCACTTCCACTTCAATCCACGCTTAATTATACATCTTTGAGAGCCATCTTAGCCTTAAATCGTGATGTTCTGATATGGCATCTGTCGATATGTTATCTACACCTGGAGTCTTGTAGTTTGTACTTCTAATTTCTACAAGACTTCATTGTACGTTATCTTTTTTTGCCCTAAAATCCGTTGTACTCTTCTGCATATCCACACTTCCAAGGTATCACTTCCCCTCTTTATTCGTTCGTTCGTTGTTTACGTTTCTGCGTCACACGGTCACCTGATGATGATTATGTTTAAATCGTGGGTAATTAGTTTGGATGATGATGTTATTTTCGCTCAATGCCCACAAGGCGCAACTTTGCTCTTTTGTATTCCCTGAAAATAACGTTAAGTGGCGGATTGCGGGAGCTCTCCTCACATCCATCCTAACCGTGCGGATGAGGATGTACCGTTGTCCTGCATGTGGTTTTGCTATGCTTGGCTTCATCTGCGTGTCACTCACTACTATAAGGATCAAGTGGTCTGGTCAGTTAGTCAGCATGCTTTATGACCAGCTTGCATCAAGAAGATATGGCTTGGCTTGGCTTCGTTTGTTCTCAATCTCCCGCTACCAAACCCTGACATGGGCCTAAGTAGCAGAATGTAGTCCAGAGAATGGAATGCGTTGTATCGTAGTTTACAGCTTGACTGCGATATTTGCACCTTTCAGTCCAACATATCCTACTTCCGCAGGTATTTTTGGTCTACGATCAAGGGACAGGATCGATGGTGTCTTTGACACTCTCAGGAAGCTACACCTAACAACAGCGCAAGCCTTGGCGATAACAAGAAATCTGCGCATCCCGCCTTGATCAATGCGATAGCGTATGGCAAGGGCAGTATGACAACATAAGAAGAACAGTTAATGTAAGTGTTAATTGTGTTTATCATAAAAACACAGAGCTAAGGCATTTGGTAAGAGGATAAATGCAAGTATAACAAAAGCGATGGTATTACCCAAACAAACTAACAAATTACATATCGGAATCGATGAACAGATCATAGTACAAGTGCAGATCTTCTTATATTTGGCAACAATGATGTTGAAATAGAACTAGGATCGCTGTAGCAAAAATTACATTCCAGAAGAAACAAAAAAACCTGTAGCAACAAATCAATGTTGAGCTTCGGAACAGAATAATCAGCACACATATCTGGCCGATAGCATTGTACGGCTCTGAAACATGGACTCTAGCAGAAAGGATACAAAGTCATTGGAGCCTTTTGAGATCTAGTGTTTTCGCAGGGTGCATAAAGTGAACAGAACAGAAAAACGGCCAAACCAACAAGCAAATTAAAGATACAAGGTCACATAAACAACTAATGCGTATACAAAAAGAGTCGTTTGTCTTAGCTTGGTCATAACATCAGACATAGCAGAACTTTAGCAGAATTAACTGCTGGTTGAAAATTGAGTTTTTGAAGACTCAATTATACTAAGCCGCAGCCTGTGAGAGCTGGGGTGGCCAGTGCCCTTTACTGCTATTTTTACTTTTCCTACATCTAGCGTCAGATACCCATTTTACAGCTGGGTTGACTGGATAAGGGAGGCCCTGATTAAAATTAATCCCCAGATTTGTGTTTAGTCTCCAGACGCGATTCGAACCTAGACATGGAGTTAACTATTTACAAAATACTAGAAGTCTAAATTCACGGAAAAGGTTGAAGTAACACAATTGCATCACAAATGTTTGTAAAAAGAAATATGGATGCACACTTGTACTGCGCTTAAGAGATCTCCAGACTGATTCTTGAGGGTAATGACGAAAATATGAATACTTAAAACAAAACTGAAAATAATAATTATCAGTATAAACCATGCAAGTCACGCCATGAAAATAAGTCCATTCTAATAATAGAACTATGCATACTTTCAGTTTATTTTATTGGAAGGAGTTATAGAGCAGAACCAAAAATATAAAGGGACAACTAGTGGCCAAACATTAATCAGCAAAGAAGACCTTCTCGGCATAATGCGGCCTTGCCATCAAGGTTAGTGATATTGAAGTATGCATTCTCTGTGGACAAGCTTCGTGGCTTAAACGCCTTTATATGCGGTTGTCTAAATTAACATTCTCTAAATATACACAAAGTAACTTTTCTGGTTTTCAACGCTTCGTCCAATTTGTCATTTTCTCTCTCTCACTTTCTCGCTCACATACACACACACACATCCACACACACACACACACACACACACACACACACATATACACCACACACACACACACACACACACACATACACACACACACACAAACACACACACACACACAAACACACACACACACAACACGAATAAAAACTTGAAAACATGACCTTCAAACTTTTCTTGGAGTTTATTCACTTGCACATAGAATGCAACTGAAATATAACAAATTCTAGTAGTTACATCCCTTGTGTAGATCGGTTAGTTGAATTGATTGGTTTGTATTTTTTTCTCCAAAAGTAAAGCTTAGGGCCAAATCTATAGTTGGTCCCTGGACTTGAAGCCATTATAGAGCAATTGCAGCTGCCGATGACGGATGTGTCGGACCGAAAGGTGCAATTATCGCAGTCAAACTGTAAACTAGCGACACAACGCTTTCCGTTCTCCGGACTACATCCTGCTATTTGCAAAGCCCTGTTCAGGACTTGGTAGCGGGAGATTGAGAAGGAACGCAAAAGAAGAAGAAGAAGAAGAAGAAGAAGAAGAAGAAGAGCAATTGCAGTGTTGTGTTTTACATGAGATCGCTAGCCCCATGCACAATTCTTTGTAATCGTCTTTTCGTCATGCTTACAGTGAGTTTATTACTTCCAAGCCGCGCACCACTGTGATGATAGATCAGTTACTTCATATTAAACATTGTTTGAAAGCATTTATTTGTCTAACATTGTACAAGTTTTGGATCATATGTATATTACAGGAAATACATTAAGAATCTGTAACACATAATCAGGACATTCATGAAGATAGTTAACAATTTAAACATTATCAAAATGGAAACGAAGGACTAAAACAGCATCTCTGAGCAACTGATATGCCATGTAAAGTAAAAATTTGTCGTATAGTAGTTATACTACTGTCGGGGAATGATGTCGCTATAGACTTCAGTATACTAGGAAACAGAAGTGGGAGGTGAGGTGTCCAGTTACTTTTTGCACTACCTTTCACTTCCCTTATCGTACGTCAGGTAACCATTTACAGATGGGTAGACTGAAGTGGGAGGCAAGGTGTCCAGTTACTTTCTTCACTACCTTTTACTTCCCTTGTCGTACGTCAGGTATCCATTTACAGATGAGTAGACTGGAGCGTGCCGGTTGTTGGAGTTTAACCCTGTACACTTTTACCGTGAAAAGTGAGTTATCTACATCTACACTAATCTACATCTACACTAATCTACATCTACACTAATCTACATCTACACTAATCTACATCTACACTAATCAGACGCTCTATGACATGAGGAAAACGCCATTATTCTTCATCTTCATCGTTACGCAATCAAATAAATTCATGTTTCCAGTAAACGATACTGCAGTCTGTCTAAGGTGTCTTATTACAGTTGACCATTCCGTTGGTTTGAAGAAACCATCTGTCGTGTCGCTAATTTTCGTGGAACCAACATACTTAGGAGACATTCTACATATTTATTTTCTGTCTATGGCATTTTCAGTCTGCTAAACATAACTTGGGACGACGCAGTCATGTTGTTCTTTGTCTGAATACTGCCACTTAATCATATCATCACAAGTTCTATAAACATTCGACATCGCATTCTGGACCACAGTGATGAAAATGTTGCATTCCGTTGTTACTCAATAACGAAATATTTGCCAAAACTCTCGAAAGGGTAATATGTAGTTTTTTTAATCACATATTGCGTCCACGCCATGAACTTGGACACAGCCTTTATTGGAACATACAGGTCAAGTAGATGTCGATCAACGTGGTGGTTCAAGGGGTGGTAAACCTGCTGAGAATACTTGCACTACACTACAGAGAGAAGGACTTAAGTATTCCTTCTGCATTACTCCCTAGGTATGTACAAAGAGCCACTGCATCCCCAATGTTATCGAAATATTCAACGAAAGTGAAACACTCAGATACAGGTAGGTCTATAAAAAAAAAAACAATCAAACAAACAAACAGACGAGCAAACGAACAGACAGACACACATAGAAATAAATAGACAAACAAATAGACAAACAAATAGACAAAGAAACACGCAATCATACAAACAAATAAACAGACAGACAAATAAACAAACAAACAGACAAACTACCCAAACAAACAAACAAATAAACTAACTAAACAAACAGACAAAATAACTTGTTTGATCTATTTGATCGGCCGCGCAGTGGACGTCCTGTCACAGCCACCAACGCAGAAATGTTGAAATTCGCTGAAGGTATTATTCTTACTGATGGACGAATCAATAAATGTTGTAGCCGGGGTTGGGGTTGAGGATGAACTCTCAACACCAACTAAATGCTGCCATGGCGAGCGTCTCATATAACCTCTGACAACAAAGTCCATCTCCTGGCCTTCGCGAGGCAGAACTGTTTTGCTTAACAGGAGAAGGGGCGGAAAGCGAGCCACTGGCACCTTAAAACCAGTAGTTTTGGGCAGATGGGGCTCGAAAGCCTAGGAGGGCAGCTCATCTAGGAGAAGGAAAACTGTGATTTCAAACCATCTGAAGTCTTGCAGATAAGATACTGGCGTATCTTGTCGGGTTTTGTCAGATAGGGCTGTGCAACCTGTTTTCTGATAACTCTGAAAGCTGGTCAGCATCTACAAAGCCTGACAACCAACGATGTGCAATGAAGCACACACAAGAGGATACAATGCCTTATTCTAGAGCGAGGAAAGACAGCCCCAGCTGACTGTTGTGTAAGGGTAGACCTTGGTTGGCGGCTGGTCTAGGAGTGAAGCTCCGACAGGCGAACAGATAGACCATTGCTCCTCTGATCCAGTAGCTTCTGCAGCTTGCCTTGTTCCAAATGTATTGGTATTACCTTTTCCTTGGGGTAAACTAGGCAGACCGAAAGAGTGATCATACTTCATGGGCAACACATGGTCTCTATATTTCTGCCCGAGCTTTGTGCTAATAGCACAATTACTATCGTCTGATAAGACAAAAAAGAGCCAATGATGATGGAGGCGAATCAATACTCAACAACTGGCCTTACAGTTGTTAATCAGCATTGGTAGTGCAAATGCAGTTATAAAAACTCTTGGATTTTCTAAGGTGTGCCCAAGATGGATTCCTCAAAATCCCACAAATGATATCGATTGCAAAAGAAAACAATTTCTTCTGAATTGTTGGACCGTTTCAATGCTGATGAAGGTAACTTTGGGGCTAATATCGTTACAGGTGACGAAACATGGGCACATCATTTGGAACATGAGGCAAAATGACAGTCTATGATTTGGCGTCACCCGCAATCACCACGAAGAAAAAAATTCAAGACTCCGTCAGCTGGAAACGTCATGATCACTGTCTTTTGGGACATGAAGGTGTGATTCTTGTAGATGTGATCCCAATAGGAGAGACAATCAATTCGCAAGCTTACATTAAGACATTGAATAAAATGAATCGACGTTTCCGCAGATTTCGACCCCCCAAAAATTATGCAGACCAGCTTCTCCTTCATGACAATGCGCGCCCTTACAAAAGTCTGGCAACACAGAAAGCAATCACCAAATTGGGTTGGACTGTACTACCCCATCCACCCTATAGTCCCGATTTGGTACCCTCTGATTTGCATCTGTTTAGTCTACTCAAAGATGCATTCAGAGAAACATGGTTTGAAGATGATGAAGAAGTGAATGGGCTAGGAATACATGCACTTATTTTGGGCTGGCATAAATCTTTGTAAGTTGATATGGATTGTGTTGAATAATGCAGATGTTTACATGACATACCCATGCATATTGTCTAGAAGTTTCATGCCTTTTGAATAAACAGCTACTTTCTGAACGCCTTCGTTCATTTCTCGAATTACCAAGAAAAATCAAACGTGCCAGCTAATTGCACATCTTTTCCTTGCCGATTTAAAAATTAGCAAGAATAACAATTATTGGCATTCTACAATTTTCTGTCGCAATATGTTGTCACTTTTTTCTTCTTACATCACACGCACAAACAAAATCGTCCACTTCTTGTTACGTCAAATGTTTCCTTCATGAATACGCTACGTAAGGCACATATACATCAGCTCTTTCCGCTTTCTGTGGCAGGCAATCCGTATTTCTAAGAAATACCAATTATAGCTATATTGTTAGTATACTCCTTTCTTTTTCTTTCCCAATAGTCATTGGATACACAAGTTTCCCTAACAAAGACAGCTGTCACCTCAAGAGGCCCGACATCGCCGTACATCTTCTGGTACAACTTGTTGCACAGAGCCTCTTCTATCACAAATGAATATTCGACAGGTTTACAACAAGAGCTCTCCTGTAAAGGACAGCTGCCATATGTGTTCAGATCCGTCGTGTCAGATCTCTTCTGCATGTTAGTATCAGTTAAAATGAACGTTGTTGCTCAACAACACTAACAAGAGCGCCTGAGTGACTGAGTGGTTAGTGTTAGTGTTTCTCGCAGCGTAACAGACATCGTTCGCTGCTCGAACGCCACACTTCTGCGTCTACTATACTGCAATTGGATACATGACTCACAGATACATAAATTAAAATGGCAAGGAATGGAATTACCCGTCTCACATCTGACAAATCTTTGGCCTAATACATTGAAGTCTCCAACACCGAGTTCCCAAACTCAAAATCTACACTGTGAAAAACTGCATTGCTTGATTACACTAAAAAAGTTATGCCCCAAATCTTTCCCGTTACAAAGCCAAATTCTTAAGACTTATTAATTGCAGGCAGGTCATTGACCTTCACACTCATCGCCACTACCCTCATCATCATCTAGATCCACCTTTATCTCAGCCTCTATTCCACTGATATTCGTATCTTTATCCGCAGCCCCACAGTGCACATGATGGCGGGCAAGCCATGTTTTGTATCCAGTTTCTGGTCGCCTCATGCCCAGTATTAACACAGGTGCACCACTGCTGCCCTTGCACGTGGCGGTGTTATACGTGTAACGCACCAGTTCATCACCATCAATACTCGATTCCATGATCTTTCTTACCACCCATTCACATATTGTCACGTGTTTAATCCATCCGTGTGGATGAGAAACGACTAAGGACAACCGGGAATGACTTTCCCAAAACTTCTCATGAACAGTGGTCATCAACTCCTTAAAACGTTGATCAGTTTTATACAATCTCATATAGAGATCTCTATCGTGTGTGACACACACTAGTGTTATCCAATCTCCATTGTTTAAATCTTTAAGCACGCCCACAGTGTGCAGTTTTATAACATTCTTTGTGTTTTTCTCATCATAATTTAGTTCTACCGTCGTTGTCAGTCCTTCCACTTTGTCAAAGACCACGTGTTTAGCTGTGTTGACAAAAACATAACCATACTGTCGGCAAGGTTCGTCTGAACCAGAACAAACTGGGCATCGGCATGGATCCGACCAGAAATCAAAATATTCAATCATTTGGAAGTTACTATCGTGGTTATCATCTGCCTCTCCATTACAGCTTGTCCCCTCCATATTAATTTCCATTCTGTTTTCTGACTTACCATTAACATCTTCCCCACTTTTCTGAGACTTATCTTTAATATCTTCACCACTTTTCTGAGACGTATCTTTAACATCTTCCCCACTTTTCTCAGCCTTATCTTTAACATCTTCCCCACTTTTCTTAGACTTATCTGTAATGTCTTCCCCACTTTTCTCAGACTTATTTTTAACATCTTCGTCACTTTTTTCAGACTTATCCGTAATATATTCACCACTTTTCTCAGACGTGTCCGTAATATCTTCGCCACTTTTCTCAGACTTATCTGTAATATATTTCCCACTTTTCTCAGACTTATTAACATCGTTCCCATTTTCATCACATTTATCATTAACACTCTCTCCACTTTTATCAGATGTATCTTGAACTTCTTCCTCGCGCCTCCCAGATTTATTCAAGATATCCGTTCTACTACACTCAGAACTATTTAGGACTTCATCCATATTGTTCTCAAATGTATCCTCAACTTCAGAAACGTAGCTGTCACCTTGGCTGTCATTTCCATTCAGATTTTCAACGTTTTGAGGATATTCACTACAATAAATAATACCAGATCCGTAGTGAGGCACATATTTACCCCTATAGTTGGCAAAAGCGTAGCCATCAGGTCTTTCCTTGCTGGTGTACCAGACGCAAATTCGAGCGGTTCTCTCACACATTAAACGAACATACTCTAGAACGTCTTCATCCTTGAAAGGATCAGGTAGATGATCCATGGTCATTTCTCTTGCTGGGATAAATTGTTGGTGTCCTGGATTTTTTGTGCAGCCCAGCCATTCTTTTTCTGCTCCTGCCTCTGTTGTCCATACCTCACACTCGTAATTACCTGATCAATACAGAACAAAAATATATACATTTATGTACAAAGTTCAGTATCGACAAAGGATTCACAAATGTGTACACTTTTTCAGTTTAATAATTTTTACTGTTCTTGTCTTCATGTGCTTATGAAATAATGTGTATGTGTCCTTGTATATGTATATATATATATATATATATATATATATATATATATATATATATATATATATAAATATATATATATATACAGCAATTAGATTAATAGCAGACTTTTACAGGAGTGCAAACCATAAATTTCGTGTATCTTTATTTTTTTATTAGTTCCCGTGCCTGACAACACAGCGTGCCATCTGCGACTAGCTTGTGGATGTTTCCTAGGAATGAGTCTTTTGGTGTGATTTCACCGCATGCATTACCTCGTTGTGATCTGCAAACCTCTGACCCTGCAAATGTTCTGTCAAGGGTCCAAACAAGTGAAAGTCTAATGACAGCAAGTCAGGCCTGCATGTTGGATGTTTCAATGCCCTCAAATTTCAGAGCACAAATAGTATAAACTGTGCACACAGCTGAATGCGGACTGACGTTGCCGTGCAACAGCAATACTCCTCTTGGGAGAAGTCCTCGACGTTTCAATTATACCAGGTGCATCAACCTGTTCACTATCATGCACTATCGAGCACTAGTTACTGTTTCCTGGAAATGCCCCAATGTATGGCCTTTAACATCCCAAAAGATGGTACTTATGACTTTCCCAGCAAAAGCTAGTATTTTGTATTTTTCTTAGCCATAAACAATGGACGCTTCATTTAAATTGAGTGTCTCTTACTTTCTGTTTCGTAGTGGTGCATCCCCGACTTGTTTCCAGCCACAATCTGATCTAGAAAAACATCTTTACGAACATGACGGTTCAAATGTTCCTGACAAATTATCTGCGTGCACGGATGTGATCATCGGACAGCTGTTTAGGACCCATTTGCTACACACTTTCAGATAAACGAGGTCAACATAGACAATTATGTGCATTGTGTCGTGACTCATGTCGAAATCTACCGCCATTTTATCGATAGTGACTCATGTTGCCACGGACTAGCTAGTCGATCTGCAGTTTTACTGTACTTCATCAATAACGTTTTCTCTTCCGTTTTGAAATCTTTCTACGCATTCATACACGCTCCTTTTACTTAAACAACTGTCTCCTTACTGAACTTTCATTCTTCTATATTAAATTCTGATTTAAGAAAGTTCCACACCCTCTGGCCAGGACAAACAGATAATACCTCAATGTTCTTCCACGATGCAAATCGAAAGTAGGGCGGCAATTTTGTACGTTATACTGCGCATGTGCATATTGTTTGATCGACACAATCCCTACATGGATTATTTGGTAAGGAGTCATTTTGTGTCCTCAAATAAGATTTCCGTTGTACATACTAGTCCATACAGTGTAAAATAAAATTGCTGTAACTTAATGACTGTCCCTCGTATTTATTTATTATATACATATATATATATATATATATATATATATATATATATATATATATATATATATATATATATATATATATATATATATATATCGCTATAGGAAACGACCAGCAGTGACGTTCCAGACCTAACAATGAGAAAAAAGTCCTTCATGGACAGTTACAAACCAGATGGTAAGACTCGTTTAAGTTAATGTATTGAGATTTATATATGTTTTACATTTTTATTTCATTTCATTTCATTTCAACATATTTTCATTTTAATTTGATTACAAGTCTTCATTTGGAATGACGTTACATGATTCGCCTTACATGTTTATTAGATAACTTGAAGAAACAAACAACAACAAAAAATTCCTATATTTTTTGCAAAAGTGTTTTGTACCTAAAGTAAATATATCCATCCTCAAAAAATGGTCCCATAAATTGGTGAATGTTGAGATGTAACCTCACGAGCCGGAAAGTGTACGACAACAGAAAAAAAAGGAAATGTTTCATCGATGCGGAAGGCTCATCAACAGGACAATGAATAAACAGCAGCATATTTGCACCATAGAAACATTTAGCTTCTAGGTACATGCAGATACACATGTGCATCCATACACTGGCTAATACGTCCTGATATCACCCAAAATACTGCGGTCTAGAATGGAAAGGTGTGTGCATTCGCCAGTAGAATCAAGATAGGAAAGCCTTTAATGAAATCAAACAAATGGGATCAAGACGCTGAGCAGCGCATGAGCTGCAGTGGTCAGCGACCCATAGCTGACTGCTAGCGTCAGGGCCAGCGAACCAGAGCTGCCAAGACCCTTCTACACCTCCACGCGGTGATCCTGGATAACAGGCTGCAGCAGGGCAGACTTGCTAAGGAAAGGGGATCGAGGAGGGAATGCTAACCCTTTTCTCAAAAAATGATTGCTGAAGTCGGATGTGTTGGACCGAAAGGTGCAAATATCGCAGTCAAGCTGTAAACTACAACACAACGCATTCCGTTCTCTGGACTACATTCTGCTACTTATGCCCTTTCAGGGTTTGGTAGCGTGAGATTGAGAACGAAAGAAGAAGAAGAAGAAAAAAATCAAACAAATACGTCAAACAAATACGTTTGAGGGGAAGAGAAAAGAGTGGTGTAGGGGTGTAAATCGAGTAAAGCTTAGCTTTACTCTTTTACTCAGTTTACTCTTTTGTTCGCCCTCAAGACAGTAAATGGCGGGTTGTAGTAGTTTTCCTCACATGCCGAGCCTGCTGATGGAGATGAGATGCGGTCCTCTAGGCGGTTGTACTATGCTTTGCTTCATCTGCGTGGTGCTCACTACCACGGGGGATCACATTGATCCAAATCTCGTCCGCGAGGGTACCTTAAAAACAGCCTATTTCCAGGGAACGTTGAATGGAAGAGAGATTGTGGTTTTGGTCAGTGTATTGTGCTTGACTCTGACGCGACATCCTGGTCAGTATGTTGTGCCTGACTGGACTAGCGTTTCAGTCCCCCTTCTGGTACGTAAGTTACAGCCTCGGATATAATACAACAAGAACTAGCCCACGCACAGAAGAGCACAGAGAAAATTAAATTTCAACGGCTGTAGAGAAATATATTCCTGCATCAAATCCAGTCAAACAAAGTCAGATATCAGGAAGTCAACAATCAAGAAGTCAAAAATGTATCTAGCGATAACAGTGTTGAGAACATAGAATTCGATAAACTTTCACAAATGTGCATGATACATTGTATATGTAATACGCGTCAGTGATATAGTTTAGTAGAAAGGTCAAATGAACAAGTGCTTAAAGATTTAGAGTCACACAGACAGCTAATTATGAGTATAGAGAAAGGTAGATTATCTTGGCTTGGTCATAGCATTGTGACATTGTTGTTTCTTATTGAAAATAGTAAAAGGCAAAATTCCGGGGAAAAGAGGAATAGGACTCCCAAGAAACAATTACATCACACAGGAAAACATGAACATGGTACTGAGCTGCAGATATATGATAGGAACAACGGGCAGAGACGTGACATAGAAGACGTCAATACCAGAGCAAAGACTGCCTGACCTGAAGATTATGATCTATTTCATGTGTGCTTATGAGATTCCTTCGTAAAAGGCTATAGCACTTTTTTATTTATAGTTTCTTATGAATAAAATTCTCCATATTTACTAATTACAATGTGTTAGATAGAATTACATTATGTGGATACTTTTTACACTACGTTTTGTATATGTGTGTGTGTTTGTGTATATGTGTGTCAGTGTCTGTGTATGTGTGTATGTATAATGCATTTTTCCCGTACATTCGAGGAGCAAAGAGTGGGCGCACTGAAATATTTCAAGCATGTCGTATAAGACGACTAAAGCAGGGAGTACATAATGTTAGCAGCCTCGTCATATAAAACAAGCTGCAGCATTAACTACAACTGTCAGACAACACAAAGTGCTTCAGTGATGGTTTCAGTTCCGGAAAACTGCAGCGGTCTTCTTATGCTATTTAGGGATTCAAGTGGAAATAAGAGTCAGGAGAAAATAGTGTAGGAGTGCTAGTGGAGATGAGAGTCAGGAGAAGATAGTGTAGGGATCTAAGTGGAGATGAGAAGATAGTGTAGGGATTCAAGTGGAGAGACAGGAGAAGATAGTGTAGGGATCCAAGTGGAGATGAGAGTCAGGAGAAGATAGTGTAGGGATCCAAGTTGAAATAAGAGTCAGGAGAAGATAGTGTAGGGATTAAAGTGGAAATAAGAGTCAGCAGAAGATAGTGTAGGGATTCAAGTGGAAATAAAAGTCAGGAGAAGATAGTATAGGGGTCCTAGTGGAGATGAGAGTCAGGAGAAGATAGTGAAGGAGTCCTAGTGGAGATGAGAGTCAGGAGAAGATAGTGAAGGGGTCCTAGTGGAGATGAGAGTCAGGAGAAGATTGTGTAGGGACCCAAGTGGAGATGAGAGTCAGGAGAAGATAGTGTAGGGGTCCTAGTGGAGATGAGAGTCAGGAGAAGATAGTGAAGGGGTCCTAGTGGAGATGAGAGTCAGGAGAAGATAGTGAAGGGGTCCTAGTGGAGATGAGAGTCAGGAGAAGATAGTTAAGGGGTCCTAGTGGAGATGAGAGTCAGGAGAAGATAGTGTAGGGATCCTAGTGGAGATGAGAGTCAGGAAAAGATAGTGAAGGGGTCCAAGTGGAGGTAAACGTTAGGAGAAGATAGTGAACGCATGTACGTTTTGGTCAATGTAATTATGTAAGACACGTGTGCTTATCTCTCACTATACTTCCCTCACATTTACCAGATCTTTATGATAATGTTTATCGTTATGTTACGTCCGCCCTTCTGTTTCTTGTCGAGCTTTCATTATTTGCGTTCCCATTTTATCCAGATGGAACTTCTCCAGATTCACTGCATTGATTATTTATCGCGCGTGTGGAGGCGTCATTCTTGATGTATGTGTGTCGTGTCATGTCCCTGCTATCTGCTATATGTCATCCTGCTAATTTGATACAAATTATTGATTTGTTATTGGTCTGAGGTCCCATCATCCAGCCGGTGGCACGGATTCTAGAGAAAAAAAACGGGCGCACTAATAGCGCAAGACAGTAAATAGCATCTCCCATGCTATGAACGATGTGAACGATTGTGTTATTCTTGCTCTTGGGTATCTTGTCCCTTTGACGATCCGGTCCGGTTGTCACTGTCCACAAGAGAGACAGAACGACAGCTTTTCTATTCTCTATTAAATTTAATGACAACCCGTATATCAACGCGAGAAACTTGAGACAGGCTCGGAGACAGGCGTGATTACGAACGACAAATAAAAAAGCACTTTAGCTGTGTTCGCTGTTTCCGTGTTTGCCCTTTGTCCATGTCAGTCCGGGATGAGTGCCTTTTTTGGGGTCACTAAACATATGTTATGTAAAACTCCACTTAACAGGCATTTATTTTACAGGCATCCTTGTTCTCTGATAACAACAAACTGACAAGTAGGCAATGCTCCAGAGCATGTGGTGTGCAGCTTAGTCGACAGTCGTCTGCCTTAATAGACGGATTACAGCGTGCGAGCGGTTCGAGTTCTAGGATGAACAGAAACAAATTTTGCACCTGGTGCCACTGCTCCTCCAGTCGACCCAGCTGTAAATGGCAACCTGCATGAGTTGAGAAGGTTAAAAACAACAAGGAAGGGAGCTGGTCACCCCACCTCACATACGCTGCAGCTCAGTACATGAGCTATCTTTATTCCCGGCTGAAATTGTTCCAGTGTATGCTTACATCTCACTGAGTAGTATGCAAACGGTCATCGGCTGACATGAATGCTTGCAGTCTGTCACAAACACAGACAATCAAACAAAATTCACGACACGCGAACATAGAAAGACAAGTAAAATATAGGACAAATGCACACAGAGAGACATGTTTGTTGTTGTTGAATGCCCATTGTGAAAAACGTTACTCTTTTGTGCACCCTGAAAAAGGCCGTTAAGTGGCACGTTGCAGCTGCTTTCTTCCCATTCCTAACATGCAGATGAAGGTGGACAGAGGTTCTACCTGCGGTTGTGCTATGTTTGGCTTCATCTGAGTGTCGCTCACTACTACGAGGATCACGACGACTCCCATACCTCGTTAGACAGGCTGCAATGAAAAGTTTTCCAAGAGAACTGCGTGGAAGTGAAGTGAGGGGTTTTGGTCAGTATATTTTACCTGACACTGATTAACATGGCTGATCAGTATGCTTTGTCTGACATTGACTAACATGTCTGATCAGTGTTGTCTTGTCTGACAAGACGTAAGTCTCATTAGCCCTAGAGAAGCAGGTTCATTGCAGGACACGCACACAGAAAGAAAAGTAAAATACAAAGACGCGCACATAAAGAGACGTGTAAAATACAAATCAAGCGAATTATGGAAAAATACACGTTTACAGAAAGACGTAAAATGCACGCCCAAACGTACACAGAGAGACAGGTAAAATACACTAAGTCACCATCTAAGGCAATACCGACATACCTTGATCGTTTCGCTTGTCCTCTTTTTGTTGTTCAACGTTATTGATGTCAACGTGATCGCCTTCAATCTCTAGGAAAACAGGAAGAAGATATCTAAAAGATGTTACGGCCAAGGACAGACCTAACAGATTGTGTTACAAGGCTCATTCTACCTTTCACTATTATCGTCGGAGGAGTCAATATTATCATCATTCAACCAAATGAACAGTCATTTCATTGGAACGTGTCCGGGTATTTTATAATAAAGCAGGCAGACAATGTTGGGCCGAACTATGCTAATTCCATGTCGCTTGAGTGGCATATCGGTTAGAGCGCTTGTCCCATATGAAAAACGGACCAGATTCAATCCCTGGTCTCCACACTCTACAGCCAACCCAACTGTAAATGAGTAGATGACACATAGAGTTAACGAAGGCAGGACGCGATGAAGAGAACTGGGAACCCTAACTCAGGAATGAACCAAAAACCTAACACAACAAGGGCCCTTTCCTCACGACACGTAATCTACTGGATTAACCTTACCCGTTTTGTTATATTGTCATATCTGGCATTTCGCATATGATAATACGACCTTCAAAAACATGCATGTTGAATATTTTGAAAGCGGGTGGTCAAAAGAAATGTAAAATAAACAACAGACGTGTAAACCTGAACAAGGCATCAAATAACACAGCTGCATTTACATAGTGAACAGAGAAAACAATAATACACTCAGCGGACAATCTAATTTTTCAAGAAGGTATGTGATCGTTATTTATTTTAAATTCCCCCCCCCCTTTTCCCTCCCTCCGCCACCCTCCAAAAAAAGGAAATAAAATGTTCGAAATCATACTAGAAAATGAGGTGTGACAGAATAAGATGTCAGATCATCTAATGTGGACGTGGCAAGCTGAAATTATAAGACAGATGATAACATCAATGATAACTTGTAAAAAATTGAATATTTTAATCTCTGGTTGGATTCATGCCCATGCCAAGTTTATTTTCGTTCAGACGAACCTTGCCGACAGTATGGTTATGTTTATGTCAACACAGCTAAACACGTGGTCTTTGACAAAGTGGAAGGACTGACAACGACGGTAGAACTTAACTTTGATGAGAAAAACAGATTTCAACAATGGAGATTGAATAACACTAGAGTGTGTCACACACGAGAGAGATCTCTATATGAGGTTGTATAAAATTGATCAACGATTTAAGTAGTTAATGAACACTGTTCATGAGAAGTTTTGGGAGAGTCCTTCCTGGTTGTCTTGGTCTTTTCTCACCCACACGGATGGATTAAAACGTGACAATAGGTGGACAGGCAGTAAGAAAGATCATGGAATCGAGTATTGATGGTGATGAACTGGTGCGTTACACGTATAGCATCGCCACGTGCAAGGGCAGCAGGGGTGCAGTTGTGTAATACTGGGCATGAGGCGACCAGATACTGGATACAAAACGTGGCTTGCATGCCATCATGTGCACTGTGGAGCTGCGGATAAAGATACGAATATCAGTGGAATAGAGGCTGAGATAAAGGTGGATCTAGATGACGATGAGGGAAGTGGCGATGAGTGTGAAGGTCAATGACCTGCCTGCAAGTAATGATCAATTGTAAGTTTAGGTTTTGGAAAGTTAAAGGAATGGGGCAGACCTTTTTCAGACTACTCAACCATAGCAGAGTTACTCACAGTGCAGGTTTTGAATTTGGTAACTCGGTGTTAGAGACTTCAATGTATTAGGCTAAATATTTGTCAGATATGGGATAAGTAGCTCCATTCCTTGCCACGTTAAATATGCCTTATCTAATTACAACATACACAATATTCATAATATGATTCCAACATACAAAAAACGTCTTATCTGATTACAACATGTGTAATATTCATGATACACGAGACACCAAAAGTAAAATGAGAAATAGAGAAATAATTCGATTTACAGAATTAGGAAAACATACATGTAGAGAAAGAAAAACTAAGAATGAGTAAGAGATATATAAAGAGCAATGAAAAGGTAGGTTAATCGTGTGAAAGAGAGAGAGAGATAGAGAGAGAGAGAGAGAGAGAGAGAGAGATGAATAGAGAGAAAGAGAAAAAATGAGAGAAAAAAAGTAAAGCACAGAGGGAGTGAAAGAAAAAAAAAGAGAAAAAAATAGAGAATAAAAAAGGGGGAAAAGGGAAAGAGATTGAGAAAGTACGAGAAATAAAGAAAAAGAGAAAGAAGGGATATACAGAGAAAGAGAGTGAGTGAGAAAATGAAAGATGGAAAAATAAAGAAAAAGGAATTGAGAGATAAAAAAGAAGAAAGAGAAAGACGGAAAGAGATATTGAAAAAAAGATAAAGAAGGAGAGAGATAAAGAACGACAAAGAAAAATAGAGAAAAAGAAATAGAATAAGGGAGAGAGAGAGCAAGAAAAAGAAAGAAATGCATAAAGCAAGAAAGAAAGAAAGGAAAAGAAAAAGAGAAGGACAAAAAAGAAAAACGAAAGAAAAAGAATGAAATTGAAAACGAAAGAAAGAGAGAAATAGAGAAAAAGTGAAAAAGAGGGAAATAGAGACAGAGAAAAACAAAGAGAAAAATAGAAAGAGAAAAATGAAGAAAGAGAGAGAGAGAGAGAGGGAGAGAAAGACAGAGAGAAAAATAGAAAGACAAAGAAAAATAAAGAAAGAGAGAGAGAGGTACAGAGAGAGAAAGACAGAGAGAAAAATAGAAAGACAGAGAAAAATAAAGAAATAGCGAGACAGAGAGAGAGAGAGAAAATAGAAAGACAGAGAAAAATAAAGAGAGAGAAAAAGTGAAAAAGAGAGGCAGAGAAAGACAGAGAGAAAAATAGAAAGAGAGAAAAATAAAGAAAGAGAGAGAAAGTGAGAGGGAGAAAGACAGAGAACAAAATAGAAAAACAGAGAAAAATAAAGAAAGAGAGAGAAAGCGGGAGAGAGAGAAAGACAGAGAGAAAAATAGAAAGACATAGAAAAATAAAGAAAGAGAGAGAGGGAGAAAGAGAGAAAAAAAGATAGAAAGAAATGGAAAGAGAAAGAGAGAGACAGAGAAAGAAAGAACGAGAGAAATAAAGATAAAAGAGATGTAATATATCTTCCACTCAGTTTCTCTCAAGCCCTTTTCTCTGGTAAGGATTCATTAGCTTCTTATTCACTGGATTTTAGCCATTTTCATTTGGCATTTATTTTCTCTTCTGTACTACTTTCCTTACCGCACTCAAATTGTCTGTACTTAATTTTGTATATTTGGTTTTTACTGCCGTCAGATACAGTCGCTGTATATCTGGCTGTTTTAATCTTGGTATGTCTACATTAGTGTATTTTAACATTTCCTGACTGATCTTGAGTTTTATTCGTAATTTTATACACACGGAGTTGTGACCAGAATTGATATCTACTCCTGTATATGTTTTGACGTTCTTAACATTATTTCTAAGTCTATTCCTAATCCCAGTCAAATCAATTTGGTTTCTTGTCAGTCTCTTTGGATTTTACACTTATATAGTTTTCCAACATGCTATTACAAAATGGGTTACAGTCGATAAGTGTGTTTTCTTCGCAGAACTGAATTAACCTTTCTCCTCTTTTATTTCTTTTTTCAAGTTCTAATTTTCCTGTACTGTTTTTATATTCTCCCTCCCCTGCATTGTCATCTATGTCGCCTATGCAGATGCCTTTATATGTCGATACAACTGTGTTTAGCTGCTTTTAAACGTCCTTGTAATATTCCTCTAGTTTGTGATGACCGTAATCTGAAGTTCGCGTGTAGGTTTACAAGCCGGCTATATAAAATGGTTTTACTCGAATATTTATAAACATCATGTTACCACTGCGTGCTCAATATAAACACCTGTATTTTACTATTTCTTTCTCTAGCAGATCCCCCCCCCCCACCCTACCCCATCCATTACGCCCCACCCCTGTATGTATGAATATGCGTTCGTTCTGGAAAGGACGCTTGTGACGGGTTGTAGTTTACAGTTAGAATACGATTGCTACACCTTTCGAACGACACATACTATTTCAGTACGACATTTTGGGACCGTGTTTGCTTTTCCCTTCGTTCCCTAATATCATAGTGAGGCTGCATGGTTGCAGTATGTTTTCAGAGCCGCCACTTGGAAGCGGAATATGGTCTTTGTCAGTTATGGATCACTGACCATGATGCAAACATGCAATCATCCAGTTATGAGTAATGAACCCTGATGTAAACAGCCAGTTATGGGTCATTGACCCTGATGTAAACAGCCAGTTATGGGTCATTGACCCTGATGTAAGCAGCCAGTTATGGGTCATTGACCCTGATGTAAACAGCCAGTTATGAGTCATTGACCCTGATGTAAACAGCCAGTTATGGGTCACTGACCCTGATATAAACAGCCAGTTATGGGTAATTGACCCTGATGTAAACAGCCAGTTATGGGTCATTGACCCTGTTTTAAGCAGCCAGTTATGGGTCATTGACCCTAATGCAAAAATGTAAGCCGCCAGTTATGAGTCACTGACCCTGATGTAAACAGCCAGTTATGAGTCACTGCTACTATATCTTCGGCCACTCAGAGTATCCATACCCATAGTTATCGCCTCTAAAATCAGATTGTTTAGTTTGTCATCTTTCAAGTTCCTGTCCTTTAACATCTCTTCCTTATCTGCAGGTTGTTTACCATGTGTTGACTTCAGCTATGGCCCCATTGCTAACATCTACGAGGTGATTCCCCAAACTTGTCCACTGTGACCTATCCCCTTTCACCATGTGTCACATGTGCATCTTCGTATACAACATGCTAGTAGTTTACACATCTTGAGTCTTTGGCCCATTATTGGTTTATTAGCCGCGTGAAATGCGCCAACATGTTTATATTAATGAGCTGGCAATAGTGTTGACTGTGATTCATACTTATGCCCTTGCTAAAACAACAGTTGCTACCAGTCCCGCGCGGTGCAGAGGTATAAATCGAGTACAAGATTAATTTGCAATTCCAACACACTGTGTTTGAAATCAGTTCCGTGTTCAGTTTGATTGGGCGTGTCTGGGATTTTTCTGGGTAAAACCGCTGCTCTTCGTGTAAACAAGGAAATTACGTACTGCAAAACTGTCATAGTGCAACACATCACAAACTGATATACACACGCACCCATAAACTGGCCTACACGTCCTAATATAACTTAAAAGACTACGATCTGGTATTGAAAGGGGCGTGAATTCCCTAATAGAAAGGCAAACGTTTAACAAACAACAACACTGAACTGGTAAGGAAACAAAGTATTCTGTGAAGGCAGGGTCAGTTACTGTATTCAAATATAAAAAGGATACACTTAGCCATTTTAAAGAACAAGTTCTGTAGAAGAAAATGGATGTGTGCAGACTGAAAAGTCTTCTTAACCAGTACAAAGAAATTAAGTCTGAAAGCATGAAAGTTCTCTGTGTACACACAATTGAAAACATTACAGTACGAAGATAGGAGGGATGATATTTTGGCAGACCTCTATCATCAATCAAAAACCGCTTGCCAGGAGCATCAAGAAGATATGCGCACTACTACCGTTAACAGGTTTGGTCTGTTATGTTCTAATAGGAGAAACTGGTAACTGTGGTAACTGACCCTATCACCGTTATACTATGGAACCCATACAGAAGGCAAACGAGAGACCAACTTAAGACAACTTGACGAAGAACAATAGAAGCTTAATTGGAAGTCACAAACGTGCTCTGGGTTCCCTTATGTTGTTGTTGAAGGAATGCCCATAATAGGTAGATTTACCCTTTTGTGCGCCCTAAAAAAGACGTTGGTGGCGGTTTGTTTCTTTCAAATCCCGAGCGTGCTGATGAAGGTGGGCGGGGTCCTCCAGACCGTTGTGCTATGCTTAGCTTCATCTACGTGTCGTTCATTACTAGGTGGAATCAATTTGATCCCTCATCTTGTTAGCCAGGCTGCCATGAAAACAGCCAAGTTTCCAGGAAGGGCAAAGAGGAAGTCAAGGTGAGGGTCGTGTCCAGTATGTTTTGCCTGAACCTGACTAACATGTCTGATCAGTATATTTTGCTTGACCAGACATTAATCTTCCTTCCCCTGGTATCTTATAAACGATGGCCTCAGATCAGGTGAAGTGGAGGAAGTTTGCTACTATCATCAAAAACGACATCAGGCGTGAAGGTCACAAACCGCGTTGCCAGTCACTGACCTAGAATCTAAGAAAAGCAACTATGGAGGTAACATTTAGCCGTAAAATAATAGTGCACCAAAAAAAAAATAATACAATTTAATTGGGTTTTTCCCCCTGTTACCATCATCTGGCACGTGTGAACGTGGAATATTGTAGAGTTCAATCACTTAAATTGGAGACGTGTTGGCGGGCTTTTATCTCTCTAATATTGAGAAATGTCTGCCACGCGGAGTTAACTGGTACAATTCGCTACAGGCCTGTATATTAATCTTGTAATGTATCTACATCTCCTGTCCTTGTGTACTGTCGAACTACTCAACGTTAACAAATTACGTGCAAAAAAAAAAGTTACTTCTGTCAGCTCTAAATGTATCTGAGACTCTCAAATGTATTATTGTGTCTCTGCAGTAGTGTCTGAATTAGCAATAGCTACACAATAAACATTTCCCCTCAACCTCTGAATTGCAAAGTGTAAAGTGTTCCATTTTCATGGTGTTTTTCCTAACCAGTGGCGATTTGCATGTGTCAGGGAGGTTCCACTTTTTCAAGCCATTTGGTTATGCGCATTTGGGAGTCAGTTAGATAAAATTTGTATATCTGTCTATTTTCAGTCCACTTATGTCGCTACACGTTGTGGGGAGATGTGACCTCCTTTGTTTCATATTTTTTGGAAGGCGAATATCTCCTGGTGACTTGCCAGGTCAACCCCATGGCAATCCCAGCATCTGTTAGCCCCTGGAATACACGATCACCTATTTTTGGGAATAGTGGTGATGGAAGCGTAAATTAGAGCAAGGTAGACCCGCAGTCTGTCAGGGGCCATCTATTACGCTCCGCTAACTCCATAACCATGACATGATGTTATAGCCACACTGGCTATGTATTTTATTGCAACGTATTCTCTGTGGTACGAGAATTCCTAGAATTTGTGAGTAGATTTTTCACTTTGAATTTTGCCCGAGCAGCGGGTGTAAACCTACTCTTTTCGATTTCGAACTGCTAAGGTATTTTTAACGTGTGCGCCGCTGCACGTCGGATGATCCACGTGAAAAAATCCCGGTCTGCACCAGGATTTGAACCCGCGACCTCCAACACACGAGGCGAACACCTTACCTCGAGACCACTGGGTCCCCGATGAGATTGTATATATTACAAATACATGTATTGTCAAAGGCAAGAACAACTGGTATCTCACGAGATAATGTTGCAATGTTGAAATTAGGACGTTAATTCCGACCAAACAATTTCTAAGAATGATTCCAGGACGTATAACATTGCTTGTCACAAAACGTTTTGATTCAAACGTAAACGTATTATATTTACATATATTTCCATGATATGTGTTGGCCACCAGCAGAGGCCACATACAAGTTTTACGTAGACCAGATTTAGTCCGTCGGATAGCAGCTGAACGTAAACCACAATTCCCTCATGTGATCACGTCTCTCTGAAACGTCTGGTGTTGGTTACCAATTATTGTGTTGATTTCAAAATCATCTATCCAGGTTTCCGTCTCTTTGTTTTCCCACTGACAGTCAATTCCAACTACCAATTACAAGAAGAATAACCAGATGCCACAACATTTTATATCAGTGACAAGCACTACCTGTTTAGAAATGTATGTGTTGTTTAAGAGTTGAAGGCATTTTTTAAGCTGCTAGTAATGATACTAAAAACTCATGTAAAGTCGCACCTTTGTAGTTAGTTTAATACTTCAAAGAGGCCATACCTAGGACAAAGTTGTACATTCCAACTGTCTTAGAAGATATATTTACACATCCATATTAAATGTACCATACATGCTCTGATAACAATGGCATGACAATGTATAGCTTATGTCAATAAAGATGCTTTGTACACTAACACTAACTAAATAACCAAAACAAACACAATATGCACAGTTCCTGATACCTATAAATAGCGCACCACAGGCAACAAATCATTTAATCAGATCGGATGTTATATTTACAAATTTAGTGTTTTTTATGTCTCTGCTTGTTTTGTTTGTTAGTCTTTTGGTAAATTTTACACAGTTTTGTTCGCACACGAAACAATTATTTTTTTTAAAGTAAAACACCAACTTTGTTACAAAACTGTTGAATTCACAAATATAAATTTTGAAAACCGAACAATGTTGTGGTATGGCTGCATGAATACAAATACATACAGTTAAAATTACCTGCTAGCATTGTTGTGTTGTTTCATATAAGAATGTATTTACAAAACACAACAGGACGAAGATCCAAACATATGCGTGCTCTAAGCGTCCAAGCTATTTTTGATATGTCGAATTCTCAAGACGGATGTTGTTAATGTTTTTTGTGTCACGAGGGCGTGACTAACGCCTTTAGTGCAGATCACGGATTTCATAGAAATGTAAAAGTATGCAGTGGTATTGCCCTGTTGAAATACACATGTCAAAGGTCTACTTTTAGTGGCACAGCTACGAGTTGTGTTGATATATGGCGATCCAACAACACAGTTCATGTCAAAGTGAAGTGATACTTATAATTGTTTTTTAATGATATTAATGTAGTCCCATAACAGAAACTGCTGTCAGAGATGAAGAGTTAGAGACCACTATGCCTCAATTTGTGTGTGAAGTTGGATGGGGAATTGGTTTCATTTTTGCCTTTTCTTCCAAAATAGTAAAGCAGGTATACATTTAAACTGAGGTGACTGCCGCGTGTCAGTAACAGAAATCGAACACGATTCCTTTACAGTGAAAAACAAGCGCTGTACCACTATGAAAATCAGGCGATCAACAATTAAATGTAAAGTTTCTATATCCGTAGGACGGGAATGTTGAATAAAGGGAACATGTGATATGTAGGAAGAAGATTTAGGTTGAAAAGGGAGAGAGTTATATGTATGGAGACGGTTACAGATTGGAAAGGGAGAGAGTTATATGTCTGAACATGAAAGGTTGAAAAGGGAGGGAGATATTTCTGGAGACGGGGGAGTGTGATATGTCTGGAGAATGGAGAGTGTGATATGTCTGTTGTAGGGGGAGTGTGATATTTCTTGTGTAGGATTAGTGTGATATGTCTGGAGAAGGAAGAGTGTAATGTGGGAGCTATCTTTTATCGTCAACATGTATCAATGTATTCACGTCAAGTTTATCTGAATGTAGGAGTTTACTTTTCTTGCTAACCTGTATCAATGTATTCACGTCAAGTTTATCTGAATGTAGGAGTTTACTTTTCTTGCTAACCTGTATCAATGTATTCACGTCAAGTTTACCTGAATGTAGGAGTTTACTTTTCTTGCTAACCTGTATCAATGTATTCACGTCAAGTTTATCTGAATGTAGGAGTTTACTTTTCTTGCTAACCTGTATCAATGTATTCACGTCAAGTTTGTCTGAATGTAGGAGTTTACTTTTCTTGCTAACCTGTATCAATGTATTCACGTCAAGTTTGTCTGAATGTGGGAGCTTTATTTTCTTTTTAAGTTTTATTTATGTATTCACGTCACGTCAAGTTTGTCTTAAACTGCGATCTTACTTTTCTTGTTATCCTGTATCAACGTGTTCACGTCAAGTTTGTGGGATCTTACTTTTCTTGTTATCCTGTATCAACGTGTTCACGTCAAGTTTGTGGGATCTTACTTTTCTTACAGACCTGTAAAAAATGTGTTCCTGTCACCTTCCATCCTTGCCGCGCCTGTGGAACAAAGCATCTAGTTGTTGCTCGCCTTCGTTTATATTGTGGGTTGTCTTATTCCGCTCATAAAGTCGGGCACTGATTGCTTTTGCTTTGTTTTCTTGTTATTCTCTAGGTTTGTGTTGTCTTCCCACACATTGCATGTATTCTTATATTAACATGCTGTTACTATTTTATAAACTGTGATCTATTTGATCCTAATTGTTTTCTATTTTAGTATCTTCTGACAGATAGTAGTTATAATTGTGATTGACCATCTGATAGAAAGTATGGGATAAAGGTACCTTTTGTTAATGTTATCAAACGTGGATGGCATAACCCATAACATCACTAGACACACATTTCGGAAACATAATGAAGGCGTTCTTTGTTCTTGCTGCTGAACAATTTTTTCCAAAAGAGGAGTGGAGGAAAACTATTTATAAGTGTGGTAATATAGGGCTGAAACGAAAAAAGAAACGAAATCTACCTTACAACTAAAGGTCCTTGTCAGTGTAAATACAAAAATTATGGGGTAGCAAATCATATATAAAAGGGCGAATACATAAAATAGAAATTCTTCTTCTTCTGCTGCGTTCAGGATTTTTAGTCATGCTAGATCTGTAGTCCCGTTGCTAGGACGATGTCCATAGTCCGTTCCAGATGCGGGTGGCAGCGCCACAGCTTCTGTCTCCCTCTAGCCACGTTTGACATCGTAGGTATCTGTGTATTGGGCAGTCCTGTAGGATGTGTTCAGTAGTCTTGACTTCGGTTCCACATGGGCAGTCACTTGAGTGTGATATCTTGAACCGATGTAGGTAACCCAATAATCTACAGTGGCCTGTTGTCAGGTGAAAGGTGGTGGATCGTTGGTGTATGTGGATCTGGTTGGATTGGTCCAGGTATATTGCTCACTTCCATGTCTGTCTTTCATTCTGAGTTTTATTAATTGTGGATTATAACTTTGTCTCTCGGTAAGACATTGAATAGATACGTTGCTCCATCTTGCTAACTGATTTGGATAGAGCATCAGCTCTCTCATTCCCTGTCATTTCACAATGGGAAGGTAGCCACTGAAGAGCAACTGTTGAAGTGCTTTGGGTTTTATTGAGCTCTGATCTGATTTCCTGCAGCATTTATTCCCACCTAGTGTTGTGTATTGTTTCTAGTAATCTGCAATCTGTAAAGAATACGATTTGAATTGGCAGGTGGTCGTCTGACCTGGTAAACATTCTTAGTGCCTGTAGGAGCCCCATTGACTCCGCCCTAAGGCTGGAAGAAATCTTCCCGGTAGGGAAAGCTCTATGAGTTATTTTCCCATATTTGTATCTTACAAAAATGCCTCCTCCCTCATCCTAACTGCGCCCTCTGCAGATCCATCTGTGTATATATGAGTCCAGTTCTTAGGGCCGTATTTTCCTTCAATCATCATCTGAGCTAGGGTTTTTAAGGCGAAAGCCTGGAAATTGTCCTTTTTCATTCTTGATATCTGCTTGGCCATTAGGATGTTTTAATGGCAATAGTCAGTCAGCATTTCAATTTGTGTGAATTGCCTTGGGATACTGTTTTCAAGATGGCGCTGCAGGTGTTTTGAGTTGTGTAAAAAACTGGTTCTCTTTACTCGATTTTTTTTTAGATTTCGGAGTTTGTCTTGCATGGGATGATTTGGCTTGGGTTTCATCTTCTCGCTGAGAATAAGCACCTTCTCAATCCGCCTGCTGTCGAGTGAGCACAGTTTAATATGCTTTTTCATTGACTGGATGTGGGTGGTCCTCATCCCCATGTAATTAGTTCGTCTGCCTTTTGGACTTTTGTTAAACGTTATGTGTTTGTTTTTGATGCAGTCGCACAGACTGACATACAATATTCCAATACCGGGGTGATTGTGCATGTGTAGACATTTTTTGGAAGCTGCATGTAGCTCCACAGCTTGTACTTCCCAGCTTCTTCGTGAGGGAGAGTTTCCTGGTGACTTTTTGCACAATGGCATTTAGCTATGACTTCCATGTCAGTCGTTTGTCTAGCTTTGTCCCCAAGTATATGGGGTTATTCTCAAATTCAAATTCGCTTTCTTGCAATTACAGTTTGACCTTTTCCATGTTGATTAAAAGGGAGAAGCAGGTTGCTACTGCCTTTGAGCGGTTGATTTGAACACCCCAATCAGATGCCCATTTGCCAGTTGTGTTTAGTGATGTTTGCATTCTGTGTTTTGCAGTAGGCAGATGTTCTGTACCAATCCAGGCTGTAAAGTCATGTGCATTGAGAGCTATGGAGATATGTTTGGGAAATGTCTCTGCAATATCGTTGATGAATACTATGAAGAGAGTTGGCGAGATGATTCCTCCTTGTGGTACACCTTGCTGGAGGTTGAAACGGTGGCTACGATTTCAATCTAGTGTCACTATTGCTATTCTGTACTGGGGGAAGTCTTGTATCTAGGTAACCATTCTCCCTTCTATTCTATTTATTAGCAGGTTGAGGAGAAGTCCTTGTTTCCACACCCTGTCGAATGCCTCAGTTAAGTCGACAAAGACAGCAAACACTATTAATTCTTCTCTTGGAAAGCATCTTCTACTTCCTTGGCTAGCTATACTAGCTGATCTTTGGTACTATGGTTTTTCCTATAATCAGATTGTGAGTTGTCCAGCACGCAGATTTGTACAGATATGTCAGCAGTCTCGTGTTGACCATTCTCTCCATGACCTTGCCTAGATAGCTCAGTATGCTGATTGCTTGGTAGCTGGATTTTCTGGTTTTCTTCTGCTGTTTCTTTCTGATGTTAGTGATGATTGCCTCTCACCATCTGCCTGTGTATTTATAGCACTCCAAGATTGGTTACATATAAGTAGGAGCTTCCGTCTGGTTGTGGGTCTAAGATGTTTGATCATGTCATTTTTGATGCCATCCTTTCCTAGGGCTTTCTTAGTCTTCAATTTCCTTATACAGACATTTAGTTAATTCAATGTGAGGGATAAGTTCATTTGGTCTGGGTATTGGTGTTTCAACTTATTTTTAATTTCTGTTTGGACTGCTTGACTTCGTGCTTATGAGAGTGTTGTGGTGCTTTCTTTCTTGTAGTCGGCCAGGATGTTTGCCAGAATCTTTTTCATGTAGTGTTTTCTATTTTCATTAATCACAATCGTGCAGGATCCTGCTTTTGTTTCTTCGTTAAGAATTTGTGTTAGGTTCCACAACTTGCTTGTGTCTTTGTTCAGGATAATGGTCTTTTCGTGCCAACTTCTTTGTGTTTCGGCCTTTTTCTATTCCTCGAAGGCATGTTTTATGTTGTTAGGCCTATGGGTATTTTCGACTGTGGGGTTTAGCTCCGCAGTTTTCTTTGCTTCACCGAGGCCACTGTGCTGTTTTTCCAACGTGTCGCTCCAATAAGGTTTGCAGTCTCGTTGTTAGCCACGTGGGATTGATGACTTTGAGGCTTGAATTATGGCATCACTAATGCTGCCGACATTATTGTTTGTGTTGTTTGCTCTGGGGATATTTTGACAGAGACGATCAGCCGTTTCCTCAAAGAGGGCCCAGTTTGCCTTTCTGAAGTTTCTACTGGGGGCGCATGCTATACTGCTTCTTACTTCCTATTCCAGTCAATGTGAAAGTGGTTAGCACATAGTCACTTCCTCCCAGTTGAATGTTCATTATTCTTTTAGTGATGCGGTGTATGTCATCGGTTGCCCTGGTGATATCTGGTGTGCCCACATTTGTTATGCCCTGTTGTAGTTGCATGACCTTGTCATATAGCTGATTTATGAGTATGAGTATGTTTTCCGTCATCCAGTCTTCATTCTCATCTCCCCTCATCTATTGTCTCGTATCCCCAGCTTGTTGGATGGCCGTTAAAGTCTCCAACAATGAGGTGTCTTTGCCTTTCAAGTTTCACCTTGTGTATGTCAAGATTTTGTACCCGGAGAAGTGTAACAGTATGTGATTGTTTCGTCATCAGACAATAATAGCTTGATTGCGAGACATTCGAGCTGCTCTCTTTGTTCTGCTTGTCCCTATGGCTGGGATTACAGTTTTCACCAATGTCAGAATTCCCCTTTTGATTGTCTTTGATCTGTCTTGATTGAAGAATTCATATCCACGACTGAATAATTTATGGATATTTTTTGGGGTTGGGTTTCTTGTAATCAGATTATGTTTATATTGTATTTTCTGAGGAATTCTTGCATCTCCAGCTTTGTGTTCATTACTGCTTTTCCATTCCATTGAGCCACTGTAAGACAGTGGTTTGCTTGGTCGGTTGCACCACTCTGTCTGCCCGCCCCCCCCCCCACCTCACCCAACCCCACGCCGGGCCTTTTAGTTGACAGAGGCACCGGTTGCTTGGGTGAATCCTTTCTAAGCTAATAACCTCCGTTCCTCCCCGGTTGTAGCTGATAAGGACGTCGCCATAAAGTTAGGTTAGATTGTCGCATAGCCATGCCTGTAGAAGCGTACTTTTCCAAAATGTCCCGGTGTGTATACCGTAGCTAACACACTCCGTTTTCAGCAGACCGGGTTGCGATATGTATTCTGTGTTGTCCCCCACAGCTTCTCCATCTCCCAGTGGTGACTGTATGGCAGTAAATTGGTTTATTTACCAATGTTCCTTCCCCGTGGCTAGATCTTATACCGGCTCTTGCTCAATAGAATGTACCCGTCATAGGACATATGGGGTAGTTCAGTGGGTGCAACAGTGCCACCTGTTGTTCCACCCCGTCCTGCTGGGATGCATTGCCGTTTGGTCCGCTACTGCTTATTTGCCCAGTTACAACTAGCTAAGATCACAGCTGGCACAATATATCTGGGAGTCGTTCCACCATCCGTCGCCTGTTGACGGACCTAGTTGGTGTCAGTCTCCCCTGTTCTCCAGGAAAATAAGGATCTCAACACATACACGAGCAAGTAAAGGTACTTAGCTGGATAACACATTAGAACCGCTCTCCTTACCAGAAGATCCTTAAAACATGTCAGTGAAACAATCGAGCGGAATTGACTGTCCAGGAAGACGTAAGAAGTGGGAGAAAGCAGGATAAGCCATTACCGATCAAGCGAGTAAGGACCAGATGGTGATATGTGCACATGTAAAGCACCTAAGTAAAAAAAAAAAAGGAGGGAAAGGTAGGGGGAGATTACGATTAGGTAAGTGTATGGAAAATGTTGTGGACATGCGACTCGAAGCAGACATATGCGGCTCGAGGCAGAGATACGGCTCGAGGGAGACATGCAGCTCAAGGCAGACATGCGGCTCGAGGCAGACATGCGGCCGGTAAGTTTATTCTCAAGTTCGAATCGATGACGATCGTCAGAGAAGCTAGAAACTGCCAGAGACAGTGACATCAGCTTTACCACAATAGCCAGGTTAATCAAAGTAGCTGAAAAGAAATAAAGCGCCAGTGAAGAATGAAATACCAGCAGAGATTTACAAAGTGTATCCAAGCATGGTTGTTAACATATTAGAAACACTGTTTGCAGATATCTCCAAAAGAGAAGATTTACGCATAAACTGAACGCAGGGAATGGAAGTAAAAATTCCAAAGTAAGGTGATCTGATTGGCTGTAACGATTCAAGAGAAATTACACTACTCTCAATTCCAGAAAATATATATTTAGTAAAATTATGATAATGATAATTTAAGATGAAATAGAACAAGCATTCGCATAGAGCAATGAGGGCTTAGAAAAGGAAGATGATCTATGGTGCACATATTCACGAATCGCAACATCCTAGAACAATGTACTGAATGACAGAGAAACATGTACATCAACTTTGTGGATTTTGAAAAGGCATTCGACAGTGTGCACAGAGACATTATGGCATACAGCAGAGAACAATTAAAATATTGGCTCTCTTCTGTAAAGTTGTTCCTGCAACATGAACAACTCTGAAAGAAAATTCTCAGTTAAGTCTTTAGTGAGATAGGGATTGTCATGCCATTCTTGCTACTCAGCCTTGTAACTGACTGGGTACTTAACAACACTATTGAGAAAGATCAGAGAGTCATAAAGTGGACACCATTCACTATGCTAGAAGATCTTGATTTTGCAGATGATATAGCCCTCCTGGCTCGAAATACGAACCTATCCAGAATAAAAGTACCTAGCTAGAAAAAATCGCAAAACAGGAAGGATTGAAGATTAACAAGAAGAAAACTCAAATTATAACCAACAGTGCAAACCAACAAGTGATCCTAGGAAACCAAATGTTGGAGAATAAAGAACAGTTTACTTATCTCGAATGAGTGGTGTCACTTCAAAGAAGGATGAGAGAGGACATCAAATCCCACTTAAAAAATGCCTTTCTCGCAATGAAATCAATTTGTAAATCCAGAATATATAGTAGGAAGACTAAACCAAAGCTATATAATAGTAGTGTCTTACCAGTACTTCCATATGGTTCAGAATGCTGGAGGAGGACAATGAAGGATACCCAGACCGTAACAACCGTCCACCATACATATTAGTGTTTTCGCCAGGCAAAATATCCAATGTTAAACTTTAACAGAACACAGACCAAGAATATATGGATAGCATTAAAAGAATGTATGAAGATGGCGGGGGAATGTCATGTGAATGAGTCTATACATGTCCGCGAATAAAAGCACTTTCATGGACATGAGGATAAGAGAGTGAAAAGTAGACAAATAACTACTTGGAGACGCACGATGGAAGATGAACTATGCTGCGCATATATGACATGGGACACTGCGCGATAGGTTACCCATGACATAAAAACATGAAAGTCCTTATGGAAGTCTGATGTGACATACAACATAAAGAGAATTAGGATTAGTGTTCTTCCCACATTCAGGTTTGTCGTTTATGACGTGTTGATACGCATTCCATACCACAGTTATACACTTCCTATGTGTTAATCCCCTAGTCCCTGACATTTCCACTTGAAATTGACTTTACATTGGACATAAATTCTGTTCAACCACTGCAAGTCCTATAACTCGCCAGTCTTTGAATATTAGTCAAGTTGTATTTAAACTAGTTGTCTCTCCTTGCATTGCTAAAGGGCATTTGCTTGTGTCCGTCGTTCTTGAACAGCCGGAGAATAATAATGCACTATGTGTGAAACATCAGTATTCCTGGATTCTGACAGATTTCTTCGGATTATGTAGCCGATTTGATCTTGTTAATTGTAGTTGATGATAATGACAGCACATTTAGTTGTTGTCTTATTTGCATTCCTATATTCGTTCTACGGATCATTATGAAGAGGCTAAAAAAACAGGCTCAATGAAGAGGTGCATGAGGCCCAGGCAAGTATCAGATACGGCATGGGCACGAGGGATCATATCCTCATGATAAGAAATATTATAAAAAATGTTTTTAAAGTATACGTTTGACTGTGTGCTACACCTAGCGTTTCGGAACACACTGAGAGACATGAGAATTCTAAAGCATGTGATTCAATTGATCGAATCACTATACAAGGAACAACAAGCTTCGGTCAGAGTATCGGATTGGTTCGAAGTTCAAAAGGTCGTAAGCCGGTGAAGAATTCTCTCCCCTTATATTTTCAATATATATACAGAATCCAAAATTAGGAACGTCAAAAAACGATTAAAATGATGACAAGTTCGAGCCATCAACAACTTGCGGGAACGAGATACCAGAGCTTAGATATGCAGGTGATACAGTTGTTCTCTCATACAACGGTGCGAGGGCTGGATCGATCAGCTTCCCATCAAGGCTTGCACATCTCCTGGACGAAGACGAACATTCAAAACCTCAGCAAGGGCCCTTCTGCGTTGAGCATCACCCTAAACGACAACCCTGCTGCAGTCACCGAGGGCTTCATCTACCTGGACATCAGGTAATCCTCTTACGCAGGCAGCAGTTACGGCATCTCCTGTAGGATGGCCTAGCTGTTTCTTCCATGCACTCGCTCAGCAGAGTCTGGACCCAGCGAAGGTTCGCCCTGGAGACCAGGCTTCGTATTTACTTCTCGTGCATCGTCCTCATTCTCCTGTACGACTTCGAGACCTGGACACTTCCACCACAGGACCAGCGGTTCTCGAGGCCTTCCATCTATGCAACCAGAGGTGGACACTTCCACCACAGGACCAGCGGCTTCTCGAGGCCTTCCAGCTATGCAACCAGAGGTGGACACTACCACCACAGGACCAGCGGCTTCTCGAGGCCTTCCATCTATGCAACCAGAGGTGGACACTACCACCACAGGACCAGCGGCTTCTCGAGGCTTTCCATCTATGCAACCAGAGGTGGACACTACCACCACAGGACCAGCGGCTTCTCGAGGCCTTCCATCTATGCAACCAGAGGTGGACACTAGCACCACAGGACCAGCGGCTTCTCGAGGCCTTCCATCTATGCAACCAGAGGTGGACACTACCACCACAGGACCAGCGGCTTCTCGAGGCCTTCCATCTATGCAACCAGAGGTGGACACTACCACCACAGGACCAGCGGCTTCTCGAGGCCTTCCATCTATGCAACCAGAGGTGGACACTACCACCACAGGACCAGCGGCTTCTCGAGGCCTTCCATCTGTGCAACCAGAGGTGCATCCGCAGAATCTACCGGCGCGACTTGATTTCCAACAGTGAAGTAGTTCGACGTACTCAACTCAATGCCGGCATTACATCAACGATTGATCGCCGTCGCTTCTCCCTCATTGGTCACGTTGTTCGCCTTTCTCGGAAAGTCTCAGGCCACAAGATGCTCAGGCAGGCTGTTGGGCTAGAACAGGAAGAGGCTGTGCTCATCCTGGAGATGGGTCGCTTATTGCATTGATGATTGCTGGTTATAGTATTGTCATTTCCAATTCGATCATATGGTAATGCCATTATTTATCTCTTATTTGTATCTAACTTTTGGTGAAATGAAAGATATGATATCAGGACATTTTGTCTACACACGGCCCTGAAGATTAAAGGTTTGAAATGTATGTTTTCAACCCATGCCGTAGACATTCTTTATGTACGTTTCTTGCAAAGTATGTGCAAAAAACCTGACACGATAACTCCACAGCTTAATGGGGTTTCACAAATGAATCCCTGTACAGCCGGTCGACTGCAGTATGCTGGTAGTGAGAGTTGAACACTGTACCTTTGTGGTGAAAAGCATGTTCTCTGCCGCTACAATAATTAGACTCCCGTTATGTTTTTTAGCTATCTCAATCTCCAATCTTGTTCAGGATGTGTTATATTATGTAATCACAAACGTTTTAATCTTTAGTTCTCTCAGAGTAGCTTCATCCTGATATCCAAAGATTAGCACAAACCCATCGGTATGTACGACACGGGTATCTTCCTACATGTTATCAGTTATTACCATTGGTTTAATTGCACTACTCTCTACATTCACAGCTTAGGATGATGATAACTTTTTGGTAGGCTGCAATCTTCTGTCCAGAGTCGACCAAGCTGTAAATGGGTACTTGACTTTCTGTCAGAGAAGGAAAGGTAGTGAGAAAAGTAACTAGCCACCCCATCTCATAAGAAAACGATAGCCAGGTACAATGAAGTCTCTAGCTCTTCATCCCTGACAGCAGTGCCTGCCTTCTGTGTGACTACGTTTACTATTTCAAGGACCAACTCATGTGAAGAGAAAGCCATCATGCTCAAGTTTTGCAGCTGCCATTATCTTGAGCGCTGACATGTATGTATGGTTGTTTTGTCGGAAAGGTTGCGATCAATGGTGAACTGAAGATATTTAACCTATCAGATTTCTCAATGTCTTGCCCATTGACGGTAATGTCAGTCTTCCCTCTAGCTAGGTTCGAGGAGCATCACTTTACGCAGGCACGTCTTTGACATGCACTCCATGACGACTGTGTAATCCCATTTAATCTAATAAAAAATATTGGAAACTGTATTTGTCAGGGTAAAATCGTTACCTGTTACATGAGCTTGCCTCCTGGCAGCCAATCAAATTTTACAGGTGTAGTCGAATGGTGTGTGTAATATATTATTAACTTGCGTTGCGTTCATAATCAGTCCCATACTACCGTCCGATTGACTGTCCACTTTCCAAATCTCCAGTTAGTTTATATTTATCCAAAAGATAATACAACGCATCTTCTAGCGATATTGCATTTTTGTGACACGACAATGATTGGGACGTTTAAGACGTATTTAATAAGAAAATTAGGCATCTATTTACCTGAATATTTTGTGTTTCATAAGAAAGAATAATGTAAGAATTAGAAAATAGTTCACTCTCAGCAGGTTAGATTTAGATAACGTTGTAAAGCCACTTCAATAATTTACTTTGGCTGTCTCAGCCTCCTGTAATAGTGATCGATGTATGTCGCCGACCATTGTATGCCTATCCTAGCCAATCCTGTCTACAAGGATGTCATCTATCAACGTTAATGTTCTTCCTGACCCTGTCGGTTGATAGTCTGTTGTTGCGTTATGTACGAAGGCGATTTAAAGTGTTACCTCCAGAGCCATAACTATGACAGCAGATATGTTGCACGACAGTGCTCAGAACCATGTGGCACCCATGTGAAAATAGTATCTAATGAAGTAACTATAGAGGCATATAGTGGCACATGCCTGGAGCGCTTGCATGCGCACAGCAGATATTAAATGGCGGTAAACATGAAAATACGGCTGAAGCAGCGTGCTATGACTGAGTGACAACGGAAGGTTGTGTGTCCATCAACATGCATCGAAGAACGCTGCGGTATAAGGCGACAATCCAGCAACGACGAACCCGCATGACAAGTCGCGGAGCGGACGACCGATTAAAGTGTGGATGCACATCACCAAGCTCGTGAGGACGAACTGATTCGCATCGATCGTCGTGTCATGCAGTGGATATTGTCACAATGCGTTTGATTTCGATTGAGCGAGTCCATTACCCTATCTATGCTCTGCTTGGGTACAAGAAAGTGTGTGTGAGGTTTTTTTTAGTTTAGTTTATTTGCGTTCGCCTGTTTTTTCTAATCCCCAAGGCGGTGTGCGTTGCACAGCGTTTTTATTTTGCGCCTGTCGGCCCAGTGCATCCGACTTCAGCATGCATTTTATGTAAGGGTCTGCTTCCTCCTGCATTTTCTAAGGGTTTGCTTCCGCGGGGTAACGGCCGGTGCTGTGATAGGGATCGAACCCAGCACATTCGGGTTGTGAGCCGTGCCACTTAACCACTAAGCCACGCCGTCCCCATACAAACGGATATAAAACTGCCCAGACAGCAGATGTGTCAGTCGACAAACAGTCACTGCATTGGAGGACCTCAAGTTTTACATTTTACCGCACCCATCGTACAGCCCTGATCTAACAATGTGTGACATCTTCGTCTTCCGGAATCTGGACGATCACACCGAGAGACACTATTCTGACGCCGAGGTGCAACCATTTCGAGATAAGACGTCTGTTTGTTTTCCTCGACAGGATGCAACAACTTGTCCGACGCTGACGTTTGTATGTGGGCCGAGATGGTGACTACGTTGAAAAATAATGACACGTCACATAAACGATATTCCAAGCTTCAAGAAAATTTATAGCGCCTGTGTAAATCTTCCACATTCATAAAAATATCTCCTCAAAGGCAAAACTTGTCAAATGGCCCTCGTATGTTACACAACACTCCTGAGGGACCTCCATTAATGAGACAAATGTGGACATGCGCACAAAGGCTCTGATACAAATGATTTATTGAAGTGCTTTTGAGACCTACGTCATGATTGGATAAGAAGGCTCGTGTCAAGTTCAGATGAAACAAGGAGACCAGCAATCTACCTCGAGTACATACGTGCACAAGAAAACAGGATTGTTGCTGCAGCCTGCCCAAGGAAGTAGAGATTCGACACTGTGCTCCACGTAGTGATGAGCCTGTCTAGAAACCTTGCATTGCATTACAACTAGCAAAATCATGTATATTAACTTCAGCATGCATCTGGATGTGAGAAGGGGCATTACAAACCTGCTACAAGAGACAATGTATCGGGCGTGAAAAACTTAGTACGAGCAGCTTCTGGGACCTCTGCGTGTAGAGGTACTGCCCATGACAGCTGTTACCCAGCTCATTAGTCAAGGTAATGTTTTCAACATTCCTGAACATCAAGATACTGAAACTCACTAGGTTATAGGCCTCCGTCAGTGTGAGAAAGAAGCATCTGTTTCTTGCTATAACTGGCCGTATTTATAAAATACCTATGCAAATCATAAAATACTATACCAAGTCTGCTTTGTTGGACTAGCGTATTGAGTAGAATTATCGTTTACAGGTAACGTCGCTTACCTATCAAGAAACCAAACTGCAAAATAGTGAGTTTTGAATTCCACAAGTTTCAAGAGTCCCCTGGTCTCAAAGGAAATGAGACCAGTATCTAGTCATATTGGAGATTGATGAAAAATATTGATTATATATATATATATATATATATATATATATATATATATATATATATATATATATATATATATATATATATATTTATTTATTTTTTATACGTCACTTGGTTTTAAGTCAAGTGTGGCTCAATTTAAATTTACTTTTAAAAATATGTTCCCAACAAATTGTTCGTTAAACTTAATGTAGCAGCGAAGGCTTTTAGTTGAATAGTTATCTTATCAAAGTTATCCTAGTCACTCGGGCCCAAAATAAGATTCGCAGCAGGGCTGCTTTTTACTAAGGCTTTACTGACATAGACTGTAAGATGTAAGCTTCAACCACAGAATACACTAAAGCTATCGTGAATCATTTAGACAAAACAACATCATTTATTTACATGAATAATTGTTACATAATTTCAACAACCGAAAACAACCTTCTAAACTAAATAATAATTGTATGTATATATATGTGTGTGTGTGTGTGTGTGTGTGCGTGCGTGCGTGTGTGTGTGTGTGTGTGTGTGTGTGTGTACGTGCGTGCGTGTGTGTGTGTGTATATACTAAACTAACACAGAAGATCTAAGCAAGTGAGCTGTTGATATTACTTATGTAAATTACAACAAAAAAAAACATTCTACGTTTCATATGAAATATCATAAATCCAAAACTTAGTCTAATTGAATAGTATTGCAAATCAATGGTTCTATAAGTCATCTTCCAGATAGTCTACTTTGGTGAAGATCTGTTTATCTTGACAGGGCTGCTGCCTTATGCTGTCAAACGTATCAACATAGTTTAACAAAGGAGTTATTTTTCACTTACAACTGTTGGCAGTTCTAAAACGTTTGAGACATACCATTTTGGTGCCTGTGTTACACCTATGTCGAACAATTTCGTTCTCTGAGGGGTCAAATGATGCACCTCTCTTCTGAGGGTTCAAGTGATGCACCTCTCTTTCCGAACTCATGTACGTTTAGGATCGCAGTTTCTAGGATTCACAGAGCCCTGAATCGTGCCGAACTCTCGTACCACTGGAATCGTAATCTCTAGGATTCGCTGAATCCTTAATCGAACCGAACTCTCATAACATTGGGATCACAGTCCCTAGGATTTGCTGAATTCTTAATCGTGCCACTGTGATCGGAGAAGGGCTACCACTCTTCCAACAGACACCAAATTCAATGGTCCTTTGGAGAACCGCCAGAGTGCCTTCTAGATCAACTCAGTTCGTAGAGAGACGAATCTTCTCACTCGATGTGATCAGACATGTTTCCCATTTTTTTTACAGGGCGTCCACTAAAAACATCAATGAGCACAAATGCAATGCTCTGGGAATATGATGGGATAACCACCCTGTAAACGCCATAAACCACCCTCTTTCCGAACCTCTCGAATCCTTTGTGCATTGTCTTTAATATCTTATTTACTTAGCTCTAGAAAAAATCATGGCTGACCAGTGGTGCGCTTCCGTTGGCTGGTTAGCCATCCTCTCATTTATTCCCACCTATTCTAGAGTCCCGTTTGTTGTACGAAACATAGGTCATTGTCCCTTTACTGTGACCGCCTGTCAGATATCATTATCCTTTTACTGTGACCGCCTGTCGAACCACTTAGGTCTATACTAGAATTGGTAAAACCGACACCCACCCCCAAACTAGCCAAGTTTCCCACGTTCGTCGTGAACTTTTATCTTTCGCTTCCGACTGTGCGAAGGCTTGGTGTCGGGACTGGAGTTTGACTCCTGCTCGTCCAACAACATTCAGACAACCGTTGTTTCTTAAAGTCGCCAGCCCAATCTCCGCCTACACTAAACGCCCATGCTCCAGCTGAAACTCAGAGTAAACTACTCCACAACTTACTCTTCCCGGAAATCAACATATATAATAACATGTCTTACTTTTCTTCGTTCGTCTTCAGACCTCACTTCAATACTCTAACGTAGGCAGCAGTCGACTTGAGGCTTGGTACACTTCCGTCCAGCTTCTCGTGGAAGGACACTGACTGTTGCCTTCTTTTGTCGATATACAATGGGCAGGACTGAAAAAAATGTGTTCTGTCGTCATGGGGGCTGCGCCGCTGACACAAAGGTTGGTAGTGCCAATCTTGAACTTGTGCAGATGACATCTCAGTCCGTTGTGCCCTGTGCCTAGTCGAAGAATGATCTCCTTGTGAGTTGGCATGTGACTTTTAATATGTCGTTTGACGATACTAAAATTCAGTCAAATTCACATAAACAAATGTCCATAACTGTATACACAGCGATGGCGTTGTTGGTAAAAGCATGAAGGAATGCAGTGAAGGTACATAAATCCATATGTAAATGGTTCTAATCCAACAGGCGGCAATTACTTTCTTTAAAAAGTATTGTGCTAAAAATTGTCTAATTTTGAAAAGAAAATTTTGTCTTGTGTTTTTTTGTGTTTTTTACGTTAGCCTTATTTCTCTAATTCCCAAGGCGGTGTGCGTTGCACTGTGGGTTTGGTTTTGCGCCTATCGGCCTAGTGCATCGAGCTTCAGCATTCATTTTATTTAAGGGTCACCTTCCTCCTGAATTTTCTACCGGTTTGCTTCTCCGGGGTCAGAGCCGGTGCTGTGATGAGGATAGAACCCAGTACATTAGAGTTGTGAGCCGTGTCACTTAACCACCAGCTCATGCCGTCCCCAAAAATATTTCTTTTGAAAATCATTACACTGGACACCTTAACTTGTAGCCAGACCTACCAGCGTTGTACGCCATCAGTGGAAGTTGACGATGGAGGAATTCGCATTCTTGTGGAACCCCACTATCAGTTTTGTAGCTATTTGTTGTATCCTTTCCAGCATGTTTATATCCCCTCTACGATAAGGACACACTTGTACTCATTAGTGAAATCTAGGTCTAACTAATGCTTTAAACAGTTTGACTATCATTTCCATGCTTCTTTGTTTAATATTTATTTTGTATCATACCAAACATTGCATTTGCCTTTTTCACTGCTATCTGTGCTACCTTACTCACCTTACCTGTGTGATCTATGCGTGAGGGTACGATGTTTCCTCATCTAAAAATAAAAAAATGTAATTCATGTTTTTAGAATCGTATACATTTAGTTACAATATTTTAATTCTTTGCATTAATAAAATACACACACAAAAACAACAAGACAGTATAACCAATTATTGTTTATAAGTAAAGCACTTACACACACACACACACACATACACACGAGCGCACTCATGCACACACACACACACTCATGCACACACATACACCTGATACTGCTGCTACAAGTACTACTACTACTACTACTACTACTACTACTACTACAACTACTACTACAACTACTACTACTACTACCTCTACTACTGCTACAGTGATATGACGTCGGAACAATGACAGATGCCTGTTGCTTTCCGCTTTTTTGATGAATCAATTAATGCCTATTCCATGTGATTATGGATGCTTCTGGCTCTGAATTACTCATTTCCAGTTTTTATTTCACACCAATATCCATTAAATGGAACAATCTATATTTCAAATCGCGTCTGGTCAGTACTAATTGTCAATGTATGTGCAGGTGTGTCTTTCCTAACCAAAAATGGGTGTTGTTGCGGAATGGCTGTCGCTGAATATATTGAGCAATGCTCGATCTCATGACGTATTCTACATATGAATGTCAGTCTCAAATTGTCGCTGTAGTTGGAATACCCCTGCCGTCTACTATTGGATCCAGGCGTGTCGACTTTAAAATGTATTTACCATTGTGTAAAAGCTTATGACTCCAGCGGATCCATTTCTGCCCACACTTCCTTGTGGGATACTAATAGTTAAAAAGGCTTCGAGAGAAAACCCTAAGAAAAACATACATCCTCTTCTGCCCTCAGTAGTCTTTGCCATGCCTTGCCATTGAATAACGCTATGAGGATGAGCCAATTAGACTGACGTGGGCAACTCTATGAGGATGAGACAATGAGACTGACGTGAGCAACTCTATGAGGATGAGCCAATGAGACTGACGTGAGCAACTCTATGAGGATGAGACAATGAGACTGACGTGAGCAACTCTATGAGGATGAGACAATGAGACTGACGTGAGCAACTCTATGAGGATGAGCCAATGAGACTGACGTGAGCAACTCTATGAGGATGAGACAATGAGACTGACGTGGGCAACTCTATGAGGATAAGACAATGAGACTGACGTGGGCAACTCTACGAGGATAAGACAATGAGACAGACGTGGACAACTCTTCCTCACTATAATCAGATTTACGCGTAAGTCATTTTGTCATAATTTCATTAACTCAACTGTTTAAGATGAAAAGCTTAAAAAGGGTGCCTTTGATATTTGGTGCATGGAATATTCGCACTCTCATGGACAGTGCAGAGTCTAACAGACCTGAGAGAAGATCAGATCTGATTGCCAAAGAGCTTGTCAGATACAAAATTGATTATTAGTGAGACTCGCTAGGCAGAAGAGGCCAAATGACAGAAAATGAAGCCGGCTATACCTTTTTCTGGATAGATCGTGAAGTTGAAGACCGACGTGAATCAGGTGTTGACTTTGCTATCAAATCGAGCTTGGTTGGTGGGCTCCCTTGTGCTCCAAAGGTGATTAATAACCGTTTAATGGTGTTGAGGATCGCCTTGACCTGAAATGAAAAAAGGCTCCATCATCAGTACATAGGCACCTACTATGAGCAACTCGGAAGACACCAAAGAAAAGCTCTATCAAGTTTTGGAAACACTAATCGATGCTGAACAAAAGACAAATAAGTTGATCATTCGTGGGAACTCGAGTGGATGCTGACTTTGCTTCATGGGAATGGGTGATTGGCAGAAATGGTCTTGGTAGCTGCAATCGTAACGGGCACTTACTCTTGAGAACATGTGCGGCATACGAACTTCAGATTACTAATACAGTATACGTCCACTCTACAGTGGACAACAAGCCGCCGTTAGAACCAATGAAGGTACAATATATTGGTTTGAGATTCACAGGTGGCGGAAGGGGGGGGGGGGGGGGGGGGGGTCAGACAAGGCTGCATACTTTCACCTTATTTATTTAACATCTACACTGAAAACATCATGCGAAAGGTAAAAACAGACGACAGCTACGGGAATTTTGATCAATTTACAATAGGAGGGAAGGAGATTTCAGAGTTAAGATACGCAGATGACACAGCCATGCTGTCAAACAGCGCCAACGACCTGGAACGACTGCTCATGTCCGTTCAGAAGCACAGTGAAGCCCAGAACCTTATCCTGAACATTAAGAAAACTAAAGATAACGCCCATTGGCAAAACAGGACTGCAACCCCAGATCGCTATTAATAAAGCAGAAATCGAAAATGTCACACATTTTGAATACCTTGGCTCTACGTTATCCAACGACGGAGACTAGACATTAGAGGACGATTGGCCTTGGTGATTCAGAAGCTAAAAACAATATGCACAATTTATGGCATAATACTAACAGGCAACTAAAACTGAAGATCCCGTTAATATGCTTAGGCCTATTCCTTGTGGCAATGTAGTGGTGTGAGACATGGACTATGACACAAGCAGCGAGGAAGAAAATAGAATGTTCGAAACAGAATGTTACAGAAGAATCCTAAAAATTCCTTGGCTAAAGAAATTGACAAATCTTGGAGGACCTGAACGTTTAAGAAAACTGGCTCATAAACAAAGTGTTTCGGAAATTGAATTTTTTCGGCCACTTCAAGCCTCGTGACGGACTGGAAAGAACCGGTCCTTGAGGGAATGGCACCTGGAAGGAGACGCAGAGGTCGACAAAGGCGAAGATGGATACAAAATATCAAGGGAACTATAAACATGAACATGGAGCAGGTGGGAAGATTGTCTGCAGACCGAGATTCAAATCGGTTGGCAGTAATGAGAGCGACGTTCTACAAAGGACATGCCACATGATGATGATTATTAAATTGTAAGGCACCTTTTGCGACAAGCAATTTTGGAGAAGAGGACATGGTGAACAAGATGGAGTAGTGGTGGGTTGCACGTGCAAAATGCGTTGAAGACCGCTGAGTCAGACAGGTATAGATCCCCTCTTACCCCCCACCCCACAAGTCCACCAGGTTCCCACACCCACTTATTCGTCATTCATGTCGTGCTGCTGGGACCTGTCCTTTAGCGACATGTTTGGTCATGTGACACCAGCAACCCAGGTAACATCAATAACATTTCCACGATACCACAACATAATTACTTGAATCGACAACGTTGCGTTCAAATTGTTATCACGAACAAGCCTAATAGGTCTTCATTTAAATTGTTTCTGCTATCTCTTCACAGTCACCATTTTTATATCTAGTGAGTTCTGAGAATGTAAGATTGTTTTCTTTCTAATAAGGTGTTCAGAGATTAAATGATAAAACAGAAAATTAAATAATCGATCGTAAACATACATCACGACTACGAGACGGGCTCAGTCCACCTACGTGATGCAGACAGGAAGTGGAAAGATCCGTTTACTTTACCAAACAAAGTTTGATAGCGGAGTCGGAGTGGGTGCTGTTTTGATTGCTGAATTGAGTTGGTTTCGTTATGATATCGTCTAGACATAGTGACTTTCGACAACATCTGCTCTGCTAAACCAATTTAGCAGATGTTTTAGCGTTTCAACAAAATCGGGAGGCTACACTTTAGCTACGCCTACAGATCATTAGATTAGACATTTACTAACCAAAGAAAACGAGAGAAGACCTAACTAAACTAACTAACTTATTTTATTTACCTGAGAAGTAACTTAGACTTACGATACGATGGATCTGCTAAAACTTCTAGCTGACCCAGGCCAGGTAGCGAAGTTGCAACGCTTTTGCGGCATAGAATATGAGAAACCGGCAACTTGTGATCAACAGACGCAGACTAGAGGAGAATTTTCTGATTCTGACACTACTGACAGCAATAGCGAGCAAGACAAAAACCTATTGAAAGGTTTGAAGGTAGATAACACAAACATGGAATTTTCGACAACATCTACACTTGAACAAGGAATAGGTGACAAAACTGGAGACTATGGGAAGTCTCAGTCGTGGCATAGAATCATACCAAACAGTAATTTGGAAGAACGCAATAATAATGTCAACAAAGCAATCAGTAATCTTTGTCAAATTGATGATGATAATGATCGTATCCAGAAAGAGAAAACCTGGTACGAGATAAATGAGTTTCTTCAGACAAAAAGCTATCACGTCATTGAGCCAAGTAGTAGAGCGTACAACAAAGACATCATCTATGAATGCTCTCAACATTCTGCTGGTGTGAACTCCAAATCCACTGATCATGACAGTGTGTCAAGGAACAGTGAAATCTCAACAGCCCCACCTCCGAATCCAAAAATCCACATCAAGTACAAGTCCTTGCTGTACCTTGCACATTTTGGAGCGTTTTTAGGCAACGAGGAGTTCTACCTGACATTTTTTCCATTCTGTGTATGGAATTTGGATTCCTCATTATTTAGAAAGGTAAATTTATTAATCATAATTATTAATCAATAATTATACTATACACAAAATTATGTGATATAGGCCTATTGTATTATGTGGATTTAATTTATTGAACTGAATCTCAGTTGCTTATTTTGCATTCATTTACAGCTGTGTATGGACTTAATAATAAGAAATATATTAACACAGATAATGCATTTTCATTTTACCTGACTTTGCACAGGCAGTTTGAATTTCGCAAGTTAAAAGGGAATGGTGAGGATAAAAATTGTTTTGAGTACACAGTTTGTTGTTAAACACTTTGTCAATTGCCTGTGAATAAAGCTAAAAGCTAAATAAATTCTTAAAATTAACATTATGTCTTTGCACAAAGGTTGCAATGCTGTGGTGCATTGTGATGTACCTTGGACAAGCCACAAAGGATTACCTTCGTTGGCCTAGACCACCATGGCCACCTGTGATGAAACTGGAAACACATTACTCCCAAGAGTTCTCGATGCCGTCTACCCATGCTATGGCTGGCACCGCTATTCCTTTTTGTCTGGCTTACTTTGTGGTCGAGAGATATCAGGTAAAGTACTTAAATTGTGGATCATAGAAAATGGGGTGAATTGACAGCCAAAGTAATTTAATTGTAAGTACTTAGAAAATAAACAGCATACCAGGCATCACATGAAAAAATAGTAATTGTTGCTAGATATTTGATTCATCATTTTTAACCATTTGAAAAATATTTGGATTGAGAGGTAGCTTTGGTTTGTTTATTTATTCCATTTTGTTGGTGTTCATGGAGTTTCAATGGGTCGTGGCAAGTTTACATCTAATGCTCCCATTGCTGGTGCTATAGAAGCCATGTCTGCTCATTTATTGTAGTAACCTAAACATGAACAAAACCGTAGATTTATACATGCCCCTGAAGTTTGAGAACTGAATGTACACTATTCACTCATGAGACAACTATCCCTTCTGAACCTTCCAAAACAACTACTGAGAGTCGTACACTATGACTGCGAACATTTAGAAACTGAAAGGTAAAGAGAACGATACAGAGAGTAAAGTCTGAAACCAAAGCAAAGCAAATAGTCTTACAACAGTTAATAGAGTGCTCTGATGACAGGAAATTGGGAAAAGACTTGATTGTCTTTCCAATTCTTGTTTCTCATTTTATTATGTGACCCAAAATGGGTATTGCTTTTTTTCTGTATGTCTTTAACCTTCCACTGCACTGTGACCTTTTTCATGGTGTTTTGTTGTTGGTGGCTTAGATACAATCAGTGCTTTGCTACTCTAAGTCTGATGCCCATTTACAGGAGTGGTAAACTGAAGCCTCTCACTACCAGCGACTGAACCCGATACCTTTGCTGTGAGAAGCATATACTCTAACTGTTCTGACACCTTATTATGTCCAAAATATATTAATTTTGCTTTAATATTGAGTTCTTTCAGCTCTTAGCAACAACATTTTGTTCATTGCATAAACTGCACTCCATTCCATTCTTAAGTACATCCACTTCTCAAAGTACTCATTTATTTGAACTATTTGCTTGAATAATTGTTATCGCTACTGTAAAATGCAAACATGTAGGCTATACATAAAACATGTTTCTTCTCATTTTTATTTTGTCATTTATTTGAGTGTCTCATGCTCTTATGCTTTTTATTTGTTATTACCTGTTCTCTTTTAGATTTCTGTTTAATAAGTTTTTCATTTAATAAAATGAGCACCAGAGTATCATTGGGGTCAAATCACTTAGTATTGGCGCTAGTCACCAGATAGTAATGGGGACAATAATAGTGGTTCATAAAGCATCATGATAATAATAATAGTTGCCCATCGCAAGTGAAGATGGAGGCAGCATCAGGCTATTGCTGCGAAACATGTTCTCTGGTGACTGTAAAGACAATCCTGGAATGGCACACCCTGCCACATTCAGGGCACACATGCGGAAAGCTGGCTGTGGAATCATTTTAAGTATTGATTTTTCAAGCAGCACGTTTTCACTGAGCCTATGCGATGGCTGTGTTCTCTGCGATCTGAGCACCTTCGATGATACTAGTTCGCCTGGAGGAATGGTTTTGTGCAAGCATCTTCCATGAGGTGATATCTTCTTCTTCTTCTTCTTCTGCGTACACAGTCAGACAGTAACCATTATTTTCTCGAAAAAAGCGGCGGTCATCCTGAGACTCTCGCCACTACCATAGAGCTTGTCTTGCAGTTCCACTGGCAATGGCCACATCTGCTCTCTCTGATCCTCGTATGTCGGGCAGTTCTGCAGCAGATGTTCAGTGGTCATTTTACCAGTACCGCACGGGCATTCGTCGGTACACCCTATCTTCAATTTGTTGAATAGGTGGTACCTCAGTCTGTTGTGGCCAGTGCAAAGTCTGAAGACAACGACCTGCTCTCTTCGGTTCAACTGGTAATAGGCATCGTTTTTGGTGTAACCAGTATGTTCGGTTTCCCATTTGGTCATGTATCTGGCTTTGATAAGCCGTTTTGACTCTTCGTACGTCATGCTGGTATCTGTTTGTGGTAGCCTTGCACCTTCTTTTGCCAGTCTGTCTGCCTCCTCGTTGCCTTGGATGTTGCAGTGTGACGGAACCCACTGTACCACTACCCTTTTTGGTGCGGACTGCTGGCACAGTTTGCAGAGTGCTGCTCTTAAGTCATTAAGCTCAGTGTTTTTCTGGCTTTTTAGCGCTGTGACTACTTCGAGAGCATCTGTCAGCAGGACTATATGGCTCTCATTTTCACTGTGTGTTACCATTTCTTCCACTGCCGCCCTCAGTGCCTCTGCCTCTGCTCTGAAATTGCTTGTGTACTTACCAGTAGCGAATGACAGTGTTATTTTTCTGCCATTTGGTAGGTTCAGGAATGCTCCTGCCCCTCCGTTCTGTGTAGTGTTTGTTACAGAACCGTCGGTGTATGCATGGGTCCAGTCCATGCTTGGGTAGCTTTTCGTTATGAAGCTTAGGGTAGTGTCTCTCCTTTCTTTTTCACTCTGGCAGTTTTTGTTTGCAATACCTGGTATATTTTCTACCACCTCTGGAAATATATCCTGCCTCCAAGTAGGTTTTCGTACAGTAGTGATGGGTTTTGGTGTTGTTAGTGCGTTTATGGGATCTTCGTGCATCTTTGCTTTGGCTATTTCTGCAAAGTTTCTCCGCTTTAGTTTCCCATTTCCCAAATTGTTTAGTCTCTGGTACATTGGGTGGTCCGTCAGTCTTCTGAGTTTCTCTGACTGCAGCTGGGCTCTGCAGTCTCTTCTATCGGTCATGGATTGCAGTTTTGTAATCTTTTCAAGTTCTACAATTGGCGTTGACTTCATGCCACCTGTTATAATTCTCATGGCTTGGTTTTGAAGTTTGTTAACTTTATCGAAGTTCGCCTTCGCTGCGGTTGTCCATGCCGCAATGCCATACTCGAGAACTGGTCTCACTCTTCCAGTGTACAGTTTCTTTAGTATGCCTTCGTCTGCTCCCCAGCTTGTGCCAGCAAGTTTTGAGGTGATATCAATATTAAAGCGTTCCTGAGACACTTCAAGGAATCTCTGTAGTGTTTCTTCTGCCCTCCCTGGTGAACGTCTGCCTGTTTTGAGCTCACTGTATAATAGCTGCTTGCGGATGCACTTATATGACATGCAAAAAAACATGTTCCATCCATTGTAGCTAAAAACAGTTTTAGAAGTATATCGATGCTCAACGAGTTAGTATTGCTAAGAATTTCAGAGTTAGGCACTTTGTCCTGCCACCTGAATCTGAGCAGACAGCTCTGGTGAAAACATGCAGCAGAGTGGATAATACCACAGCAAGATACATTTTTATCGTGGTGGCAACACTAATATCTTGTTGGCTCCAGACGTTTGCTTGGAGCTCGCCTTAGCAATCTTGTTATTGACCTCACTTTCAATATTTGCCTCTCTAGTAAGGGTACTGCCTAGGTAGGTGAAGCTAGTGACTGTCTGGAGACATTGGTTGTGTACAGTAATGTTTGGTTCGATGTGTGGCTCCCGAGAGGCAGGCTGGAAGAGTACCCCCTAGAAGAGTTCCTAGTTGATTGTGAGACCAAAGCTCGGTCATTTTGGACTGCATGTCATTTTCTGAGCAAGTGTTGATGGCTCAATCGTCTGCAAATAGGGAATCTACGATCGTGCACCTTGGTGAAGGATTTCAAGTGCTTCGGGGTGAACAGCTGACCCTGCATCCTTTATCTGATGTGCATGAACAGTTGTCTGGCAAGCGAGCAACCCACACTTTGCAGTGGGGAAGATAGATGGGTCTTTCTCAGGGATGCAATCCAGCACTCTGCAAATGGGGACTTGGGTCATTTAACTCATAGGAGAAATGACTGGTTCCACGAAAACTATGCATCTATAAAGATCCTGCTGGTTGAAAAACACTGCCATGTCGGACTGTTCCAACGCAACACCGCCACCTTCATTGTCCAAAAATACTTCATTCAACAACCTGTGTACGGTTGTGCAACTCAGGCTCATGCAGGATGCCTGACCTCACGACAAGGCAGTGGAGATTCAAAGTTATGCTGATGTAATTGACCCGCTGCAGTTTTGTTGTGCGCTGAAGGCCCTACATTGCATCATTCATCTCCTGTTCTTAGTGTTGATGACACGGCGCTAATGACCGACAAAGTTCAGATTTTGTAACGCTGAGCGGATCATTTTGACGCCATTCTCAACTGGCCGTCCATCATCAGTGCACAAGTCATAGCTAACATTCCTCAGGCTACTATTAACCAGAGGCTTGACCTTGAACCCACCTAGGCAGAAGTCAGGAAGGCTATCAGCTCAATGTCCAAAGGCAAGGCTCCCGGTTCTGATTCATCCCAACAGAGATTTTCCAGACAGAGGGTACTATGTTTCATTTCGAATTGACTACACTCTTTTGTTGTATTTAGGAAGCATAGATATGAAGCATCAAAATATGACAATGCTTGCCATCAGCTACAAGTTTTCCTGTTTTATTTATTTCAACTATCATACATTAACTTTCTGAACTATGATACGTATTTACAAATCCAAAATTATGTGCATAAATTGTATGAGTGTCAAAGTTATATTCACAGATAACAAAAGATTGCATCTGTGATTATTTATGAGTGTTCTTTGAGCCCATACTCTGTATGTGGGTGTTTATTTTATATCTATTGGTCTATTGTGTTAATTAATCTTATCATTAAAGAGTGCATTATTAATAGAACAAATTTAACAATCCAACTTCACATTTAATGGCCTTTTAAAGTAATTACAATTTTTGTTGTCCTTCAGTTATTTTATATCATAAGGCAGTGAGAAATGTTTCCAGTCTTATTTGAGCTAGTCCAATTCATTGAAGGTCATTCCCATTTGTGTTTACTCCATGTTTCCACATTCAGTCTTGTTTTTTTAAGACATCCTCATCCCTTTTGTTTTCTGATAAGGTTAAGTCTGAGGTTCATCTTATATCTAATTGTATATTTTCTTAATGTATACCTTTGTCTTTCTTTTCATTCACTTTAATGCTGGTTTCCATGTATTTGCATTTTCAAAAACCATTTAGTTGGTGTATCTGACAAGACAGAATATGTCTTGATTTGCTGTAGGTATGGTCGTATCTATTCATCAAATGAAAATATTTGCACATCTTATTACGTTAATGCCTTCAATTTTATTTAAAATTTATTTTATATAGCTATAGTTTTCTTGATTTGAGATAGAAAATGTTGTTTAGTTCTTCTATTTGATTTTGTAAGTGAATGACCTTACAATTGATTCAGTTTTGAGGCACAGGGAATCTGTTTCCATTGTGATAATGGTAGGCATGGAGAAGAAGGAACATGGGCTACATTAAAATAAACTGTGTCATGCCAGTTGAAGTGTGAAATTCAATAGCCTGTTTCAAAGCATGAGGGCAAACTTCTTCCTTTACCAGCTTTGAACGTTTGCCAAGACTCACCTGTCATCCTGTGTGGGGTTAGAGGGTAGAGATGGTGAAAAGTATGTAGAATAAATTATTGGAAGGTTTAAGTTTCATGACTCCATGGCACAGTAGTGCTGTAGATTGTATATTTGTGTATGGACACACAGATGCTTGCATGACAGTTAATGTAGTTTTGTAAATTACTGTTTGAATCACCAACAACTTAGTACAGCACAACCTAAGAATAGCATTTCTGTATATTAATTTATCAGACTTCTAGGGTGAGGGAGTATGAATCTGTGCTTATTTAACCATTTTGTCTATTTCATTGTATTAAAGTTAGGCTTATATAGAATTTGTCTCAAATCCCTTTAATAGTATATACAATTGACTCTAGAAAATGTAATTTTACTGTATCATAATTTATCATATGAGCATTTTGGATTGTCAAACAAACTGTTCAATGGTCTGTGCAAGGTCACGTGCCTGATAAGTTGTAAATATTCCAAAATTAATATCAGAATATAACAAATTGAACAATTTGCTGTTTAAGGGGGGGGGGGGGGGGGGGGGATCACAGAGATATCAGCATTTTTGTTTGTTTATGTTTCATTATTTTTATACGACTAGTGCAAAGTTTTCAAATGTGAATTCATGGACCCATTAGTGGGGAGGAAGGAATATGACCACTGCTGCTTCATGCATGGTGTAAAAGTTGGTTAAAAGGGAATTGTATATGGGGTTAGCAACTTCATGTGAAATACATTTCTACAGAAACCACCGCTGCAAGAGTACACACAGTGGTTTGTTCAGATTTCCTGTGGTGACCGTATGCTTCATAGGGAAAAGACAAAGTACCAAGCTGTATCAAAATATTACTGCTGAAGCTTGCTGCAGGATTTAAATGTAAGACCTGATTTGTCCAGTGTGTTTAAAAGTGTAACTTGCAGTATGTCGCAATATTTCCTTAGAAAATATTTTGGAACTGACTCAGGAAGGTGTGGAGACATGTGATCTATGCTGGGGTTGTCTTCAAGTGTTTGACTGCTGATATCTAATGTGTACATTATGTGTGGGTTTTATTGGCTCATTATAGTCATTGAGAAAACCTTGCCAATAGATAACACTAGTTACGTCAGGGATTTCCACCAGTATATTGTTAGCTTTTTTTTTTATCTCATTGCTTGTGTATTGTGTATCAGGATGTAGGTTACATATTATAACATTTCATTGTCCTTCAGCATTTCTTTTTTCTGGTGCTGGTGAAAATAGTATGTACAGACAAGCATATCTCACTATTGTATCTCTCCATAGTGGTCAACAGGTTTCGGCCTCTACAACTTCCCAGTGCCTAGTGCAGTCTACCATTTATATTTTGATTTGTTGTGATGCCATGTTATTAATCGTAATTATCTTTTCACCATGACATCTTCTGTCTTATTCTTTCCAAAAGCTTTTCATTTTGTCACTTTGTATATTATCTTTCCTTATCTCATGCCCCCAAAATGTGTACTTTTTTTTCGAATGTGTTTGATAGCTTCCTGTGCACATTGTCCAGCATGAGCACATCCTTATAAATATTTGTAACTGTTTATGGGATTCTTAAAATAATTCAGAGATGACTCCATTGATCTTGTTAATTCATTTTCAATCTGATTAGCTTCAGTATCTCAGAATTAGCTCATTGTAATACTTATGTTCATAATATTTATTTGTAACCTTAAGATAAAATATATCATTACCCTGTTTGTTCCAATTGCTGAGGTCCACAAGGAGGAATTATAAAGCTGAGTAATAAACGTCGTTTCGTTTGCTCCTGTGCAGCCTAGGTTTTTAATATCAAGAAAAAATCTCTGCCTTATCAAAGTGGGGTTTGCATGTCCTGGTCAGAAAAACAACATTCAAACCCTGCAGTCAGCTGCTCCTACATATCCTTCCATGCATATTATAAATGATGACTAGAGAGGTTTGTACACGAGGCTAACAATCTCATCATGTAATATCCTTGCTAATAAAACTACCGCTACAGTTAGTCAGATATATACTTTTAGTAAATGGGCCAAATGTAAGGGAAGCACTATGTTTCACTGGACCAAAAAGATGAAGAGGTTTGGGAAAGACAAAGATGAAATTTTAGTTTTGTAGCAAAGCACTATTTGTGACCATGGTAGATTACTTGTCCAATCTTTAGCATGAAAATAAAATGACACCAAAAGGGTAGATTTTTTTATCTCATTTCCCTTTTTAAGAGAGGAGCACATGAGGCCTATACCAGAGCGATATGTGCTCTTGTTTATATGTTTTCTATAGTAATTTATCTTTATATTATGTAAAGTAGTTAAGTCTCCTGCATTAAATAAACCAATATTACAGCCATAATTTCATTGCTATGGAATTATAGGGGTGAGGAACCATGACAGCTTGTCCCTGCACTCACCATGAAGTGGGTCACCCACACCTCACGCATAACCCTATTTAATTATCTTTTGTCGTCCTTGTTATGGCTCTGTGGTGCTGTTTTTTTGTGTGGCAACTCTTGTATGTGTCCCTTAATCCACAGTGACAGATAAATGATGCTACTATTGAAATGTTCATTATCTCAAAAATATGCTAGTGCTATTGTAATGAGACTTTTCAACTTCCTGTGGAGTATATGTATGCAACAAATGTATATCAAGTGCAGACCTGTCTGCTGGAGAGGACGTTTTTGTGGTTTAATCTTTATTCAGGATGTGGCAGCCAGTCCCATGTCCAACCTCCCTTAGTCCACTCTTATGACATGCCTGGCAGTTTACAGTGTTGCTATTCTATCCCCCCCCCCCCTTTTCAGACACTAGTAACACTGGCATGTGGTGGATATAACAGTTTTGGTGTTTAGTTTTAGCCAGTGACTCACTGTCAGTCATGCTTCTATAAGATCCATGACCTAGATCCACATTGATACCCATATTAGATTACCTGTTGTCACATCCCTGACACCTGTTGGCTTACCTGGCTCTATTTGTCATTGCAGGGTTAGACATTTCCTTAATTATACAAAGTCTGAGTCTAAATATACGCATCTCTCACTCCTTAACTTATCTTATTTGTTTGCAGGTGTTAATCTGCAGATTCTGATATGTTTTGGATGAAGTTTCAAGTTATTTGTGTCCTCTTCAGCAAAACATGTGACTTCCTAATTGTTTAAATTAGTATTTGTTCTCTCGTCATCATTTCATAACTCATTACACGTATATTAACGTCTGTGAGAAATCTATTGTTGCGACAGTTTACCTGAAGCTATGTTCCACAAAAAGATAATTAGAGGTGAGGAATAAAGGTCGGTTGCCTTAAAAATCACCACAAAGAAACAAAAACCTAGGCGTTTCCATGGTTCAAACCTGTGTTTCTAGACTAAACAACTGATATCCTAACTGCTCAGTCACTTGCTACTCTTTGCATTTTATCACTCCTCCTTAATCATGTTATTAATATAACAACTGCACTTATGATAATATTCAAGTGGTCGTTATTCTGTTTCATTAATATCTTTCTAGGTAGAGGACCCCTCCCCCACGTTTGATCATCTCTTCCTTGTTAGACCCGCACTTTAATCATCTCTCTCTGTCCTACAACTACTCCTAAATCCATTTAATGTGATAACTGCCCTTATCATTAGTTTGAAGTAGCAAATATTAAGCTGAAATAATCTTCCAGAGTGGTTTCCAGGATGGCTCCATGTGTGTGAAAGAGATAAGACAGGACTGTTACCACAATGAGGGGGGAGCAGGTCATGAGAGGTGACTAACAGTACATGATATCCATGGTATTAATACAGGGCAAAGCCTGCTGAGTATGGAACATCTCATTGCTATATCTCATTTATATTCTAATATTATCAAATAAATAATGTGTTATGCTGCTGTAACACTCTTGTTGTAATTCTTATAGAGCATATCATCTCCATGTTTATAATCATTCATTTGTAATCATTTCCTTGCTGTTAGCCTAAAACCAATAGACTATCTCATCAATGGAAATAAAGCTGTACAATAGTTTGTTTTGGTTTTTTTGTTATATCTCTATCTTCAGATTTCTGATAGCAACTCTCTTATCATTATCTCCTCTCATTATCCTTCAATTATGAATAGATCTATTCCATTTCCTTGCCCACAGGTCTTTGAACATATGTTCAATTTATCTATCTTTGACACGTTCTCTAATTATATCAATTTTTCACTCAAAACTAAATGTGAAGAAAATGCAACTTATTGGGAAGTAACGACAATAATGACGGCATGGAGAACATTCAGAGTAAGTTTGATATAACAGATGCATACTACTCATTGCCAAGAATAGATCAAATAACATTTAGACAACGAAGCGGTCACTGCAGACATCAAATGTCCAACTCTTTAAAAAATTGGATGCGCAGATATGTACCTTATGGGAAATACAAGCAGTGAAATATATTCTCCAAGTCTGTCAACTCCGTGAGAAGAGCAGCATGACAGCTTGACACCCTCAAACCCAGTTTGGGGAATATGGTGATTGATGAGAGAAGCCTTGGATGAACTTCAAAGTTTGTTATGGAAATAAATGTGATTATTTTAGAGGGTTGAATACATACTGTGTTCGAAATCAGCTCAGTGAGCTAATCCATTTGACATTTTGGTGCTTGCTGCTTGTCTAGTCTCCTTCCAACTCTTTATGAAGCATAGGACTTTATAGAAGAGGCACTGCATTTGAACCGCTCATTTCAGGAAACACTTCCACGGGGAGTTTTCTGTAGCAATTTGTCTTGCTACATAAAGATGTTAAGCCCATCCACACATGCAGCTTAGTGGGCTTCTATGTTGTTTTATGACGGTGTCTAACAAGGGGGGGGGGGGGAATCGACAGGATCCCCGTAGTAGTGAGCGACATGCAGATCAAGCCAGGCATAGCACAACAGCCTGGAGTACCCCAGGCCCACCATCAACAGCATGGTTGGGATATGAGGAAAGCCACTGCAACCCACTACCTAATGCCTTTTTTCAGGGTGCACAAAAGACAACATACTCGTCATGGGCAATCAACAGCTGTACAGTAGTTTTGTTGTTTGAACTGTATTTAGATATCTTTCTATCACTATGTTGTGTATGTTAAATGTTGACATTTCTTTTTTTTCTTCTCAGGTGCCTATAACTGTTGTTATTACAGTGGCCTTGCTATGGTTTACTGTTACCTGTTGGAGTCGCCTTTACCTGGGTGTTCATACGATTCTGGTTTGTAACATGTACCTTTAACTTGAATCTAAGTGCAGTCTAGAATAATATATTTGAATTCAAGCTGTTCTATGCTAGAAATAAAGCCTATATTTGCATTGTGGTTCTTGGGAACAGAGTCATTTTCTTTTTACTGACTGTAACATATTCAGAGGCATTTTAATGATTATATATTGACTATGTATTTCCAAAAACTGGCTTATTGTTAATTTAGTTATACTTTTTTTAGCTGTTAAATTTGCTATAATAAGAAATTCTTCCTTTATTTATATTTATAAATGTAATGCCATCACATTTTTTTAATGTTAAATAAATTATATTGGCTAGAATAATTGTTTTGCTTAAGTGAAAGTTAATAGACAGTTGATATTGGTTATATATTCATTTCCATTATGTGACATTTAATGTGATGTTAAGCTTAGGTAAATGCTGATCTATTAGTAATCATATTGTATCTGTTTATGTTTCAGGATCTGCTGGCTGGATTCGTGTATGCCTTACTGATTTTGCTCACTTTCCTCGGATATGTCGATGACTGTGACTTGTATCAGCAGACCCACCCTTTTGCTGTTCCAGTCTTGCTGTTTACATCTCTGGCATTGTGTACAATCTGCTACCCAAGCAATATCAAGAATTCCTCAAAGGGAGATGCTGTACAGATTGTAGCTGCCTTGACAGGAGTGGGTATTGGAGGCTGGCTGGGTTACCATCTTGGCTTTTTGCACGAGTCAGAAGTGTCACAACCATTTTCCATCATCACCCCAACATTGAGTTGGTGTGGTATGGCGCTCCTGAGGTTTGCTACTGGAGCAGCAGTGCTAGCAGTCTTGTATGCAGTTACTAGATGGTTGTCCATTCGCTTCTATTCCTACATGTATGGTTTGGATAGACCAGACAAAACTTTCCCCGCTGTCATGACAGCATACAAGTTCACAACATACACTGTTGTTGGAACAGGAATTACACTTTTTGCACCTTTGGCACATCTTTACTTGGGTATTCACAGACCTGCCTTGTTTTTTGAAGTTTTGTGATAACTTGTCAGTCATTCCATGAGCTATATTTTTCTGTAATTCCTTAGAGTTATGTCTTTATGTATCATTCTCTTTGAACTGCGTTAGTTGTACGAGTCATATTTTGTGTAAATTTACATTTCATGCTATAAATATTTGAATCAGCTTAAGAAATATTACTTTGATACTAATGATAGGCGAGGTAGCTAAAATTATTCTACTTTGATAAATGACTTTTTATATAAAGCAACTGTGTTAGAGATGTTGATGCTAAAGTTATGCTGTGATAATAAATTACTTTTTATATAGATGAATCAGTTTAATGGGTGCACCTAAAGGTACGAGACTTTGATCTGTAGAATGTTATTTAAAAGTAAGTGAAGCAGCTACATAAAGTAGGTGTATAACATATGAATAAAATATTTAAATACGACTAGCCATGAAAATGCTAAAAACAGAAAGCTTCTATTTAACTGTAATATTTAGATATAGTAGCCACTATTACAGCTTAAGCATTTTGTGCCGTATTGTCATTTAACCTTTTTCAGTCCGGCCAATTTGTGCCTTTCCCGTCTGGGTTAAAATGCCTGAATTTCATCCATAAAAATGTTATTCAAAATAAAATAAATAAATTTTGAACAAATTGAGCTAAAATTACGATCTAAACATTGTAAGATACATAATTAAACCGTCTATGACATAAATGCACAGATGTAAATTGGAGAGGACAAATTTTGTTTGTACCTACCAGGTCATGTATTTTGTTGATATCCATCAATTCCTTTATACTACCTTTCGTATTATGTCACAGTAAAAGTCTGAATTGGTTTAATCCAGATGTGTGATCATTGGATTGATCAAATAATAAATCTTTTCTCAGGTCTTGAAGCCCAACTTTAATCATGATAAATGAGTAGAATTTCAAAGATCATAACACATACTAATGACGATCTGTCGGAAATAATCTTACAGTTTAATGTTAAGTGCACATGCGTGAACGCAACCATCACATAGAGTCATGAAAAAATGAAATCCAACAAACTAAATCTCAAAGCAAACATTTCAGAGGTCGATTTTACCTGTGCCGGGTGGCCATTATTAGATTTTTGAGGACCTATTTAGGTACTACCAGCTGTTAAGGGTTAAGAGCTGACATACTTATGAAATATTTAGACTTTAAAAATGTTATAAAAAAACATGATGGCTAATTAAGCTGTGGTCAAGTTGTTAGCACTTTATTTATATATATATATATATATATATACACACACACACATACTGTTCTCGTTAATTATCGAAACATTTAAAATGAACGTTATACATTTTATGCAAGATGAAGAACACAGATAGCGGTAAAGATTATATTTTCTGAAGACTTGTATTATTGGAAAAAAAAACTGTATGTGTAGCAACGACTGTCATAGAAGCAAACACATTTTAAGAAATATTAAGACATATGAGGCCTTCCATGCGACAAGGGTGAGCCTATCATAAGCCTGAGAAGTTGTTTAAAAGTGTTGTAAAAGCTAAACTACTTGTCTATCAGTCTATCACTGCCAGGTTCAGGGTGGTTCTTCCCTTATTGTTTGAATTTATTTATGCATCTACGTCAACCTGCTAGCAACACAATATGCTTTAGAAAAGAGAGCAGAGGTTTTCTTGAAACTGGTTCACAATCACTGTTCAATCAATGACACTACTTTTACCATGTTTATGATGATTGCCTTCCTTAAAAGCAACAATGGCAGCGATTCTCAGTTTTAACTAAATCTGGCCATTTATAGAAGTGTCTGAAAAATATACAAGTGTGTGCAATTTAAACTAAACAAATTCTTGTGGCACCTGCCTTTGTTAGTGTTGATACACTCAAACTTGTTGGTGTTTGTGTGGTCAGACCACTTTGTCAGTGAGGGTGCTTTGCAGATTTACAAACAGTTCAAGCAATATTTGATCATTTCTGAGAACTGAATGATTATAATTAGCAGAACACCAATCTATCTATGCTACTTACTAGAGAAAGTGTCAAACCATAACATATTAAAGATAGACTTAGCATGACATTATTCTACATTCAGTATATGATACTTTTTTATAATAATTGTTTAGTATATATGTTATAGCTGGTAAATAAGTATGGAATGTACTTAATAAAAATAAAGTCAAGTGGTGCAACTGGACCAGACAAGTGTGTTAAAGCTTTAATAAGTAATATTTTAATGTTGCTGAATAATGACTAAAACATTACAAGTGTTGTACCATTAAATTGTGTACACTAACAAGTATATGTTTTTTAGAATCATCATTACACCACTGCTATACATATCATGTCTACATTGTCTTGTTCTTTGAAGAACAAATCTTTCAACTAGAAATAATTTATGGAAACAGCTTTAAATATAGCAGTTATGCTGCGGTTTAATTTAGATAAAACTTTAAACCGCAGTGTGTTTTTAAAATTACAATTAGTGGGTTTACCGTTTTTGTGTGGAAGGTTTCGTTTTGTATCTCTAGCTTATTTTGTTTACTTTCTGCAGTTTGACTCTTGTTACTATATTTAATGCTAACGTATATTTATATTCAGCAACCACATATATCACTAAATGATAAACTAACCTAAACAGTATTCTAAAATAGGTATCAGTTTCATGATCAATATATACACCTGAACACAAAAATAGTGTGTACAAAAGTGTGGCAAACATTTTTCTGTACTTTGAATTGTTATGTATCGAACTAAAAACACCATATTAGAATGAAGGTGTTAAACTCTCACTACTTGATGACCTATAAAGCATCACTGGCAGTTTAATGACATTTTAATATAACTTTGTGTCAAAATATGCTTTCCTGCAAGATAGTGAATGTTTAATATTAAGTTCATTATAAAACAGCTAGCTGTTCTAAAGATTAGAAACTCCTTAAAAATTGAATTGTTTTACAAATAGATAAAAGAAATGAGATGTTAATTTGATGTGCTCTTCTATATTATGAGTTGTGGCAGACCGAGGGGTTAAGATACTGGTCTACTGATTAGGAGGACATGAGTTTAGACCTCTGTAAGATCACCTTTCTTTCTATCAGAATATTAAACATAACATGCATTGTGTGTGTGACTCAAGGCAAAAGCCTTTATATTTCAAACTTATGAATATAATCTTTCTCACTCTCATTTCCCATATCCCATACTTGGGAGAAACACCATACCATAATGATAGGTATATGACTTGATTTTCAGAGTGAAAGTGATAAAATGTGTTTTGTTGTTTATTTACTAGCTTCCATCTTGGCAATGTTTGAATTTAATTATATAATTTAACATATTTAAATACCATTTTTAATTCACATTCCTACCAATTTATCGAAGACTGACATTTATGTTTTTTGCATTACCAGTTTTTGCTGCTGCGTGAGGCCAGATTTGTGAGTTTTGTGGACAAGCAATTTTCTTATTTAGTCCACAAACCACAAGTAAACTATAATTTTTAGTTTTAATGAAGGCCGTAAGTGGATGGTTTGAAAACAAAGTGTATTCTACATTGTACTCATGCACAAGTGTAGATTGAAAAGGTTTGGAAATACTTTTTCTACAATGCACAATGTAGGATATGTTTAAAATATCTACATTCTGTTTAAGCTTTATGTGGCTGCTTTCTCTACATAGAGTGGCATAGCTGTTACAGTGATTATTTTTTGCTTCAAAGAGGACCAAATGTCAACGCGCTCCAGTCTGCCCCCATGTCAAAGGGTACCAGACTTACAGTAAGGGTTAGATAACGGGGGCCAGGAAAGATATTGGTCACCTTTCACAAAAAAGCTGACGCCTACTATAATGAAGTCCAACATGTTTATTCGGACAAAGGTTATTGGTGGATGATACAAAATCTGTTGACACTGTCTGCTCTCAGTTAACATTCAGTGGAATGAATCTGATTTCGCCCAACCATTATGCTTTCTTCAGCAGTAGCCGGCCACATTTAACAGTGCAGTATGTTACTGAGTGACTTTTCAATCTACCTTTGTGTATGGGATATATACAGTAAAATCTGGCGTATCATCTGTAGAGTTTTTCTTATTTTGGCTCGCTAAAACATGTGTGCGTATTATACACTAGTCCCCAAAAAACACGTCATTTTCTATACCTAAAGTAACCTACATTGAAAAGTTTGTCACAATTTGGCTATGAAAATGGCACAAAATTGAATCTGCCATGTGTTTTCTCACCAGATGGGCCACTTTCTAATGAGACTGATGACGTGGGAGTACAAAGTACCTAAAATGTATATGTTGCGTACCTATTTCTGTTATTACCCGACACTTTTAGTTTTATAACAAATGTTTAATAAAAATCCATAAAAATCATGACGCATATTATGCACATTTTCATATTACCAGAAAATGGGCTAAATCAAACATACGCATTATACGTGAATGCAAATTATACGCTATGTTTTATGGTTTATTTATTTAGACAATCACACACATATATATGGTCCAATCCAAGAGCATATGTATATATATATGAAAAATGAAGAAACTAACAAAATGTAACTTTATTTACAAAATATTCTATATATGATTTTGATTAATCTTAGTCGATCTGTACTTCTACAGAGATGGTTGTCTTTGTGCAGGTCTCAACTCTTGTGCGAGTTGGTGGTGGCCGCAGGTGCATTTCTTTGCTTAGCGGCTGGGTTCGAGCAGTACTGCATTTTTTGGTTTTGTGCAGGTCCCAGCTCTAGTTCTAATCAGTTGTGTTTCAGGCACATATTGTCCCGTGGGTGGCTGACATGTTTGTTTTAGGGTCGTAGGTGGTGTGCAGCTTGAGTGAATCTTTCTGGGGGAGGGGGGGGGGGGGGGGTGTCTTCCAGATCTCTGTTTGTCACACAGGTAACACGGAGTGGTTGCTGTGCTCCAGCATTCATCTTTCCTTTTGACTGCGTGCCAAGCCCAGCAGAGCTTGGAGTTGTTTGTTGGCATGCTGAAGAACATGTGACATTGCCTGGCATGCTAAAGAACATGTGACATTGCCTGGCATGCTGAAGAACATGTGACATTGCCCGGATGTCACTGTTGTTTAGGCGCACCTTTGTGAACAAAGTTACATTTTGCAATAAATTGTCAATTTTCATTATGAGGGAAGAATATATATATATATATATATATATATATATATATATATATATATATATATATATATATATATATATATATATATATATATATATATATATATATATATATATATATGGTCACCTAAAAAATAATTGTATCACATAGTGAAATTTGGCACGACGGACAGCCTCACATAGGCCTCCTGATGTGTTTGTATAATAATCAAAGCCACATATAGTGGGTGACTGGTCACTGTATACAGAGTCTTTATATTTTTGCATAAAATATTGTTTCTGTTCCACATATAGAATTTTCATGTATACCGCTATGGTTTTTAAAGAGTACTTGCCTTATTGGTAATTGCTTTGGAAATATATTAACAAAATTTAATCTATTTTGGCATTTATTTTTGTTAATTCTGTGAAAATCAAAAAGTGCAGAACAACAGAGGACTGACTTATGATTTATTTTCTTGTAAACTAGTTGCCAGATTTGTTTGTCTGATCAGATTTACTGAAATATTCATTTTCATGTGTGCCCAAGTTCTAAATATCGTTATTTTGCAAACTGGTGTCATATTTTTCAGGACAATTAATATATATATGAAATCAAATAATATCTGTTATTTTGTTAAATCAAATATTTATAATTAAAAATAATTAACTTTTGCTAAATCCTACAACATTGGTTATTTTGTAACCTCTGGTTTAAGAGATGGTTGTGTTGTCAGCTAATATTTTTATACTGGTGTATCAATTTTATAGGAAAAGTGTTTATACATGATGTTCGTTGTTGATGTGAATATCTGTATTAATAACCTGTTGCATATAAACATATTTATGTGTCAATTTCTGCTAAATGAAATTTGAGAATTCTGTTAATTTTTTCTAAAATGTTGAACCATTTATCAGTTTGTTGAGTGTGGCTTATCTGTGATTATGACATATTGTGTTAACATTCTTTATGTTATTTACTGTCCTTTTCAACATCAATCTTATTTTCCATAATCCGCCATTTAAGTATAAACATGAAGTGATCAAGAGTTAGGTTTATTATATCTTCCTTAGAACTTGCCGGGACAGTGTCCTTGTAGATTTGAAAGTTAATAAACATATCTGTCATAGGAAGGAATTATTTCAAAGTATTAGAACCATTTTATAGAAGCTGGCCTTGAAGCTCCAATAAGGTGTGAGCAAAGTGACAAAAAATGAACAGAGAATAATAACTGATCTACAGTAGTTCCCTTGCTTAATAATGGCTTTTAAATATTATTTTTTCTTAATGATTTGTCTCATAATGAATAAATACAGACACCAATCAGTAATATTATGTTTAGTCTTCAACTTTCACACCAAAATGTAAACAATTCTATGAGCTTTGAATTGTGCTTTTGCATTTTTTTTTCCACAAAAAAAATAAATTATTCATAAAATTTGAAGTCTCAATAAGATATGCTTCTATGTTTACATTGTGGAATAAGGCAGTAATGGAAACTTAACTGTGCTCTAAGGTGATACCAGGCTGATTCTAAGACTCTAAACTAATTAACCCTTCCATAATTGCAGTCAGTGCTCAGTTAATGGGACCTGTTCAATTAACTATCATTTTTCTTAAACCAATAACTGTTGTTAACTAAGCTAGGAACTGCTGTACTGTTTAAGTGGAGAACTAGTGAGGCATTACAACTCTAAGATTAGCAATAATACATTGGATATCACAGTAGATGATATGAAGTTATAGAGGGCTGGATGAATAGTCTCTGTTTGAACTGAAATATACATATTAATTGTTATTATGTTTGTTTGTATTGTGTCATACCAAAATACAACAAAGCATGGAGCCTACACAAACATATGCTTTTTGTGTCATGAAATGCTTTACTTTGCTGTTTTGGTATGTCTGTGAATGTTGATTTATGTATGTACTAAACTTATTGACCATGAAATAATGTGTGATCTGAATTATATTCTACTCTAATGTTATGGTATGGACAGAATGAAAACAAAATGTGTTGGAACATGCCATACTCTTAATGTTATGTTAGTAGATTGTTAATTGAGCCATGTTATTTGATGCATATAACATTTCCAATTACTTGAATTGTGACACATTTACATCAGAATGCTCTAATCCCTTCAACCGTGGAAGCAAGAACCAATGTCAAATTTTCTGAGCTGTTCGTGACAAAAGTTTATAATTATTAAATTAGAAAAATAACTGATCGCAACATGTCATTGCTGTATAACAAATGAAAGATTCTACCTAGGATTCAACAGAACCTCGTGATGACGGCAAGATGAGGTACATTTGTTTCTGCTGAACACCTTTGGTCAAAAACTTTACTTAAAGTCACTTCTATTCTACCTTAGAATTTAAAGGTCTTTTCCTTATCTTGTGGCTTATAATTTCTACTGCCCCATACCCAATAATCCTTAGTTGCCTCTTGTGGCATGCCTGGTAGGTTACAGTGTTATTATTCTTTGCTTATCTTTCAGATCCTGGTAACACACTCAGAAACTTATATTGTGTTAATTACATTCCAGAAATTGTTTTTGTATGACCTCGGGTCATAATATATTGTACATTCCACATTTGGTCTATGGGAATACAGTTGGGCTAGAATGATTTAGAACAATCAGGTAACAATATATAAAGAGATGATCAACGTCTAGCATTTTGTTGTATATTTAGCAACAGCTTACAATAAAATGAAAAGACAGATTGATTTAACTGTTTCTTCCTTGACATGCTATTCAGACAGGATGTATGCATATATTTCTGAGTAACATGGAACTTGGAGAATACCATTTTATAATTTGGAAGATGGCTTTATCCTCCATAGTACTTTTTTGTACTTTCCCTTGAATTTATTGATTTTATTACAGGTACATAATAATAATTTTATTTTGCTATTGCTTTACAGGCTAATCTATAAAGTGATTAATTTATTAACATAAGATGCATTTTATTAAAGAAGAAATATGTCCTCGTGTCACTGTTTTTACAAATATTACTTGCTGATTTATTTACACATGAATCATTAATAGTTTAATATATGTGATTTTTGGAAATTCTTGTTATTTTATAAGGGACATTTCACTTACGAGACGTTTTATCAAGTGGACCCTGCAATACAACACTTTACATTGTTAATGTGTCAGTTTTTATTTCTGCAATCGAAATCTGAACTTTAGCAAACCATTTATAATCAATAATGTGAGAAACATTTTCATTATATATTTATAGCCCTTTACAAACTATTGTGTAAAACCAAGAGGTGAAGTGACAGCATTAAATTATCTTTAAAATAGGAAATTAGGAGTGGTTGTAGCATATATAACATTTTAACGAGGTTAATCATTATGTGAAATTTAATTTTCATTGTGATTTTTCTGAATGTTCAGTTGTTTATTTAAATGATGATCTAGAGTGTAGCTGAAACCACTGAGCAGGAAGTGCAATCAAAATTCTGACAGTATTATTTTAAAGATGATTTTAGGACAATAAATGACAAATGTGAATATATAATAAATCTACTGAAGGCTACATGGAAATATTGAAACATTAATGGAGTGCATAAGTGATCAGCATGAATCAGATATATTTAGTATTTAATTAGATGGTTAGACCTATAATGAAGATTATTTTTTTTTCTGTAGTATTTAATGTTTAGAACATAAGTATTGTTCCCCATTGATTGCTGGCTATGAAGCGGAAGTGGAGCCAGACATGGAAACATTCAAATGTCAATCTGTCACTACCTGCATTGTTGAGTCTTGTGTCTTACTTTTTTGTAATATTATAAATTAATATATATTCTAATGGCAGTCATTTCACTGTTCTACAGTACATACATTATGTCTGGAACATTCTAAGAAAATGTGATTTTTCATCAGGCTAACTCCATTCCATTTAGTTCCACGTGTATATACTTCAATCATTTGTAACATTCCAGAAAGCAGAATTGATTGGTTATGTAGACTACATATTAACAACAACTTTCTACAAATTATCTGACATGGCAATAGTTTATTATGCAGTCACTTTTGTATAAAAATGATAGCTTATTTTATAGTGAGTTTTAAAATCAGGGGTATAAGTTACTAATGGGCTGTGATATTGGAAGGCCATGTGTATCATTTGGTGGTGGGCTGATGAAAAACTCAGATGTGCCATTTCATAGTGTGTTGTGACATGAGAAACTAAAATTTATTATATGATGGTGGGTTGGGACATGAGGTCAGGTGTGTCATTTGGCAGTTGGTTTAATAATAGATTGTCAGATGTATCATTTGATAGTAAGCTCTGACATTAGAAGGTCATATGTGTCCTGTAGTGCTGGGTTGTGACATTTTAAGATCAGGTGTATCATTTGATAGAAAGTTCTGGCATTGCTAGGTCATGTGTATCCTTTGGGGGTAGGTTAAGAAATTCTAAGGTCAGGTGTATCATGTGATGATGGGTTGAGACATTGAAAGATCACAAATGCGGCCAGTATACAATCAAGACATCTTCTGTTTAACTTCATTACATTAAATGTTTTTCATCAAGAATATTTAAGATTATTTGTTTACAGACTAATACCCTTGATGCTCCCTCATCACACAAAACTGGTTTGGTCTCTACCTCATTGTGTTTACATGCATTTGCATGCATTTCAGCTAAATCAGTTTGAAAACATTCAGATTTTAAATGTTAACAATGTGTTAATACTGTTACAGCTAACCCTGTTATACAATTTTTCTAAAAATGTAACCCTCACCTCCTGTATAACTTGCTGGCTTTATTAGCTTTTTGTATAAAGGATACAGAATCAAACCATGTTATAATGTCATATGGTGTTTCAGCGGCAGACATGTTGCGGCAATATTCTTGTGCCTGTCTAAAACATACTATGCCTGGCTGCTTAGAATGCTTTTTAACCAGTGCTACCTTTGTGATACATGCTAGATGGAAAGAAAATAGAAGTATTCAATATACTATAAATCACTTTGTATGTTTTTATCAACCAACAATTTCTCCTGACATTTTCTACAGAGCTATGATACCTTGAATTCAAACAAACCAGATGTGTGGTGGATAATTTTTGTGACCCAACTACCTAGTGGCAGAACAGGATCACCTGAATAGAAATGACTGTTTACAGCACTGCTTTTCAACCTGGGTCTAGTGCCCACTAGTGGGCGAATTTAGCTTTCAGGTAGGGGGTAGCAGAATAATTACATTCTGTATTAAATTTTATTATTATTGTCGCAATGCAGATGCTGTACAGTCTGAGGCAACTATGGCAGAATACCAGCAAACCAACAAAAAATGAAAATTTTGAGAACCTGTGGTTTTTCCTGTGACAGCATATGGCTGTGAAACCAAGACAGTTATGGAAACCTCAAGGAGGAGTATCGTGTCCCTAGAGTCTAAATGTTACAGAATAGTTCTCAGAATAACCAAGTACCAAATGAAAAATGAATATAGACATTTGACAAGAGTTGGGCATAGAGAACTGATTCGTAAAATCCACCATGAAAAAAAAAATTGAAATACTATGGTCACATTAAACGTCACAACGGTCTTGAGAGAACAGTAATTTAAGCTATGGTGCCAGGTAAGAGAGGCAGAGGCTGACCAAGAAGATGATGGCACCAAGATGTCAAGGAATGCTTGGGTATGACTCTGGAGCAGGCTTGAGATTTTTCAAGACATTGAGTTTCTTTAATATTGGCTGTGATGGAAGCGGCGTTCTACAAAGGACATGCTACATGATGATGTATTAAAAGCATCCAAAGTATACAGACTCGGTGAACGATCACGAAATATTCTTTCAATTAGATTTTAGTGGGGCGGTAAGGAACATTTACCCTCACAAAAGTTATAAAAGTGAGTGCCAAGTATAAAAAGGTTGAAAAGCTCTGGTTTACAATATGTTGTTACATTTAGTAGTGCTTCTGTGAGTGACTGATGTAGCTTCTACTCACTGAACATCACATGCCCTTAGTGACTGCTGCACACTTTGTTCAGGCTTTACTTTTTCTGTAACATTGTATATTAATAGTTGTGTGCATAAATCATTTCAAAGACATACTAAAACATGAAATCAACATTTTCATGAATGTGTTTGACAGTTACATCAAAATAACTTTATAAACAAACTATATAACATCCTTTTTTGTTGAGATCATTGAAGGAATCAAAATGATGTTTCATGGAAGCCATCGACTCTGAAAGCTTTTCAGTAACAAATCAGTTCTTCTCCCTCTTTCAGTTTTTATTTTAATCTGACAAAATTCCAAAAGCAAGTTCTTCCTTTGTCAAAAGAGTTTTGTCATGCATTACTATTTGGTGTCTTAATTGTGCTTTCAAATACATTAGCGGTTGAAATGATTAGAATTATCTTAGCATAATGCAGAACAGTTTTTTTTTTAGCTCTGAACAAAATCTCAATACACTTAAATTGCTCAGAGAAAATAGTTTTAGTATTTTTTCTTCCTGAAAAAGATAGGACGTGTCGGTAATTTATAGTGAGGCTGCACCTGTTGACTCACCACATTTAGTTTCAGCTGGCTTTTTGGGTACTGGGTTTGCCTTCTCATCGTGGCCCCTAGTATCTTAGCCAGACTACACCAGTGCAGCCTGTTTCCAGGGCTGCCACTTGGAGATAGAAAAAGGTCTTCCTCAGCTTTTATTCGCTGACCCTGATGCAAGCAACCAGCTATGAGTCTCTGGCTGTTGTCAGCTAAATCACTGTACTGCATGTTAAGCCCCAAATCTAGCACAAAAAGTCTCTAAATCTTCATCCCATGATGTCAGTGCTTGTATTGGGACTACCTGTATCTCTTGATTCATCTACTCACTGTAAGGGAAGCTGACTCGTACAGGCTCGTATGTTAGCATTTGGAGCAATGGCTTCATATTGGGACTACCTGTATCTATCTCTTGATTCATCTACTCACTGTAAGGGAAGCTGACTCGTACAGGCTCGTATGTTAGCATTTGGAGCAGTGGCTTCATATTGGGACTACCTGTATCTAACTCTTGATTCATCTACTCACTGAAAGGGAAGCTGACTCGTACGCTTCATATTGGGACTACCTGTATCTAACTCTTGATTCATCTACTCACTGAAAGGGAAGCTGACTCGTACAGGCTCGTATGTTAGCATTTGGAGCAGTGACTTCATATTGGGACTACCTGTATCTAACTCTTGATTCATCTACTCACTGTAAGGGAAGCTGACTCGTACAGGCTCGTATGTTAGCATTTGGAGCAATGGCTTCATATTGGGACTACCTGTATCTAACTCTTGATTCATCTACTCACTGTAAGGGAAGCTGACTCGTACAGGCTCGTATGTTAGCATTTGGAGCAATGGCTTCATATTGGGACTACCTGTATCTAACTCTTGATTCATCTACTCACTGTAAGGGAAGCTGACTCCTACCGTTAGCATTTGGAGCAGTGGCTTCATAACAATAGTTTTACATGATGAGGTTGCTAACCACAAGCACATCCTTCCTTTTAGTTGCCTTTTGCGATATACTTAGAAGGTTATAGTGCCAGTATTTTTTGCAACCCTAGGTATAACTTTGGTAGTTTGTAACTCTTACTGCCCAGCTGACATTTATTACTGTTCAGGCAGAGGCAAGTTGATGTTGGTACAGTATTACTGGGATCATGTTGATACCATCTGCACATTACCTGGATGGGTGTGTACCAATACATTACTTTCATGTACGATCAGTTATGGGAGCCAAGTTCACACAGTTTCAAGTGGAAGTCGGAGAATGTCATTAAATTCACACTTGACATTTTGTTTGTGTTTTCTTTGAAACCTTTTTGTGAATATTTATGTTTCATGTCACACATTAGAATCAGTACTTATGTTGTTTGTTTGTGAAAATACTGAAATAAAAGTAAATGTGTACAAATAGATTGATGTGGCAGCAGTGAAAATAAAAAGTTGATATTAACATGAACAAGTACAGCACAGACACTATGCAGGAACATAATCCAAACCTACTTTACAGCAAAAAACTCCTCATCGTTGACAGAAAAAAGCAACACAATTGATAACAACTAATAAATCATAACAGCGATGAAAAAAAAATATGTGGCCAGTTAATTAAAAAGGTAAAGGCAGTCCCATGGAAGACACTGCTGTCAGGGATAAAGTGTTAATGGGTCATCATTGTATGAGCCACAGCTTGTTTATGGGGTGGAGTAGCCACTTCCCTTCATCGCTGCATTTTGTTCCCTAACAGTAAGTCAGGTATTTATCTACTGCTGGGAGAATCAGTCATACTATGACAAAACCCATTACATACCCGGCCAAACTTAATGTGACCTGATTTAAGCCTGGTATGTTGACATTGTAAACAGACAACCTCTAGACCACACGCTCCTAGGTACGCATTGGAACACAATGTAACTGGCTGTTAGGTATATCCAGAATACTGAGATAGCACCCTCATGCTTACTGGAAAACAGATTTGCTGTGAATAGTATGTACTGAGTGAAAATGCATTCTAATGTCTGCATTCACCATCTCTCTCTCTCTTTTGCCATCTAACACCCAGTGGTGCATATGCCATCAACCAACCCTTGCCAAGTAGTTCTGTCCTATGCAATCTTTTCCACCTGATCTCCAATGTATTCCTTGGTCTGCCTATGCCTCTGCTTCCCTGGGGTTCCATGACAGGGATTGCCTGGTGATACTGGCCTGGGGCTTTCTTAATGTCTGCAATCACCATACGTTGTTTCTACTTGTGCTTAGTTCTTCATTGTTGGTGATGTGCATCGAGTAGCAGGTTACAATAGTTCTTCTTATTTCATGAGAAATAATGAAGAAGGTATGACTGGACTTCCCTGGCTGTAGTGCTGTGCAAGGATTCTAAGTAGGTTCACCACTTTAGGGATTACAGTGTTGATCTCCACCTCTTGGTCAGGCTGCTGTAGACACAGCTACTGTCCATGTGATACGTTTTGAGGGTCAGTGAATATTTTTCACATGACTGGCACTAATCCTATTGTAACAAGAAACCGTGTTGTAATATCAGCATTCACTAGACATTACTGAGTGATTGGGCATGGTACTGCCATTTCTTCCATGTTTGAGCTTTCTTCCATGGTTGAGCTTTCTTCCATGGTTGAGCTTTCTTCCATGTTTGTGGTCTCTTCCATGTTTGAGCTTTCTTCCATGTTTGAGCTCTCTTCCATGTTTCAGTTTTCTTCCATGTTTGAGCTTTCTTCCATGTTTGAGGTCTCTTCCATGTTTGAGCTCTCTTCCATGTTTGAGCTTTCTTCCATTTTTGAGCTTTCTTCCATGTTTGAGCTCTCTTCCATGTTTGAGCTCTCTTCCATGTTTGAGCTCTTTTCCATGTTTGAGCTCTTTTCCATGTTTGAGCTCTCTTCCATGTTTGAGCTCTCTTCCATGTTTGAGCTTTCTTCTATGTTTGAGCTCTCTTCCATGTTTCAGCTTTCTTCCACGTTTCAGCTTTCTTCCATGTTTGAGCTCTCTTCCATGTTTGAGCTTTCTTCCATGTTTGAGCTCTCTTCCATGTTTCAGCTTTCTTCCATGTTTGAGCTCTCTTCCATGTTTGAAACATCACCAAGGAAAACTCCTTTGGTGTAGAAGACTACCTAACACTTGACTAAACAAATATCACAGCCCCTGAAGTATCAACCTAGAAACAACTCCTCAAATAACAAATTGGCTAGAATATAGTGTACACTTTTCTTTCTAGACACATGCTTCCTAAAACTACTCTTATTATGTGCTCAGTCTAATAATTTTGGACAGCAACAAATAGTATATTGTTAGAGGTTTATTTGTATCAGTCTGGAAGGGCAGACACCAGTGATCTCGTTACATTTATTGAAAACCTCAAAATAAAATGCTTACTTATATTGCTGATGCAGAGCTCTGAAATGTTATATTTAAAGTCAGTTTATTTTTCTGATGAAAGTTATTCAGTTGTTATCGTCATACTAGATTCGATACTCAATTATATTCGGGGTTTATATTGTTGTTGATCATAATCGATTTCACTGTACTCTGAGCATACCAATAAGCGCTCAGTCTTAGTTATTAGTTCGACCGTTCTTCGCCAAGGGGTGGTCACCCTTGAGCGGGTCCCAACTCAGATTTCTGTCAGGAGCGCGGGTAGTCCAGTGGGAAATTAGTATGTTGTGGTGTCGTGTATGTTGTGCTTCTCAAGAGAATCTCGCCAGTGAGTTGGGGGGTCGTCCCCGAGGTCTCTTTTTGTCGCGCGGGTACCACATGGCGGTTATGGTACTCCATCTTTCGCATTGTCGTCTTGCTAAATGACGTGCCCAGCAGTGTTTTGGGTGGTTAACGTGGTAGGACATCCTTGATGTGCGACATTCTCCAGATGTCACTATTGTGTAGTTCACTCTGCCGCTGTTGTTGAGAGTTATGCCCACTAGGCGCTTTCAAGAGATGCGTGTGCTATTCTCAGTTGGTTCTCTGTTGTTTTTGTTAGAGACCAGGTTTTGCTACCATAGCAGAGCGCTGGGAAGATTATCGAGTCAAAGATGTCCGCACGTAGTCTGGTGTCTTTTGTGACGTCTGTTGCTGTCATGATGGAGTTGAAGGCTGCCCAGCCCGCCCGTTTTCGTCTGGCGATCTCAGGCCTTATGTTCTCCATGTTGAGGAGCCTTTCCAGATTGGCACATTTGGTAGCGTCCCTTATGGGCGTTCCACTCAAGAGTGTGGGGTTGGGTTCTGCGAAACGGTTGCGCATAGATCTGGTTTTCCCTATGTTCATAGCTAGACCCGCCTTCCGTGTCTAGTGATCGCAGCATCTCTGTCGCTTCTAGGGGCGTCGGCGAATCTCAGATGATTTAGTCGTCTTGCATCGATTTTGATATCGAAGTTGTCCCAGTCGTAATACCTCATCGTCGACTCCAGGCATGCACAAAATAGATTCGGGGAGATAGGGTCTCCTTGCCGTACTCCCTTCTCAGTCGCGATGGTAATGGGTTGGGTGAATGGATGTATGACGATGGTGCATCCTTCGTAGCATCTCTTGAGTATTTCTATGTTTCGTTGTTTTCATGCGAATTCTGTTTCAATCAAGTCAAATGTCTTTCTGTAGTCAGTGCATATAAGTATCAGCGGTGTTTGAGGTTCTCGTGCTTTCTCGTTTAGATTGCAGCACGTTGTTATGTGATCTAGTGTACGTAGTTCGTCTGAATCCAGCTTTTTTGGTAGGTTGTGCCTCATCTAGGGTCTTGCTAGGAGGCATTTGGTACACAGTGTGTATAGTGTCGGAATGAGGGGGATTGGGCGGTAGTTGGACAGGTCTCCTTTTTTGTAGATTAGGGCGATCTGTGACTCTCGCCAGGTAGACGGGATTTCTGTTGCCTCTAAGTATAGAGAAAATCGGCTGACTAGGGCCGTGTAGAGTGGGTGAACGCATGCTTTCAGCTGTGATTTTATCTATAACTGAGGATTGTCATGTGGGCGTGTTTTCTATAGCGCTTTGAATTTTAGGGGGGTGGAGGTGGTAAGGGAGTGATTGGAATAGATCGGTGTAGAAGATGTTAATAGCGTTCTCAATTTTCTTTCTTGACGTTACGCGAGGCCCGTTGGCAGTTTTCAAGCAGAGAATTGCGTGTTTGTGTTCTCTAATGTCCCGCCCGAGTCGCCCGTTTAATGCTTTGACGAGACTCTGCGGCTTCGAGGATTCGTCTTCTTGAGAAAGAGGTATGGTCTTCTTCAACCTTATCTCTACAGAGTTTACTAAGTGTATCGAATGTCCTGTTGTACGGGCCATCTGGCGGCGTTGATAGAGTGCTCAGTCTCTTTCAGCAAAGTGTCGAGTGTGTGGATACTAATGGCTCCTTTTGCTCGTTGGTTGAACACATTCCTGCGTCGTCCTCTATCGCACAGAACGCCTTTCAACTCTCGAAATCTAGCGTTCTGGAAATTTCTGAATGACCTATTACAGTGATATCCTACAGGCAGGCATGGGCAAACTAAATATACTGACCAGGATCGTCACCTCACGTCCACACAGTTCTCTTGGCTAACGGAGTGAGGAATCGCAGTGCTATCCAAAGAAGGGAGCAACGCACATAAGAAGCCACTCATAGCAGAACCGCCTGTAGGACCTCGGTCCACTTTCATCAGCACGCTCGGGATATGAAGAAAGTTACTGCAACCCCCACACCTGACGCCCTTTTCAGGGGCCACAACAGAGTCAAATTACTCATCGTTGGTATACAACACCATATGTAATGTGCACAAAGAGGGTGCGATTGAAGCCTAGATATCGACTCTCGTTGCTTAGAACCTCAGCATGACCAGGACAGTAGATCCACGTCAGCAGCCGGAGGTTTAAATCGTATACACCAGCTATCCACGCATACCATAGCCATGCTCTCTCTATCTTATCATTAAGTTCGTCTCCGCATTGGACGTTAACGGTAATGGTCTCCAGCTGTCTCTTACCGTACAAGGCTGGTACACTCAGTCAAACTGTGTCCAGACAACATCTTGATGGTGTCTATTCATCTGTACCTCTTTCGTGCTCTGACTTACTTCTAAAGTCAGTGATTTATGCTACATTAAGTTGCAATGCATAGTTGTTTTACTTTGTAAACAAAAAAAGGTTAACATAAACCTCCGAGTGGTCAGCCGGGGTTTTTGTGTATGACAAGAATAGCACCACTGTCCCGCAGAGAGCATGTCGTAAGAGGCAACTAATTGTGCCATGGTTAGGTGGTTTGTTTAAAGCAGCATAGATGGCGCCTAACAGGCTACGTGATAACTTTGTTCTAGTGTTTGAGTCTATTGAGATGGACTCGCACATCGGTTAACTACCCTCCGTAAGCGCTTGTCCCAACGCAGCGGAATATTATGTTGCTCGAGCTTAGCCCACTAAGCAGGAAACCCATCTCCCGGCTACATCCAGCTCATACCAGAACTGGGGCATCTGCCGCTGTAGAAGTACAGGTCAACAAAAAAACAAAACTGCTAGAAATAAACAAAATAAAAATGAAATTGCTCGCTTTCTCGTGGGTTCAGGAGAAGATGAACGAGAAATGGAAAGAGGTAAAGTGAACTTTTCATTCCGGTTTCTTGTCTGCAGCATTCCTCCTGCCTGTCTTACCGCCTCATATTTCTCATTATTTGTATCAGGTGGCTATCACCGTCATCTTCATCACAACATACAAGAAGCAGCTGCTGTCGGCACAACTCTCCATGCAGCCAGTACCTAGGATTAATCGTACATTCTCAGGATACCTGACCAGAGAAGGATGTCTGCAGTAGACAGCTCACCTGCATAAATGAACCGGGGGGGGGGGGGGGGTGTTGTGTATGTATCACTTGCAAGAGACGAACAACTTTACGCGCACCGTGAATGCAACCTGTGCATAGGATTATATAGACCAGCCTTTCTTAACCGTTTGATCATTGAGGAAGCATTGCAATAACTGTCTCAGAGAACCAGTACATACGAGGCGTGTTCAAATGAAACCGGACCTAACTGCACAAAGTGAACTTACGTACGATGCCCATGATGATGTCACGTCTGGTGTAAACAGCACATGCCAACCGTCAAGTTTGCAAAATTTCATTATCCTCCGACTCTAAGTTCCCTCAGCAGACCGTTGAAAACAAGGTGGGTTTAATGTGGAGTATATCTAGAGTTGATTAGCAGCGGTGATTCGGTTTCTAACAGCTGAAGGATGTCGACCAGCTGACATTCATCGCAGAATGCAGGCAGTGTATGGTGACAAAAGTGTGTCGAAGACAACAGCGAAGAACTGGACAACGATGTTTAAAGAAGGACGTGAGTTAACGAAAGATCTTCCGAGACCAGGTCAGGCGCATATTGTTGCGTCAGAAGATGCCATCGTCAAAATTGATGCAGCCGGAGCTTACGTTCGCCACACTTTTGTCACCATACACTGCCTGCATTCTACGATGAATATCAACTGGTCGACATCCTTCAGAAGTTAGAAACAGAATCACCACTCGCTGATCAACTCAAGACAGATTACACATCACACCCACCTTGTTTTCAACGGTCTGCTGAGGAAACTAGGAGTCGGAGGAAAATGAAATTTTGCGAACTTGACGGTTGGTATGTGCTGTTTACACCAGAAGTGACGTTATCTTGCGCATCGTACGTATGTTCACTTGTTGCAGTTAGGACCGGTTTCGTTTGAACACGCCTCGAATATTGGTGTTGATATCATCAGCTTACGGTACGTTATCCTGATCTTCTTGTCCCATACTTTGGTTTGTTAAGTCGAAGAATCAACGTCATTGCACGCGGTTTAACCTATAAGTGCTCAGTTCTTAAACTTAACTTAACGTCTTTATACTGGTTTAGAAAACTCTGCAGAGTATGTATACAACCAGTATTTCATTTACATTTCCTCGCTCTAAAAGCTATGCGCATCTAATCTATTTTTAAATCCATTGATTGTCCTTGTCTCCAATACTTCCTGTGGTAATACATTCGAAGCATCACCAGTCCCTGACTAAAAAAATATTTTCTAATATCTAGTCAGAACCTTTCTTTATTTAATGTGTAGCTATGCCCTATTGTTCTTGTTCTTCTGCATATTTTTTTCTCAGCACATTTTTAACATAATTTTTATTTCAAATTGTTGTCCCTTGTTTCACTCCAGACGGAGTATAGGTCCTCCACTAGCGTTGGCATCCTTTAGAAGGGCTGAGTCATGTAACACTTTGCATGCTTTGGCAATAGTGATTTATGTAGCTATTTGTTTTAAATGATGAGGTTGCTCGCCCCATGTACAACTCTCTTTACTCGCCTTTCCCTTCATCATCGCTCGTCATGAAAATGGCGTTTTGTTGTAGTTTACAGCGAGGTTGCGACTTCTGCGCGTTTCGATCTGACCGGTTTCATCACCGCATATTTTTTTGGACTGAGTGTTTTTCACTTCATCCATATTCTCTCAGCCAGACTGCACGGCGCGGCTGCATCCTATTTCCGTGGCCACCACTTAGACAGAATAGGGTCTTGGACAGCTCTGGTTTCGATGGCCACCACTTTGACAGAATAGGGTCTTGGACAGCTCTGGTTTCCATGGCCACCACTTAAAGATGGAATATGATCTCGGACAGCTCTGGTTTCCTGGCGCAAGCAGTCGTCTAAGAGTCGCTGACTGCTGTCATCTCGTTCACTGTTTCTTCGGCTTCAATCGCCTCTTATGTCTTACGATATTCGGGGAGATGCAGTGACCATAATCTTGCATCTCCAGTAAGGGGCCTTTGGATCCAGTCATGGACTTGGCGTGGTCAATAATTTATAAATATAAGTCTAATTAAAATGATCTATATACTTTTCGATGGATGTTATTACGACTATTTACTTTCAGGCACTCGCCTCTCAAAGCGTTAAAAGGAAACTTTAAGTGATCGAATACTACGCTTCAAGCGACCCCTGATCTCAAGGAGCGCCTGCATCCTAAATGACCTGCAGTCTTCTTGACTCAAGTTTTGTGACTGGTCCAAGGTAGCTAGAGACCAGAGAGAGGTTGATAACCGGCGCAGTGTCTTCCTCACTATAATCCAAATATTGTGCAAGTGACATCAAAATTTAAAAAACAGTTTGATGATGTCGCCATCAAAGCTTGCGATGGTCAACTAATTGTTCTACATTACGAAAGTGGCCCTACGCCATTGAATCATAGTAATATGAGAAAATCAAACATACTGACATACGGGACTACTCGATCATTGCCAGCCAGTGTTAGCGCTATGGTCTCCCAGCGCCCGTGATAACGTTCCTTGTTACTTTGTTGGAAGCCACTCGTGCTGAGGTAATTTCAACTCTTGATCCCGTTTATTCTTTGACAGGTTACGACATCTCTTTTTACATCCTGGAGCCTACTTTAGAAAACAGACTCGGTTTCTGCTGACTGACGTGACATTGTGAGGCTTCTCGGTAAAGTCACATCTATGTGGATCACAGTGTCGATTCCCGCCTTGTTGGCCAGACTGCTGTGACACATCATGTTTCCAGAAGCACTACAATAAGGGAGGTGGATGTTTTGATCAGTATGTTCCACTTGACCCCGACGTTGTTAAAATGACGATTTCCTGATAAAGAGAGTGAGAGCTTTGATCAGTATGTTCCACCCACCCCAGTTACTCTTCGCCTCTGCCTGTTGTTAAAATTACGATTTCTTCGGAATACTAAGCTACTCTACACGGAACTGGGTGTTTGCGAAACACCGTTTGAGAATCCCTGAAATTGACTGAATACGTCATCTACGTGCATGCACTGGATCGAGTGAGCAATAAATGCAAGACTGGATGTTGTGTTACCTGAATCCTGCGTGTCTTCTCTGTGGTATGGCTCTAAGTGGTCCACTAAACCAAACATGAGTAGCTTAATTATGCCACTCAAACACGTGGGGATGTACCTTTAAATAAAGACCACGATGATTCCTGAGCAGATTCCGGTGATGGGGAGGGACTGTTTGTTATAGAGCAATGTTTCCCAAGGTGGTAGTATCTGGACAGGTGACGGTCCACGAGCATTCGATCACTGGTACACAAGAAAGATATCGTCCATTTTTTTTGGGGTAGGCATAAAAAACACGCTTACAGCTGCTATCATAAAATGGTAATAGAACTGAATTCATTGAGACCGATTTGTAACGGTCGAGAATAACCAATATATTTAGCACTGGTGACTGTTTCAATGTGAAAATTCTGCTGGTCTGTCACACTCACAAGTTTGGGAAGCGTGGACATAGAAACGTCTTTGTACGAGGTCTGGACTATGTGAGAAAGTTTGATACGTCTTCAGCCTAATCTTCCTTAACTTGATTACTGTATCAACATAAAATGGTTTTTAGTTGACTAAATGTAATGAAAACAAATCATACATACAGTAGTAATTGTTCCCTTTCTTTTTAAATTGGCTATGTTTTGCGTGATTTGTTGATGTCATCCTTATTAGAACCGTCTGCTTCAAAAAAGCGTTCATCCCAGCAGTTTTTTCTTTCTCAAAACTTAAGCTCGAGACGATCTTTAAAATAGTTTACAGTCGCAAGGAGGTTTTGACAAACGTTTGGTTAAAGCTGGCAGAAGCTGATTCGGTCCATTGTCGCGCTGTGAGTGGAAAACCGAGGCATGTATGCACTGAGCAGAACATTTATGACGTCCAACAGTTGGTGTAAGGTCAACTTCAAACTCATCGAACACAAAGAGACATTTCAAAACATTTAAGTAATTGATTCGATAAATTATCAAAGAATAACCTAAAACGGAAATTGTTCATTAACGAAGAGAGCCTGATCTAACAGAAAACTAACAAAGGCGCAAGGCTGGAGCGATGGCACCTCCCGCCAAACAGATATCCAATGCACGTTGACAATTTCATTTTGTTTACCAATGAAAAATTGTTCGCTGTTGCTATCCCACGGTGCGAACAAAATGACATCAAAATCAGAACTTGCATTTATGGTAAAAGATTTCTTCAACCAACTTTAAGCACATCGATTATGGTCTTGTTCGAGCCAAGAATGAAATTAAATCGTGTCAACGTGAAAAAAGAATCAAAGAACACACGGAGAAGAGACCCAGAGACCGATACAAGCAAAACACGGAGAAGGAGGAAGGAACTGGAGAAAATAGCAACGGCCTGCTTGGGAAGGGTTGGTTGAACACATATGCACCACTAAGTGATAAGAAAAAGGATAACTGAGAAGTTTCCTTTGTTGCACACCATCATTGATATCGTTTTATAGAAGACGACTGAAAAACAAGACCACAACGGTACCCCTAATTACAACTTACAACTTCACTCAGAAAATACAGTGTAGCTGAAACTGAAAACTACATTAATTGGGCACTTGCTAGGACCCCGCTTAGATGTATCATTTGTATGTTACAAGCGTCCATCAGTACAAAAACTGAGGTACATTTGTATGTTACAAGCGTCCAGCAGTCCAAATACGGAGGTACATTTGTATGTTACAAGCGTCCAGCAGCCTAAAAACTGAGGTACATTTGTATGTTACAAGCGTCCAGCAGCCTAAAAACGGAGGTACATTTGTATGTTACAAGCGTCTAGCAGTAAAAAAACTGAGGTACATTTGTATGTTACAAGCGTCCAGCAGTAAAAAAACGGAGGTACATTTGTATGTTACAAGCATCCAGCAGTCGAAAATTAGAGGTACATTTGTATCTCTAATACAATTATGTCGTTATCATCTGGTTGCTTGCTTGACTGTTGATCCACTAGCATGTGGACCACTGCGCTTTATCTCAAGGTCAGGTCAGGTCATCCCGTAACCGGTGAGGTCGTTGGGGCACACATGAAGACATCCTCACAACTCCACGCCATCCCTCTCTGTCAGATGCCGCTGCCTGTGACTCTTCTGGTCGGAGTGCGGGCCATTCTTGTATGTTGTCCTCCCATCTCTTTTTGGACCGGCCTCTTCGTCGTCTGCCATGCACCTTCCCGTGGAGGATTGTGTTTGCAAGACCACTTGATCTCGATATGTGACCGTCCCAAGTGAGTTTCCTTCTTTTGACAGTTGCCAAGAGATCTTCGAAAGGCCCTATTGCGGTTGCAATTCTATCTCGTATTTCCTCGTTTGTAACTCGATCTTTATACGTTACGTTTAAAAGTTTTCGGAAACATCTCATCTCCAAGGCCTGTATCCTTCGTTGAAGGTCAGCTGTAACTGTCCATGTCTCACACGCATAGAGGAATATTGACAGGACCAGTGTCTGCATTAATCTGATTTTCGTGCTTAGTGCTAACCGTTTATCTTGCCAGATTTTGTTAAGCCGTGCAAGCGCCGCTATTGTCTGTGCTATTCTGGCCAATACTTCACATTTTGATCCTACATCAATGACGATCGGCCCTAAATATTTACAACGGTCAACCACTTCGAGTTCCTGATCGTTAGCTTTTATCCTGCCGCTGAAGCCCTTGGCGCTGTTGGATATTAATTTTGTTTTTCCAGCGTTTATCTCCATACCATAGTCAAGAGCTGTTTCGTCGAGCCTTCTGACCCATTCCTGGAGTTCTGCTTCTGAACCCGCCAACCCGTTGATATCATCTGCAAAACAAAGGTTGGTAATCGTTCGGCCCCCTATCTTGACAGTACCAACGTGACCTCCAAGTGCCTCACTCATTCCTTCAAGGAATATATTGAAAAGAGTTGGAGAGAGTGTACACCCCTGTCTCACACCAACTGATGTGCGAAACCAGTCTCCTCGCCTCCCATTCACAAGAACTGGGCTAGACGCCTTGTTATACAGGTGTTCAAGGACCGTTATAATATTTCCGTTGATATTATACATCCTCATGGTTGCCCAAAGCGCTTTATGCCATACCCTATCAAACGCCTTCTTAAAATCCACAAACGCAAGAGACAGTGTTTGCTGCTGTTCTAGATATTTCGCTCTTAGCAGCCTTAAATTAAATATATGTTCTGTAGTGCTTCTTCCCTGTCTGAACCCTGCTTGCTCCTCGACAATAATGTTCTCTGCTTGGGGTTTCAATCGGTCAAGGATTAATCTAGGCATGACCTTGCTAGGGTGGTTAATGAGGCTTATTGTTCTGTAATTTTGGCACAGCTTTAGGTTTCCAGACTTATGTAACGGTATAGCTATTGATTTCGTCCATAAGTCCGGCCAGTTTCCTGTCGCCCAAATTTTGTTACAGATGTGTGTCAGGCCTTCCACCACTACCTCTCCACCTGCTTGTAAGAGCTCTGCTGGTATACTGTCCACGCCGGCCGCCTTCCCTCTTCTCAATATATTTACCGCTGCAATTACCTCTTCCTTCGTTATCAGTTGGTTATCCTCTATATTTGTTGGTGTTGGGGGGAATGTTTTCTCAGGTTTGTTTCGCCCTTCATAGTTATATAGCTCGGAACAGTACTCTGTCCATCTTGCCAGTACGTCATTTCTCTCAATGAGACACTTGCCGTTTTTATCATGGATCATAAGGTTCCTGCTTTGTCTTGGTGTTACCAGTTCTTTGACCACCTTGTATGCTCCTTTAGCATTATTTATGTTTAGTCTCTCTTCGATGTTTGCGCATTGCTCACATATCCACGCTTCTTTCGCCTCTCTCATCTTTTGTTGTATGGCTTTCTTGACCTCTTTATAACTGCCGACCTCCTCCGGTGGGTGATTGTGTTTTTTCAGTGACCTTCTTTTATCACAAAGGTCTAGAATGTCTTTGGTCACCCATAGCTTCTTTTTTGTTTGGTGGCATCCCATGATCTCTGTTGCAGTATCTATGAGAGCTGCGTTAAGAGACTATGTAACTGTATCTGTATCCAGTCCCTCTCTGAGAGCCAACAGTGGCGCAAATCTCCCTCCCACCCTTGCTTGGAACATTTCGGTGATTTTTGGGTCCATTAGTTTGTCCAGGTCAAACTTTAGCCTGGTCACATCCTTCTTTGCGACTCTCTTCAATCACAGACGCATGGTCATCATAACCAGATCGTGGTCGCTTCATATATCAGCTCACTGGTATCTGCAAGTGTTTGTAAGCTTCTGTTTAGTCCCATAAAGATTATTCCAGTTGTCTGATCTCGGAGTAAGAAGCTCTTTCTTGACACCGTCAAACGCGGTCATTCAAAAAGATGGTGTTAAACAGTTTCATAAGAACGGGGAACTGCTGGAAATTTGGAATCTGTTGCGCTTGAAATTTGTTCAAGTGACTGTTAAGTTGTATATCTTGAATGCGAAGCTGGAAAAGGGTGCTTTGATTTCTCCTCTTCGCGAAGTTGATGTTGTCTCTGGGATTTGTGATTGTTAAATGCTTGTAAATCTTTCTGCCAGTACTACATATTGGCCTTTCTGTTCAGCCAAGTCCTTCTGTTTGCAGTTATTAGTAGTTGTTTGACTGCATATAGAGTTACTTGTGTATATTTGTTGTTCTTGACTTGATAGTTTCTTAGCCAATCTGTCTTTGTCATTGCATGTGTATTTGAGTGACCAGGTATCCACTGTATAACTATTCTGACTTCATGGGATGGAATAAGCTGGTCGGTATCTAGGGACATTCTGATAAACTCAAGTCTACAATGACTACCGTCTTCCAAAGCTTGAAGACCGGATTAGTCTCTAAAGATAACAATGTTTTTGGGTCCATGATGGAAAGACATCAAACACTCTTCTTGTGGTACAGAACTTCTTCCAGTGCTGTTATGTCAGGTTCATAGTTAGAGCATATCTCCCCAAAGGCATCACACAACTCATCAGATAATCCCTCTGGATACTCTAGGTAGACTCCAAATCCCGCTTTAATGGTGGCCTCAAAAGCAAACCAATTGGAATAGGCACGTATCCATTATTCTGGGTAGGTGTCAATTGTTCTCTGTGGTGCTCTCATTAAACTTACTGGATCAGAACTTCTTGTATTTTTATGTCAATTCTGTTTCAATTTCTGACATTTCTAGACATGCATGTGGTGGTGAACTTTGTGTTTCTTGTCTTATGTCTGGGAGGTGATATATGTCTTTAATCTCACCGACATGTGTAGGACTGAATTCTGTTTCATTCTTTGCTTCTTGTGTAAATGTTCTACATTATGTTTATTGGGCTGGTCTTTAACCATTCTCTTACTCTTGTCATAAGCTTCCATGGCAGCCATGTCTCTCCGTTTTTCAAGGAATTCAACATGTGCATGTATTTCACATACAGCAGTATGTTTTGATCTCATTTCTTCACTAATAAGGCTTAGGACTTTGTTCTGCATTCTGCCCAGAGATTCTACAGTAGTTCCGGAACATGTTGTCAGGAGCGCACTGTTGTATTCTGAAGCAGAGGTATACGTATCCAAGATGTGTCTCTCAGAGCGTCCTTGTCTGATCTTCATGCTGTGCCAGCGAGCCTCTCCTGTAACTGTAGGCTGTTTCTTGAGGCGGGTCTGTTAGTCTAGAGAGACTCCAGCATATATAGCCTATTTCTTGAGGTGTACCTGTCGATCAAGAGGGACTCCAGTATACGTAGGCTGTTTCTTGAGGCAGACCTGTCGGTCAAGAGTGACTCCGGTATACGTAGGCTGTTTCTTGAGGCGGACATGTCGGTCAAGAGTGACTCCGGTTTACGAAGGCTGTTTCTTGAGGCGGACCTATCGTTCGATTGTGACTCCAGCATAAGTAGGCTGTTTCTTGAGGTGGATATGTCGGTCGAGAGTGACTCCAGTATAGGTAGGCTGTTTCTTGAGGCGGACCTGTCGGTCAAGAGTGACTCCAGTATACGTAGGTTGTTCCTTTCTGCGTTTGTTACCAATAGCATGGCGGAATTTATATTCGGCCGATATAATGTCTTTTGTACACAAAGTTGTGTTTTATGTCAATTCTAAAATAATAAGTTACCCGTACAATTTAATAAAAACAGCTGAAATGTTAGTTTTTTCTTTAATGGCATCAATCAATACTATGTGTGTGTTTTCTATACTTTAAAATATGACAGATTTGGCGAGAAAACGACAAAGCTAGCAACATTGTTACCACTGCTCTATTTCAACATACTTAATGTTTGTGCTACACTGAGCGTTTGCCGAGGGCGACAAAAATAAACAACTGCACTGTTATATAAACACTTTAACTTCGGAAGCATTTAAGTTCCAACTGATTTCCGCACGCTCGTATTGGAATAAGAAAAAGTAAGTATACAACCTCTTTTTACTGGCAGTGGTCGAGAGGTACATTAAACGCTCCTGTGGTTTGAATAACTTGCTATCACGGTTTGTGTAAATACCACTTAATTGATAGTGTTGATATTTCGAAGTCGCAAAATGACCCCTTCTTGGATAATGCCACTGCAATGAATTAAACAGCAGTTCACAGATTTAAAAATGATGAAATATAACACGTTCCCCATGGGAGAGGCGCCTGAGAGGACCGAGCAGTGCTGTGTACAACTAGCGAGCTATGGGAACTATCAGTATCCAACGCTTCACCATTTACCAAAAGAGACTGAGCATGCATGGTCTTGCCTGGAGCCCAGTGACATCTGTTCTTAACAGAACAGAACAAATTCAATGGTATTTAATCACAGTCTTTCAAAACAGTGCAGCAACACAAGTCAAACTGCTGGTAATAACACGAGAAGCACTTTAAAAACATGTCCACAATATCATTGGATACAAAACATGTATGGCAGATTATCTCTGTTTGTTGAGACGACAGCCTTGACCAGCACGTCTTCTCCAGATACTGGAACACTGATATGTGGTGTCAGTTGGAGCCCCAGAATGTCGTCATTGGCTTATAAGAAGTGGGGAAATGCCAGAATGTGATCATACTTCTTGTATCCTCTGCAAACAAGTTATTTATTATTTTATTAATTTATTTTAAATGGATATGTTATTTCTACAACTTTTCTTAATTTCTCCATCATACTTATGGATATTGTTTTTAGAGCTAACTGTTATTACTGTATCACATATAGGGGCTATTGTTTCCATATCTTTCTTTTATTCCTGTGCGACATACGTGGGATAATGTTTCTTGAGATTTATGTCATTTCTGTTCGACATAAGTGAGATATTGTTTCTGTAGCTCTCTTTTATTTCTATTTGACATAAATGAGATATTGTTTCTGTAACTTTATTTGATTTTTGTTCGACATAAGTGGGAACATTGTTTCTAGAGCGTTTTGTTTTATTCCTGAACGACATATGTTGGATCTTGTTTCTAAAGCTTACTTTTATTCTTGTACGACATATGTAGGATATTGTTTTTAGAGCTTTCTTTCAAACCCAGAAAGCTGTTCCAAACTGACCAGTCATCTGGACTGTTAATATAGATGCGTGTGCGATGCCGTAACTGAAGAGTCTTATACTCTAGATTGATCAAACCGAACTGACAGTCGCCCGTTATGTTCTCAATATAGCAGAGGGCTTATTCTTGTCTCTGTCACACACACTGTCTAGTGGAAACCATTCGGGACAGGCAGAAATTGATAAATGGCAAACTTTAAATCAACACATTTGATAAAAGGGGGATACATGTTTATTCGCTACTAACATTATTTAAACTGTAGAAATCTGATGACAACAATCCGTAATATCTGGATTCATTCTTGAATCTAAGCCCATCCCAGCGTAGGAATCACTGATGCACATCAGTTGCTGGCACACTATGAACTCAGTATACAAATGACAGTCTGAGCAAGAAACAAATTGGTAATGTGTGTGTTGAAAGACAAGTTAAATGAAGTGTCAATTAACATTCAAAACTGCTTAATAAACATTTTTCTACATATACCAAAAACCTGTCAGATGGCCAAACTTGTAAATCGTTTATTGCTAGTCAAGTGCTGAGTCGGAGTTTTCACTGTCTCCTCATTATTGAACGCTTTGACTTCTTGCTTACTGTTTCACTCGTCTCCTCTCTTCATTGATCGCGAGACGGAATTATTTGTGTATATGAGTTTCTGTTCCAGAAGATTGAGCACATTTCTTACAGAAGCACAGGTGCTGTTTGTGGAAGAGCGAACTGTCATATAATGCGCAAGCTCTGTAATGTAACCGTTATGTTATCTTCGCATCCTGTAACAGGCATGTATTACACCAGTGCACGTTCTTTCTTAGAAACGTATTCTGGAACCTACATTCTGGCAGGTACGGATAGATGGCATAATGCACTTACGTTTCCCTAGTTTGTATCTGAATGTTTGTCAATAGACCACTCAGTTCATTTGCAGATTATTAGCAAATGAGAATTGTTCTCCGAAACATGAGGGTTGGGTCAATATTGTCCGTCTTGTGGAAGATATGATTTTGGTATGGGACATAATTTGAAGATTGATATCAAGGTAAAATAGACGAATATCAGACATTACTCTTACTGTACTAAGTCACAGCGTTTTCTGGTTGGATGATATTTTCCGGACATTTTTGCATTGCCTTGCTTACCTGTAAGTTAGGTACCAGCTTTAGATTGATTTCGCTGAAGCATGTTAATGTTGAGGATTGCACGCGGTCTCTTTGTCGTGAGAGGCAAGTACTCTAACCGGGATGCCATCCATAAGCTCCAAATTTGCCGCATTATTGAAAAAGAAAATTTCTCTTTTACCAAAAATAAATATGATAATCTCATGCGCTTTTGGAAAATAAAATTACTTGAAAAATGTGAAATCATTTGCGACGATACATATACCATGTTGTATTTTTTCTTTGGAGCGAAGAGTAATCTGGGTCAGGTGGCAAATATTGACCAAGACCCCACTTCAATTTCATGCAAGGGTCCTGGAAGCAGGACCAACGACACTGTAATCCTCATTGTGGTGATTCCACTGAGGAGCCTCGTCGTACAGTACATGCAGGATTACCCTGGTCCACCTTCGGAAGTACTCTTCGTGACGTAAGAACAGCAACTGTAACATGTTTCCTAGTTAGCTTAACATGAGTAGCTTCCAACAATAACAACGGCGACATCTTTCTTCTTCTTCTTCTTATTCTTCTTCGTCTTATTCTTCTTCTTCTTCGTCTTCTTCGTCTTCTTCCTCTGCTTCTTCTTCTTCGTTTTCTTCTTCTTCTTCCTCTTCTTCTTCTTCTTCTTCTTCTTCTTCTTCTTCTTCTTCTTCTTCTTCTTCTTCTTCTATACTTGTGCCAGGCCACATTGGTTTTAGCAAGGGCTAGATATGTAACAGCAGCAAGAATAGAATCAATATTACTCCAAGCTCGTTGTTGTGAAAAAAAGTTAACCGTGTGGTCAAGCTCTTCTAAGATAGAAAACTCTGCAGCTCACGGGATAGCTAACTGTAGTTTTCACACATGCAACACGTGTGTAGAATAGAATTATGTGTTGGAAATAACGCCCTAGAAACAATATCCTTCATATGGGATACAGGAATTCGAAAAAGATCTAGAAACTATACCCTCCATATGGGATACAGGTATACAGGAAAGTACTAAAAAGAATGCCCTCCATAAGTGATCTATATATACTATAACGTCCTAAAAACAATGTCCTTCATAAAGGATACAGGAATACAAGAAAGTCCTAGAAACAATATCTTCTAAATGTGATACAGGAACACAAGAAAGCCATAGAAACAAAGTCCGCTATATTTGATACTAGAGAGTCCTAAAAACAATGCCCTTCATAATTGATACAGGAATACAAGAACGTCTTAGAAACACTATCCTCCAAATGTGATACAGAAATAAAAGAAAGCCCTAAAAACAATATCCTCTAAATTGGAAAGAGGAATAAAAGAGATCAGAACAAAAAAATCGAATGAATATCTTGCACCATGTCGAATGACGTTGGCGACCGTATCCCCAATACATTTCTGTATATAAGGAAGTCTATGTAACCTGTTGTGATTTTCTCCAGTCTGTAGATATTTATTTATTTATTATTTTTTTTTTGCGTTCGCCTTATTTATCTATTCCCCAAGGCGTGTGTGCGTTACACTGTGGTTTTTATTTTGCGCCTGTCGGCCCAGTGCATCCGACTTCAGCATGCATTTTATGTAAGGGTCTGCTTCCTCCTGCATTTTCTAAGGGTTTGCTTCCCCGGGGTAACGGCCGGTGCTGTCATGGGGATCGAACCCAGCACCTTCGGGTCGTGACCGTGCCACTTAACCACTAGGCCACGCCGTCCCCTGTCTGTAGATATGAACGTGTTCATTGTCTTATCTCCTGTCATAATCGTCTTAACTTTGTCGCCAACAGATTGTGTCAATCGTCACAGATTGATCATTCGTTCACATAAAAATCAAGATTACGACGTATTCCAATTGCAGAGGCCACTAGTATGATTGCTGATAGCAGTGTCATGACCTTAATGATTGATGTTAAAATCATTTTTTTACTTTATTTTTATATTGATGAAAAAAAAAGAAAAGCCTGCCCTGTCCCCTGGTTGGCAACAGCTGAAGCAAACGACCGTTATTTCTTAGTAATGTAAATCCCTCAGTTGAATCCCTTGAGATTGGACGAAACGTTGAAACGACAATTTATATGTCTCAAAAGGGTTCATGAATTCAGAAGAATGCAAAAATGTTTTCTTTGTTGTTATTCTCCAGATTATGGTCAATGTTGTTGATCTCCAGCAGATGTCAGTGTTGTTGGTCTCCAACAGATGTCAGTGTTGTTGGTCTCCAGCTTATAGTCAGTATTGTTCATCTCCAGCAGCTGTCAGTGTTGTTGGACTCCAGCAGATTTCAGTGTTGTTGGTCTCCAGCAGATGTCAGTGTTGTTGGCCTCCAGCAGATTTCAGTGTTGTTCATCTCCAGCAGATGTCAGTGTTGTTGGTCTCCAACAGATGTCAGTGTTGTTGGTCTCCAGCAGATTTCAGTGTTGTTGGTCTCCAGCTTATAGTCAGTATTGTTCATCTCCAGCAGATGTCAGTCTTGTTGGTCTCCAACAGATGTCAGTGTTGTTGGTCTCCAGCTTATAGTCAGTATTGTTCATCTCCAGCAGATGTCAGTGTTGTTGGTCTCCAACAGATGTCAGTGTTGTTGGTCTCCAGCTTATAGTCAGTATTGTTGGTCTTCAGCAGATTTCAGTGTTGTTGGTCTCCAGCAGATGTCAGTGTTGTGGGTCTCCATCAGATGTCAGTGTTGTTGGTCTCCAGCAGATCGTCAGTGTTGTTGGTCTCCATCAGATGTCAGTGTTGTTGGTCTCCAGCAGTTGGTCAGTGTTGTTGGTCTCCAGCAGATCGTCAGTGTTGTTGGTCTCCAGCAGTTGGTCAGTGTTGTTTGTCTCCAGCAGTTGGTCAGTGTTGTTGGTCGCCAGCTTATGGTCAGTGTTGTTGGTCTCCAGCAGTTGGTCAGTGTTGTTGGTTTCCAGCAGATCGTCAGTGTTGTTGGTCGCCAGCTTATGGTCAGTGTTGTTGGTCTCCAGCTCATGGTCAGTGTTGTTAGTCTCCAGCTCATGGTCAGTGTTGTTCGTCTCCAGCTCATGGTCAGTGTTGTTCGTCTCCAGCAGATGTCAGTGTTGTTGGTCTCCAACAGTTCGTCAGTGTTGTTGGTCTACAGCTCATGGTCAGTGTTGTTGGTCTCCAGCTCATGGTCAGTGTTGTTCGTCTCCAGCTCATGGTCAGTGTTGTTCGTCTCCAGCAGATGTCAGTGTTGTTGGTCTCCAACAGTTCGTCAGTGTTGTTGGTCTACAGCTCATGGTCAGTGTTGTTGGTCTCCAACAGTTGGTCAGTGTTGTTGGTCTACAGCTCATGGTCAGTATTGTTGTTCTGCAGCTCATGGTCAGTATTGTTGGTCTCCAGATTATAGTCAGTGTTGTTGGTCTCCAGCTCATGGTCAGTGTTGTTGTTCTCCAGCGCATGGTCAGTGTTGTTGTTCTCCAGCTCATGGTCAGTGTTGTTGTTCTCCAGCTCATTGTCAGTGTTGTTGGTCTCCAGCTCATGGTCAGTGTTGCTGGTCTCTAAAGTAGCTCTTGCTGACTAGAGCTACGTCTTGATGACGATTTATCTGTTGTTGTTTGCAGTAGATCTTCTTACATACCATCAGGATGATAGTGTCGCTAGTCATCTCATTGGCATGGGCTGTTGAGATACAGCCCGTTTCCAGAAGCACGAACTGAGAGATGAGTGCGAGTATTGATAGGTATACATCCCCTGAGCTCGATTACTCTTGTATGCCCACATAATCGATACTGTTGGTCAGCTACTCGCAAGACTTTCAACACTGACATGTGAAACCACAACTCCGTGGCATCATGTAAGCTTCGTCTTTGTCTATTCGACTAAAAATAAAACAAGTCATCATCACGCCGTTTGTTTCCATTGCTGGAGTCCACGGGAGGATTTATAGGTATGTGTTATAAACATGTATTGTCCCTCCAGTCGCCACGCACTGGACAGGTTACATTTTTATTTTGTCGCCGATTGAAACAAACACTATGCCTGCGGTTTTCAACGCAGATCTTTCGGAACAGAAAGTTTATTTACAGATCACTAAACCAGACAATCATCTTTGTTTATTAATCTTACTTTATTTGCTTTTATTTATTTACATAATTTGTCTGCTATAACATGGTATGCCCTTTCTTCTCTTCACTAACAATGACATGTTGTATAATATTTTTTTTCTCATTTTCTCACATATTTCAAAATGATGTTGATTTTAACTTTTTGTTTAAATGTCTTCAACATCATCTCTGATATAATCTTGATAGTGCGCATATGTTTTAATAATTCGAATGGCATAATGGCAAAGGGTCCTAGTTCGATCCCATGTATCAAAACACTTCAGCCTACTCATCTGTAAATGGATACCTGATTTAGAATTAGGGAAAGAAAGGCGGTATCGAAGGAGCTGGTCACCTTATTTTGGCTTAAAAAATGAAAATATAGTAAAATGAAGTTCGTAACACTTCATCCTCGACTACAGCTTTTGTTGTGTAGGTTCCTTTGTGTGTATCTGATTGTAATAATTATCTTTAACAATGGGGGAGAAGCGATTAACGTCTAGTAAAGGGAAACATGTGGAGAGGAGACTAACGTCCGATCAGGTAAGACAAGGGGAGAGGAGACTAACGTCCGATCAGGTAAGACAAGGGGAGAGGAGACTAACGTCCGATCAGGTAAGACAAGGGGAGAGGAGACTAATGTGAGATCAGGTGAAACATGGGGAGAGGAGACTAACGTCCGATCAGGTAAGACAAGGGGAGAGGAGACTAACGTCCGATCAGGTAAGACAAGGGGAGAGGAGACTAACGTCCGATCAGGTGAGGCAAAGGAAGAGGAGACTAGCGTCCAATCAGGTAAGACAAGGGGAGAGGACACTAATGTGAGATCAGGTGAAACAAGGGGAGAGTAGACTAACGTCCGATCAGGTAAGACAAGGGGAGAGGAGACTAACGTCCTATCATGTAAGACAAGGGGAGATGAAACTAACGTCCAATCAGATGAGACAAGGAGATAGGAGACTAACGTCCGATCAGGTAATGCATGGGGAGAGGAGACTAACGTCCAATCAGGTGAGACAAGGGGAGAGGAGACTAACGTCCAATCAGGTGAGACAAAGGGAGAGGAGACTAACGTCCGATCAGGTAAGACAAGAGGAGAGGAGACTAACGTCCGATCATGTAAGACAAGGGGAGAGGAGACTAACGTCCAATCAGATGAGACAAGGGGAAAGGAGACTAACGTCCGATCAGGTAATGCATGGGGAGAGGAGACTAGCGTCCAATCAGGTGAGACAAGGGGAGAGGAGACTAACGTCCGATCAGGTGAGACAAGGGGGAAGGAGACTAATGTGAGATCAGGTGAAACATGGAGAGAGGAGACTAACTTCCGGACAGATGCAACATGGGATTTGGAGGCAAACGTCCGGACATGGGAAACATTGAGTGGGGAGGCTATCATCTGGTCATATAAAGTATGAGGAGAGGAGACTAACGTCTAACGTGGTGAAACATGGGGAGAGGAGACTAACGTCTGACGTGGTGAAACATGGGGCATGGGGGGCGGGGGAAGACTAGCCTTTGGTCAGCTGAAACATACTGATCAGACTATGTTAGTCGTGGGTAGGCATCACATATTGATAAGACTATGTTAGTTAGTCAAGTTAAACATACTGATCAGACAATGTTAGTCAGTTACGTGAAACATACTGATCAGACTATGTTAGACATTCAGGTAAAACATACTAATCAAGACTTTAAAGCAATTCTCCATTGGAAAAGACTGTTTCATATCAGTCTGGCTAATTAGGTGGGTAGATGGGCACTGTGAACAGTTCAGTACGCCTCGGGATATGAGGAGAACCACTGTAACCAGCCACCACAGAAAGTCGCCAAGAGTACCTAACTCAAGTGCGAGTGAATTTATGATCAACAATAATTTTTGCAAATTTAAAACAAAGATGTAAAAATGAACTTTCGTTATGGTTTTTATTTTGATTTCTGCAGTCCATCTGGATGATATATGGGGCAGGGAAATAAAGGCCGTTTGTCCATGCAATCACTGCGCATTGTATAGGCTAGCTTTTTATTTTTACTTCTCCTGAAAAAACCTGTCTTGTCGAGGTTCTCAAAGTCTGTTGTCGCGAGCATAAGACGAGCACCAAAGCACTCAACGGAAACAAGATGCATCAGTGAATGTGCTGACATCAGAGACTCATAGCTGGCTGCTTGCATCAGGTTCAGCGAATCATAGCTGGCTGCTTGAATCAGGGTCAGCGAACATATGGTAAGGCTGCCTGCATCAGGGTCAGCGAACCATAACTGGCTCCTTGCAACAGGATCAACGAACCATAGTGGGTTGCTAGCATCAGGGTCAGCGAACCATAACTGGCTCCTTGCAACAGGGTCAACGAACCATAGTGGGTTGCTAGCATCAGGGTCAGAGAACCATAACTGGCTCCTTGCAACAGGGTCAACGAACCATAGTAGGTTGCTAGCATCAGGGTCAGCGAACCATAACTGGCTCCTTGCAACAGGGTCAACGAACCATAGTGGGTTGCTAGCATCAGGGTCAGCGAACGATAACTGGCTCCTTGCATCAGGGTTAACGAACCATAGCGGGTTGCTTGCATCAGGGTTAGCGAACCATAGCTGGCTGCTTGCATCAGGATCAGCCAACCAAAGTTGACCAAGACCCTATTCCGTCTCCACGTGCCGGCCCTAGAAACAAGCTGTACTAGTCACTGAGTGTACTCTGGCCAAGTGATAGGGATCGCAATGGGAAGGCAATCTCGGTACTCAGCCAAAAAAAAAGACAACTGAAATCGGATGTGTAGAACCGAAAGGCGCAGATATAGCTCCCTCACTGTAAACAACGACACAGCGTCTTTTTTTAAGGACGAACACCGTCAAAAGAAGAAGAATAAGAAAAAGAAGAAGAAGAAACCACTCAACCAATCTCGCCTTCATAGTAAAATCACTTTAGCTAAAACAAAGACCTGAAGATTGGAATATTTTGGGCAACCAATATTTGAGTTTCCCAAAACACAAACACAGCATAGCTTTGTGCAGTTGCGTAACGGAGCATGTCCTGTTTGCCCAACAAGAACGCTACGTCAGTGTAAGACATTATCAGGCCAACTTTATCAGACGATCGGGCAGGTCAGGCTTTCAAGGAACGAGCGGGAAATAAAAGCTGGTGGAACAGACAGGCCATTTTATTCGGCGAGATCTGTTAAACAGTTTTTGTTATCTTGCCATTTTCTCTCGTGGGTGGTGTGCACACCTTGTTTCAACATGCAGCTCAATCTTTGAAGTCGTTAGCGCCAATATTTGTTTTCTTGAATTCATCCTCTTTATTGTTTATGACTGACATTTCAGACGTATTAGCCTGACTCATCGCTCGTGCTGCCGATATGTTGAACTTTTGGAGTGTTTCTTTGACCTCCTGTATCCATCGTCGCCGGGGTCGACCTTTTACTTGTGGCCCTGAAACCTCTAATTAGTATGATTTCACTGCAGGTGGATAATGTTGCATCCTTTGTTAGATGACGAAATAACTTATTTAATATAGTAGTTAACCAATGTAGTCCCCACCGTGTTCCTCAGCTTGCAGTTGCAAATTTGGTTCAGAGTTGTCTTTCCTGCAGCACCTCGTACACAGCGCATCTCACAGGTCTCGATCTTACATTAGTGCCTATCTAATATCTTCAACCCAACACTGAAGTTGTATTGAGTTTATAATAATAATATTGTTTGCTTAGGCATCAATGTTCGTTGCGTCGATTGACCACTGTGATGTACCATAACACGACACTTAAAGTTGCAATTCTCATTGAACCTCCAATATCTGGAGATGAAACCCTGGTGTCTGGAGATGAAACATTGGTGTCTGGAGATGAAACCCTGGTGTCTGGAGATGAAACCCTGGTGTCTGGAGATGAAACCCTGGTGTCTGGAGATGAAACCCTAGTGTCTTGTTGTTTCCATTGGAACGGGGGACTAATTAAAGGCCTCACTCAGCGTGTGAGATTTGTGTCTTGGGCATTTTGCTAACCGGACAGGCCCCCATCTTTTTTCAGGCGATGTGTTAATCCATTATTGGCCCATGTGTAATGTATTAACAATACTATAAGCGACAATATCAGCAAACAGGGCGAAAGGCGTCAATTTTGTTAAGTTCAGCCATGTGTACTAGACTGTACATTTATACAATACACTTAAAAATTAACCTCCAAATAAAATCCAGCTCAGTTTTGTAGTCATCATTCACATTGAATGTAAAGTTCTATAACACACACTGCTGTCTGGGAAGAAGTGTTAGAGACTTAATTTTTTAGACAGCAGCTTGTTTATGAAGTAGGGTTTCCTTTTTCGCTTACTTTCCTTACCTAATGATAAACTAAATATCCCCTTGCAACTAAGTGAACTGAAGCATGCCTGTAACGGAAGCTGAACTCAACACCTTTTTTTGTAAAATGTGTCTGCTCTGTTTCTACGTTACTCATGCGTCACACATTTGATCCAGATGACAAATAGCAGCCTGAATTATGACTAAGGTTTCTACAGCGTCATTCAGATGTTCACTCAGAACAGATGTATCAATAGTAATTTATCAATAAGCTGGACAATCTATCACCGAACTGGACAGTGTATCACCGAGCTGGACAGTGTATCACCGAGCTGAACAGTGTATCACCGAGCTGGACAGTGTATCACCGAGCTAGACAGTGTATCACCGAGCTGGACAGTTTATCAACAAGCTGAACAGTGTATCACCGAGCTGGACAGTGTATTACCGAACTGGACAGCGTATTACCGAACTGGACAGCGTATTACCGAACTGGGCAGTGTATTACCGAACTGGACAGTGTATTACCGAACTGGACAGTGTATCACCGAACTGGACAGTGTATCACCGAGCTGGACAGTTTATCAACAAGCTGAACAGTGTATCACCGAGCTGGACAGTGTATCACCGAGCTGGACAGTGTATCACCGAGCTGGACAGTGTATCACCGAGCTGGACAATGTATCACCGAGCTGAACAGTGTATCACCGAGCTGGACAGTGTATCACCGAGCTAGACAGTGTATCACCGAGCTGGACAGTGTATTACCGAACTGGACAGCGTATTACGAACTGGGCAGTGTATTACCGAACTGGACAGTGTATTACCGAACTGGACAGTGTATCACCAAACTGGATAGTGTATCACCGAGCTGGACAGTGTATCACCGAGCTGGACAATGTATCACCGAGCCTGAACAGTGTATCACCGAGCTGAACAGCGTATCACCGAGCTGGACAGTGTATCACCGAGCTGGACAGTGTTTCACCGAGCTGGACGGTGAATCAACAAGCTGGACAGTGTATCAACATGATGGGACCAGCTTGTTGATAAACTATCCAGTTTGTTAATAAACTGTCCAGCTTTTTGATAAATTACCCAGCTTGTTGATAAACTACCCAGCATGTTGATAAACTAACTAACCAATCATCGCCATTAGCGTTAGATAGCTCGCTATAACCATGGTGTTACCCAACAGTTTCATGCCTTTTGTCTGTAATAATTTAGACAACCGGCAGTCTGACTAACTAAGATGAAGTCTTTCTGAAAGCGAAATGGTAGTAGACAGTGATGCTCCACAGCTAAAGACTGCCGGTTGATCCGTACTGCAAGAAAACATGTCTTCTCTGGGCTAATAATGACATGGACCCTGAAGTGCATACATACGATTAGACCTATTAATTGCATCAGTTAAATGACATATATGGACTCTTTAACATAATCTCAAAATTGGAGCTTTTATTCTGTAACTGCAAGTTCTGAATGTTTCACATCAGGTTACAGCTAAGAATAGTTTACCAGTACTTGAGATGGTGTCTAGTCTGTCTGCTTGTTTAATTCACAGTGAACACCGGAAATTCGATGTATGTTTGACTATTTTAGCCTCTCTCTCGTTCTCAACCAATATCTCTGATAATAAAGTATATTTGTACAAACTCAAGTGAACACATGTATTTCATCAACTTGTTTCTCGTTTCTGACCTTGGCTAGAAAAGTTATCTATCAGGATTTTAGAAATAATCATATGGTAGAAATATGACATAAGAAAAAAGAGAGAAAACATAAAAGTAAACAAAAACATTAACCTTAGCCCTTTTCGTATGCAAGTTGTTGAAATATGTTTAACATTTCTAGTACCCCTGGGAGCATTCCATGAACTCTGAAACGTGCGGAGGAATTAGAAAGGCTTTTCTTGCGGTCGGAAGTTACCAGGTGAGAAGCCGGAGACGAAAGCTCGCATATGCATATATATATATATATATATATATATATATATATATATATATATATATATATATATATATATATATATATAACACCTATATACACACACATAAGGAGAGAGAGAGCGCGAGAGAGAGATTGGTGGATGGATTGAAGGGTGAAGGAATGAACGGTTAGGAAGTGAGGGGGAGGGAGGTAGTGATGACTGAATTGAGGTGAAAGATATAAGTGAGTTAGACTGAGAAAACCATGGACAGGCTGAAGAGGAGGTAGGTAGGGTGATGGACAGGTTGGAGAGGAGGTAGGTAGGGTGATGGACAGGTTGAAGAGGAGGTAGGTAGGGTGATGGGGGGAGGGGGAGGTGAGCAAGTTGGAGGAGGAAAATAAGGGCGTGTTGAGAGGGGATGTCGGTTGAGTGGGAGATGAGCAAGTTTGAGAGCGAGTAAATAGTGCAATGGGGGATGTAAGGCAGTGGAGGGGAGCAGGAGAATGCTTTTAACATGAGCGATGTGTATTATTATCCCAGCATGCACCAGGTTAAAGACTATTAAATATATTATAAACCCACACAAAAACAAGAAAAGGACCTGTATAATGTGAGCCAGAACCCCAAACCCAATGACCCAAACAAAAACAAAGAAGGGACTTCGGTAATGTGAGCCAGAACCCCAAACCCAATGGCCCAAACAAAAAACAAGGAAGGGCCTTGGGTAATGTGAGCCAGAACCCCAAACCCAATGGCCTAAACAAAAACAAGGAAGGGACTTGCACAATGTGAGCCAGAACCCCAAACCCAATGGCCCACACAAAAACAAGGAAGGGACTTGGGTAATGTGAGCCAGAACCCCAAACCCAATGGCCTAAACAAAAACAAGGAAGGGACTTGCACAATGTGAGCCAGAACCCCAAACCCAAAGGCCCACACAAAAACAAGGAAGGGACTTGCACAATGTGAGCCAGAACCCCAAACCCAACCCTGCCGTCTCGACTAAGAGACCTCTTTGGTGTAGTTATTCCCCACTACGTTCTCCCACCCCCCCCCCCCCCCCCCCACCATCTTCCTCCTCTCCTACCCTATTAAGTGATGATGAGTGATATTGGCTACTGCAATATGGAAAGCCAGTTCAAGATACGAGCGTATTTGATATCATAAAATCCTTAACAACGACAGAGGCACGAGCTGGACCAAGACCCTGACTCTTGCACGTGACACATTAGCAATAGGTAACGATGACATCGTAACTTGTGCTGTCAGCTCGTGATGTTCAAACAGTTTTGGAATAAATCTACAACCACCGCAGGCTGCGTATGTCAAGGTCATTGCATTAGTACAACTTTATTATTATCCACTTTTGCGGAAATATTTCACATTTTATTCCGTAGAGTTGCTTCCCATGTTCCTCTTTCTTCAAACTCAAACATGTACTGCTTGAACTCACCGCTAAACACATGAATAACATTTCCTGGATCCACTTTATATGCCTTCGTTCATTCATTCATAAAGTGATTACACATATCAGTATCCGGTCACTTCTTTATCCGTTCTATTCGGTTAGAAATCGGTGTTGCTGCACGCTCAGGAAAGCCATAAGTGATGTGTTTCTTTCAGAAATTGGCGAAGTGATGGTTTCCCTAGCTCGCTGTATTCAACAATTTCATAATCTTCAAAACCTCCTTATTCAATATTCCTACTACGAGCGATTTCGAGGCCAAGATGCCCGCTCTTCCAGTGCCCCAAATCCATGTATGAACATGGCAGGACATTCCCACAATTCCCCGACGAGTTAAGACCTCTTTGTTCGCAATTCTATTCATGCCATAGCCAGTCCCTTTGTTCAATTACAAAGACTGAGAGTCGTTACAACACATACATAAATCTACTATACTTTCTAATAAGTAATCAATTCTGAAGATAGCTTCAATGCAAGGGGATGTCTTAGATGATCACAAATCTATGGAATGTGTCAATTCCTGAAGAAAGCGGACCTGTCTTCTAGCCATAGTCAATAGCAAACAACTCAAGTTGCGTCTGTCGATATTGTGATGCTATAGGAAAGTTTTCAATTAATTAAAATAGTTCAATATATGATTGGTTTAATCAGTGGAGAAGATAGGATATCGATGTCACGGTCAAACGTGTTATGTCTTCAAACCTCGGTAAAGCCTAGGTTTGCTCTATCAAAAGTAAAATAGAAACCCAGCTGCACACTGTGTTGCGATTGCTGTTGAACGCAGCTTACGTTTCTCATCCTATGAATCTTCCCGGCAGACCCCGGCAACTTTGTGCTGGAATGATGGGCTACCAGAATGATGGGCTACTAGAATGATGGGCTACTAGAATGATGGGCTACTAGAATAATGGACTACTATAATGAAGGGCTGTTAGAATGAAGGGCTACTAGAATGATGGGCTACTAGAATGATGGGCTACTAGAATGAAGGGCTGTTAGAATGATGGGCTACTAGAATGATGGGCTACTAGAATGAAAGGTTACTAGAATGAAGGGCTACTAGAATGATGGGCTACTAGAATGATGGGCTACTAGAATGATGGGCTACTAGAATGATAGGCTACTTGAATGAAAGGCTACTAGAATGATGGGCTACTAGAATGATGGGCTACTAGAATGATGGGCTACTAGAATGATGGGCTACTAGAATGATGGGCTACTAGAATGAAGGGCTACTAGAATGATGGGCTACTAGAATGATGGGCTACTAGAATGAAGGGCTACTAGAATGATGGGCTACTAGAATGTCACTTACAAGGACGTTAGTTTCTAACAGCGACATAAGTCTGCTAAACTATAAATAGACATCCGATATTATATTTACGATAAGAAGAACACGGGGGAAGGAATTGTTTATCCTACCTCATATAAATCTCAGAACTCATACAGTGAATTGAAGATTTAATTCCAGACAGCAATATGTACTCTGGGACTACCTTTGCCTGTTTATAAAAATCTGCTTATCGTCGATTTGTGTAGCTTGTTTTGTCCTTTGACTGACTGAAAACCAAACCATATTCACTCTCTAACATTGAACTTTCTGATCATAAAAGTAACTGACTATTTCTCCGTTATTAACCAGTGTCTCATTACAACCTCCATTGACAAATGTACGCTGTACAAACGGAAACTTATAAAACAATACTGAACAAAGCACAGTGGTCTCTTGAGTTAATCGTTCCCATTTGTGAATCCAAGTCCCTGATGAGCAGTATATGATATCATAGGTTGTGTCAATGACGGCACGGGGATCACGTGGTGCTAGAAGGAATAAATTCATGTAAGGTCTTCTCCTTAAAGGAAATACTATTCTTTTTGAATAAACAAAGTTCGTTGTATATTTAGGGGAAATATCCCAGATATGCGTTTCATTCTCTGCGAAAAAAAATATATCTAAATAAGGCCACTTCCAGCTGCAACCATGAATGGGGTCAGAAAAAGATGAGTATAGTTTCCAGCAAGACTCCAAATCCTTGTTAAGAACGTACTCTGTGTCGATGTTGGAGAATGCGCGATGCATTAAATGTCTTGCTGAAAGGGGTACTAGGACATCAGCGTCGTCATCCCAGGGCACGAGCCCGTGATGCCTATAAGAGCCAATCAGGGTGCCGCCATAAATCGTGTAGTCTATGTGATTGTTTGTCATAACAAGGTCGAACATGGTGATGATTTCCTTCAGACGCGTTTCTGCTATTCCATGAATTCTATATCTAAAATATGTAGTTTTGTCAGATTTGTTGTTGTTGTTCGTAAAATGAAAATGGTCTCGTTGTATGGTATGCTTCATGTTGGCCTGCACTGAGAACGCAGATCTCGATTCCGCCATGTAAGCAGTATTTTGTGTTCCACTTGATTTGACTGTCAATGAGTTTTTTAAAGTCAAAGTTCGCAATATTGTCCAGTTGAGGACTTCGTGGGATGAATATTGGGAAGAATTACGAGCCTCTATGGGACCACAAAGAAAGCTCAGCGTGCAATTTTGACCAGACAACATTTTGTAGGGAACATGTCCGTGAGCACGGAATACGTACATCAGTTCAAACGCGTACACACTCAACACAACAATCACCATCACAGAAAGACTTCTACCCAGGCACCCTGGCGTGAAGCACATCGCTTTCTCTCGGGTTCTCCCAGGAAGACTAGTGTGGATTGATTTATGAAGTTCTGTGGAAAAATTAAAAGGTTTAATTGAAATTATCTTCTAAATGACAGTTATGACGGTGTGAACGCATTATATATTGCATTATATGTTCTAGTGTAGCTTAAAAGTCTGGGGTTGGAAGGGCCAACAAGAACGATAACCCTAACAAAGAAGAAGAAAATATAGATTAATGGGGATAAAGTTACGGACTACCACCGAGTTATCGTCCTCGTTGGATGAGAAGGATGAGACTGGTGCTATGGATATCGGAACTTGAGATTAGATAACTGATACGAGGTTATGCTGGGAATAATGATGGTTTCGTATGTTGTACATACACATCCTGCGCATGACGTGGGCGAAACGTGAGAAGTCATGACTGCTAGATTGAGCAGCAGTGCTGCTGTCCAGCGGAACGGAGGCACAACATGTAAGAACCTTTGGCATGAGAGTAAAGATTGTGACAGTGACTTCAGCTCTTATGCTCTATCTGGTGCCCATTTATCAAATCTCGTGACTTCAGCTCTTATGCTCTATCTGGTGCCCATTTATCAAATCTCGTTCTCAATCCTTGTTTCAGAAGGTACAGAAGAGATAGCTGCGGCATGATTACATAAAGGCCGAAAATTTTCACGATTTGAATATATCGTCTGTCTTAATCGCATGAGGGTGTATTGCAATAAATCATATGACATTAAGGCTTCAAATGCACCACAGCTGAGGAAGACATATTGATAGAGTGAAAATATTGATTGAATAAATGTATTGTAGTGTGAAGAAATTGTATGGTGAAGATATTGTAGGGTGAAGATATTGTAAAGTGAAGATATTTCGCTGTAGTCACGGGAGGTAAGACCAGAGTGCCTGCATCCAGAGTTACCTTGAGTCGTCTTGACCAATAGTCTTGCCCCTGATCCAATGTACCTCAGGATAAGAGTGAGATATTGATAGCGTGGAGATGTTGATATGGTGGAGATATTGATTGGTTGGGTGGAAAATACGGATAGTGTAAATATATTGATAGGGTGGAGATATTATTGATTGATTGGATGGAGAGATTGATTGATTTTGTTGAGATATTGATTGATAGAAGGGAGATATTGATATGGTGGATACAATAATATGGTGGAGATATTGATATGATCGAGATTCTGATACAGTCGAGGTGATAGGGCGGAGATATTGATAGGGTGGAGATATTGATAGGGTGGAGATATTGATAGGGTGGATATATTGATATAGTGGAGGTATTGATGAGGTGGAGATATTTATAGGGTGGAGATAATGGTAGGGTGGAGATATTGATAGAGTGGAGATATTTATAGGGTGGAGATATTGATAGGATGGAGATATTGATGTGGTAGAGATATCGATGTGGTGGAGATATTGATAGGGTGGAGATATTGGTAGGGTGGAGATATTGATAGGGTGGAGATATTGATGTGATGGAGATATCCATGTGGTGGAGATATTGATATGGTGAAAATATTGATATTGGAAAGATGTTGATGTGCTTTAGATGTTTTGTGGTCAATCTACTATCTCCCAGCTGTCTCTTGGAGTCTTCGAGCAAACCCTTGTACATTAGGGCTCCATGGGACAAACAGTGGAGCTGCTGAGGATGATGAGCAGTTGCAGCATACGCTAGAATAGTTGCTGCTCTGTTTTGTATAAGAAAAACAATGGAATAAACAATCCGAGCTGTATTTCAAGTTACAGAATAGAAACAGATAATGTGACTCCACTAAGCGAGAGCATCGTCCAAATGTAAAGATCTGGTCATAAGCTTCTTCCTGACAAGGAAATCATACTTTTAGGTACCCATTTAAAAACAAATGTATCAGACAATGCCACAAAGGTAATAATGTACAGGGTTGTGCATACATGCCTTTTACAAACAACAATTTTAGAAGACAGACACAAAGCAAAGAACAAATAAATATTCACGAATTATCAAAGGAGGTTTCTAAATAATCGAAATACAAGGAAAACTATTTCCTATGTACTCTGTTTTAATATTTTGAATAAATTAAAATTCACATTAAATCAAATTTATATCCAAGCCGAAAGTACAGTAGACAATTATTCTATGTTTGTAATTAATTCATGAGTAATTGCTCTTTCATGTGTAAAAAGGGGCGATAAAACGATCGGTTTTTTTACAAGTTTGATCAAATGTATGTATGTATGTATATATGTATGTATGTATGTATGTATGTATGTATGTATGTATGTATGTACAAGTTTGATCAAATGTATGTATGTATGTATATATGTATGTATGTATGTATGTATGTATGTATGCATGTATGAATTAATGTATGTATGTATGTATCTATGTATGGATGGATGGATGGATGTATGTATGTATGTATGAATGAATGTATGTATGTATGTTTGTATGTATGTATATATACCAACAGGCAAGTTTCTTCAGCAGACCGTTGAAAGTATGGTGGTGTGAGTTAAGGTGATTCGGTTTCTAACAGCTGAATTATGTCGATCAGTTGACATTCATCGCAGAAGACAACATTGAAGATACAGGACAACTTTAGAGAAGTACGTGCGTTAACTAACCCTGTGGCATGTTTGGTTCATAACAATTTCTATATTTAATTATGTCACTCCAGACGATGTAACTTTCCTATGTTTGTAATAAAGCCACTGGGTTCGGTTTCATTTGAACACGCCTCGTATATATATCTAAATCGATATTATTGTTACAAAAAAATATTTCTGGATATTTATAATATAATAATATTGTCTGCATATTTAGATATCAAATCATTCAATTGGAGGGAAACGGTTGACAGACGTGCAGACGTTGATTTTATACTAACACACACCGGTCTCTTTCTCTCTCTCTCATTCTCCCTCTCTCTCTATCTCTATCTGTCTATCTATCTAATTATCTATCTATCTATCTCACTTTATATATATCTAACTATCTCTCGTTTTGTATGGCGATCATGAATAGGTTTACCGGGTAAACAATACTCATTTGTGAATTCGTCAATACTTATTCGTAAATCCGTACCCAAGTTCGCATTAAACCTTGTTTACCGTAAATAATTACCACAGTTCACATAAAATCTTGTAATTCTTACTCAAGTTCACATAAAACCTTGTTTACCGTAAATAATTAACCACAGTTCACATAAAATCTTGTAATTCTTACTCAAGTTCACATAAAACCTTGTTCACCGTACTTCCAAGGAAACGTTTGATGTCTGCGCGCTACAGTGAACTGAAGATATTTGAGCAAACCACTAGTTAACGTGCACGCGAGGAGAGATTTAAATAATCAGCGCTTAGCGGCTACAGCAGATCTCTAGCTCATCCAGGCAGAGTCGTGCAGACCTGAGGTTGGCTTCGCCAAGACGCCATATTGCTGTCCAGTTTTCTGCCGCTCTGTTTACACGTGAACAGACTATCGTCACCGAGTTGGCTACAGCCAAAGCAGCGCCAAAGGACTTTCACCATTCCATAAAGTAGTGGAGCGAAGAGTAAACTCTAAGGCTTGCCAATTTGTCAACAAAGACAACTTTGCTTTTTAGCACTTGAAAAATGTTTACACCAGTAATCAAAGTGTAGTAATATGTGCTTCGGATCTGAACCCGGAACCTCCAAGTGATAAACATGTTTTGCTGTAATAAAAATAAACACACAACAAACTGCATGCGTTATGGAATATAGTGGTGCTACTTCGATATGCTTTTACTTGACTTTCTTTCCCGTTGTGTGGTGTGTATCTTGTCCATTTGCTTCAAGTATACTTGTCCTTCAATATAACAAATAGTATACTTGTGCTTTAATATAACAAATAGTATACTTGTGCTTCAATATAACAAATAGTATACTTGTGCTTCAATATAACAAATAGTATACTTGTGCTTCAATATAACAAATAGTATACTTGTGCTTCAATATAACAAATAGTGTACTTGTGCTTTAATATAACAAATAGTATACTTGTGCTTCCATGTAACAAATAGTATACTTGTCCTTTAATATAACAAATAGTATACTTGTACTTCTATTTACAAATAGTATACGTGTCTTTCTATGTAACAAATGGTACGCTGGTTTTTCTATGTAACAAATGATTGCATCGTGACTCACTGTCTTGTTGTTGTGTTGTTGTTGTTCTTCTTATTCTCCTTCTCATTCTTTTCTCCATATTCTTTTTCTTCTCGTTCTTCATGTTTTGTTTTATGTCTACAAGTAAAGTCCAGTTCTCTGGCTAAATTCTGCTGTTGTGAGACGTTTTTCAAGGCTCCCAAGATAAAGGTTGCTGTTGTGAGACGTTTTTCAAGGCTCCCAAGATAAAGGTTGCTGTTGTGAGAAGTTCTTCAAGGCTCCCAAGATAAAGGTTGCTGTGGTGGGAAGTTTTTCAAGGCTCCTAAGAAGCTTGGTGTGGAATGTTCGTCTCCGTGAACCAGTACTCATCATGTATGGGTCAAAGCATATAATAGTCTTGTATGATAAGTTCGCCTGCCTATGCTGCGTTAGTCTGTGTAAGATGATATTCAATCTGTTATGTCTTGTACTGATACGAAATAGAATTACCTGCTCCACGCTATTAAGGTACTGATATTTGTCTCCTGTTCGGTCGACTTTCCTTTTATCTTTAATAGTAATGATCTACTTTATCTGGATTGTGATTGTTTGTCCATATGTTCTCGGGCTGCTTCCTCCAATGCTAATTTATCTATTTTTGTTTTGGGGGGATGTTATAGTGTAATGACATCAGCTGTAGCACTCTCCTCCTTTGGCTGTTAGTTCCTCTAAGACTTTTTTAAGCTCTGGCAGTTGATCTTTCTTGAGGGCTTGTAGGACGGACTTTGGATCTGTAAGTAATACAGCTTGCTGACATTAACTGGTTTGTTGTGTACTATTTTTGCAGATATGATTAAAGCATGTACTTCAGTCCAGAAGTTTTAACAGAATTTGTCAGTGGGTGAACTAGTTGTTTCGTTTTCTTGAACTGGAAAGACAACATAGATTCCTGCGCTTCCATTCTACACTTATTTAGTTCTTGTTCTACCAGTATATACCTGGATCCGTGCTTCTCTGTGGTATAGTTTTTCGATAATTTTGCGTGCTGCTTTTTTCCTTTGGACAGCATTGTAAGTCAACACTGCAAAAGTATTACAAGACGCCACCGTCTGTAACTTGGGTGCTCTGTTACAAGCCACTGCGTTCTGTAACTAGGGTGCTTTGTTACAGCTTCTTTATTAAAGTAGAGGCATTACAATAGAGCACCGATAGGGAAAAACAATGGCTTTCGTTGGTATCGTTCTTGACAAAGATCGTTCAGTCGGGATCTCAAATTTGTCGGTCACTGCATCAATGCGTATCGTCCGACTACTTACATTTATATACATACTGCTTTGAGATCGAGACGTTCAAATGTGTCCGGCTGTAAATGGGTAATTGACTTACATTTCGGTAGAGCAAGGAAAAAGCTGAGACCTGTCACGGAGAAAATTTCAACACTTCATCCACGACAGCAGTGCCTTTTTCATAATATTCATTTATTACTTAAATTCTTCCTACCTGGGTCAACCTAAAAATGGCATTCATTTTTATTGGAGAAATGTTACCAACTTATGTACATTTATGTTTTACATTTTGATCACATGTTTCTGTTTTTGCAATTTATTTGTTTATTTTCCTGATCTATCTTTACCTCCACTACCTAATTCATATTTCAGTCTGTCTATGTCTAGCATCTGTTTTGTCATAGTTTCTCTTCGGCAGATATATCCACCAACATAGAGATAAAACTCTACTTCAATTAGCCATAGAGATGGAGATTAACAAACGTACGTTGAAAAGGTTCAGAGTGTCACTAGAACTATAACCTACATATCAAGATTAAGCAATTAGTAAAGAAATGGTTAGGAGTACCCCCAGGGCCGTCAACGCAACATGGAAAGATTACCCAGCTAATAAAGAAAGGGTTAGAAGTACCACTAGAGCCGTCAACGCAACATGGAAAGATTACCCAGTTAATAAAGAAATGGTTAAGAGTACCACTAGAGCCGTCAACGCAACATGGAAAGATTACCCAGTTAATAAAAAAATGGTTAAGAGTACCACTAGAGCCGTCAACGCAACATGGAAAGATTACCCAGTTAATAAAAAAATGGTTAAGAGTACCACTAGAGCCGTCAAGGCAACATGGAAAGATCACCCAGTTAATAAAGAAATGGTTAAGAGTACCACTAGAGCCGTCAAGGCAACATGGAAAGATTACCCAGTTAATAAAGAAATGGTTAGAAGTAGCATTAGGGCCGTTAATCCCACAGGGCGCAGGTTTGTTAGCGTCAACTAGTCTACCCTTCTACCACCGCTACCGCCCAACGTCTGGACACATAGCTGCTGTTACATCAGATTTTGTATGTTTATCTAAACTCCCATCTGCGCAGTTTGAGACAAAAACGTACGTGGTTCGTTTTGGTTACTTAAATTATGGCTGGACTGAGTTCAGCTGCATTGATTTAGTCCTTTAAATCCCAAGAAAGAGAAAGAAAAAATGGTTGTCTAAGCTCGTCGTATTTTCTAACTAACTCTGTTAAATGTTAAAACATGTCTAAGATCCTTCTATGTACTGTCTCTACAGCTAAAACATGTCTAAGATCCTTCTATGTACTGTATCTACAGCTAAAACATGTCTAAGATCCTTCTATGTACTGTCTCTACAGCTAAAACATGTCTAAGATCCTTCTATGTACTGTCTCTACAGCTAAAACATGTCTAAGATCCTTCTATGTACTGTATCTACAGCTAAAACATGTCTAAGATCCTTCTATGTACTGTCTCTACAGCTAAAACATGTCTAAGATCCTTCTATGTACTGTCTCTACAGCTAAAACATGTCTAAGATCCTTCTATGTACCGTCTCTATAGCTAAAACATGTCTAAGATCCTTCTATGTACTGTCTCTACAGCTAAAATATGTCTAAGATCCTTCTATGTACTGTCTCTACAGCTAAAACATGTCTAAGATCCTTCTATGTACTGTCTCTACAGCTAAAACATGTCTAAGATCCTTCTATGTACCGTCTCTACAGCTAAAACATGTCTAAGATCCTTCTATGTACTGTCTCTACAGCTAAAACATGTCTAAGATCCTTCTATGTACTGTCTCTACAGCTAAAACATGTCTAAGATCCTTCTATGTACTGTCTCTACAGCTAAAACATGTCTAAGATCCTTCTATGTACTGTCTCTACAGCTAAAACATGTCTAAGATCCTTCTATGTACTGTCTCTACAGCTAAAACATGTCTAAGATCCTTCTATGTACTGTCTCTACATCTAAAATTTGTTACACTTTCACTTCCTTTCAAAACAAAGCAAGGCACGTCTAACTAGCAATGATCTTGCGAGATTTATCATATGAGATAGTCCAGTTTGCACTTAAGCAACTGTTGTACGATGAGCTTCGGACAGGCAAGCACTCTTCAGGAGAGAGGGGAGGGGCAGAAAAAATGATACAAGTCTCTTCTTGGGTCATCTCGCGAGAAAACTCTAGATCAGCTTCCCCGGCTGCTTTCAATGCCCTGCGGCTTCCGGGCAATAGGGCGACAGTCAATACACGAGGACAAGACGATGTTTCAGCGAAACGGGTTGACAATGTCCGGCACTACGCATCTGGCCCAGCAGTAGCGACTTATACTCTCCACGACGCTCGCCTGGGCACAAATGAACTGAAAACTATCTAACTAGCTTTATTCCGAATCTGGTTAGCTATCCACATACATATATTGCTCTATACAAAATATATTTTACCATTCATCCATTCGCTCTAATATTCTTGTCCTCCTCGTTGTTCATTCTCAAACTCCCGCATCAAAGCCCCGAAAAGGGCTTTACAAGTAGCAGAATGTTGTCCGGAGAACAGAACGCTTTGTGTCATACTTTACAGCTTGACTTCGATGTTCACCGTTCGGTCCTAAACACCCGACTTCAGCAGGAATTTTTGGGTACCAAGTTAGTCTTCCCTCTCCGATCCCTTCTACACAGCCAATCTGCCCTGCTGCAGAATGTTATCCAGGATCACCGAGTGCAGGTGTAGAAGGGTCTTAGCAGCTTTGGTTCGCTGCCCTGGCGCTAGCAGTCAACTATGGGTCGCTGGCCGCTACAGCTAATGCACTGCTCAGCATCTTGATCCTTGTTCTAATATGAGGCATAGTTACCACCGCATATGGTCTATGTTGCAGTAATTCAGTTTCTTAATATTTTCAGTCATTTATCTAATCGTTCCACTGTGATTGTGTGATATAAATATGTATATATATTTATTATTTTCTATATCAAGTCCAGCTGATTCCCTTTCAGAAAATCTATTATGGAGATGTCGTAGTGTTTGAATATAATGGCAATGTTGATTACGCGATGAGGTTACTAACCCCAAGTACAACCCTCTGTATGTGTTTTTTAACGATAATTTTGTAAGTGATTCTATTCATTTCATCCCGAGTACCACTCGGGCGTTGACTCTAGCTTGCTCGTGAACAATCTCGATGTTTAATAACAGCGAAATGTAAACCACACCAAACACATTCACATGACAAAGTAAAAACAACTACCAAAAAAAAACTTATTTAATGGGTTGCCTCCTGTGAGATAAACCACAAACCTTGCCATTTTATTTTTTTAAAACGTTTGTCGGGATAATCGATTGCTAGCTATTAAACGACCAGCGTGTCATCGACTTCAAATTTACATAGCAAAACCATGATCGCTATCATTCTACACCGAGTAACTGAAGGTCAGTGAGCCTGTGATTCAGTTCCAGAGGATTCACACAATTATCAGCATCCAACATTCAAACTGTCTTCGAGGAAAGACTTCATATATCAAAATTGATTTTTTTGTGAACAAGTAGAAACCTATCTACCTAGCAGGTAAATGTACAATAAGTTACAAGTTTGTGTATTGGAGAAGAATATATCAATTTATATTTGTTTTTAATTGTGGGTGTGAGAGTTTGATATCTATTAGTTATCACTAACCCAGATTTGGCGCGCGTGGTGACCTGATTAAAATTAATAGCATCATTGTAACCGTCCACGAATGTAGTTCAAATGCCACTAAGGAGAGGTTTGTATAAAGCTAGCAGCTTCAAGAAGCAAAATCAATGCTTTTGAGAGCATTCAGGCGTATTGTAAAGAGACCAGACGCAGTGGTGGCCCTATACTTAACTTGTTGGGAAAATTCGAACCATGTCAAATTGTTGACGTCAAAATATGCTTTTCTTTGATTGAGAATGAGAGTCATGCCATAGTTGGGGTTTAAATAAACTAGGATCATGCATTAGTTTGAGTAACAAAATACAGACCTTGCCATAATAAGGGTTTATATAAACTAGGATCGTGCATTAGTTTGGGTAACAAAATACAGACCATGCCATAGTTGGGGTTTAAATAAACTAGCATCATGCATTAGTTTGGGTAACAAAATACAGACCATGCCATAGTTGGGGTTTAAATAAACTAGCATCATGCATTAGTTTGGGTAACAAAATACAGACCATACCATAGTTGGGGTTTAAATAAACTAGGATCATGCATTAGTTTGGGTAACAAAATACAGACCATGCCATAGTTGGGGTTTAAATAAACTAGCATCATGCATTAGTTTGGGTAACAAAATACAGACCATGCCATAGTTGGGGTTTAAATAAACTAGGATCGTGCATTAGTTTGGGTAACAAAATACAGACCATGCCATAGTTGGGGTTTAAATAAACTAGGATCATGCATTAGTTTGGGTAACAAAATACAGACCATGCCATAGTTAGGGTAAAAATATACCGATCATGTCATAGTTGGGGTGAATAAATATAAATAACGTCATAGTTAGGGTGAATAAATATAGATCATGCCACAGTTTGCATTTAAAGAAATACGGATCATGCCATAGTTGACGTTAACAAAGTACGGATCATGTCATTGTTCACGTTAAAAAAAATACAGGTCATGCTATTGCTAGCGTTAACAAAATACTGATCATGCCATAGTTAGCGTTAACAAAACACGGATCATGCCATAGTTAGCGTTAAAAATATGTGGATCATGCCATAGTTTGCGTTTAAAAAGATACAGATTATACCATAGTTGGTGTTATTCAACAAATTGAAGATAGGTGGCACTGACGAATGCCCTTGTGGTACCGGGAAAATGACCGCTGAACATTTGCTGCAAAACTGTCCGACATACGAGGATCAGAGAGAGCAGATGTGGCCATCACCAGTGGCAACACTAGACAAGCTCTATGGCAGTGTCGACAGCCTCAGGATGATCGCTGCTTTTTTCGAAAAAATAAAGGTTGATGTCTGACTGCGTACGATGAAGAAGAAGATACCATAGTTGGTGTAAAAAAAAACGTATTGTACCATAGTTGGGGTAAGCAAAATACAGATCATGCCATTGTTGGGGTAAACAAAATACAGATCATGCCATTGTTGGTGTAAACAAAACCGGAATATACCGTAGCTGGGGTAAACAAAATACAGATCAATGCCATTTTTGGGGTGAAAAAAATACAGATTATGGCATTGTTGGTGTAAACAAAACCGGATTATACCGTAGCTGGGGTAAACAAAATACAGATCATGCCATTGTTGGGGTAAACAAAATACAGATCACGCCATTGTTGGGGTAAAATAAATATGGACCACGCCATAGTTTGTGTTTAAAAAAATACATGTCATACCATAGTTGGTGTAAAAAAATTCAGATTATGGCATTTTTGGTGTAAACAAAATCGGATTATACCGTAGCTTGGGTAAGCAAAATACAGATCATGCCATTGTTGGGGGTAAACAAAATACAGATCACGCCATTGTTAAGGTAAACAAAATACAGATCACGCCATTGTTGTGGTAAACAAAATACAGATCACGCCATTGTTGGGGTAAACAAAATACAGATCACGCCATTGTTGGGGTAAAATAAATATGGACCACGCCATAGTTTGTGTTTAAAAAAATACATGTCATACCATAGTTGGTGTAAAAAAATTCCGATTATGGCATTTTTGGTGTAAACAAAATCGGATTATACCGTAGCTTGGGTAAGCAAAATACAGATCATGCCATTGTTGGGGGTAAACAAAATACAGATCACGCCATTGTGGGGGTAAACAAAATACAGATCACGCCATTGTTGTGGTAAACAAAATACAGATCACGCCATTGTTGGGGTAAACAAAATACAGATCACACCATAGCTGGGGTAAACAAAATACAGGTCATGCCATAGTCAGGTAAAAAACATTGGATCATCCAATTGTTGGCGTAAAAGATATTTGAGTCATTGATTGTGAGCTCCAAAAATGTGTGTCAAGCCATTGGGTTAAAACGGTGAGTTATGCAACTGTTGACGTCAAAATAGACGAATCATGCCACTGCTGGTAACACAAAATGTATGTCATTGTTTGTGATAAAAGCGAAAAGCGCCGACAGCAGCACTATTTGTTTTGTAGTTGATCTCAGCTGTTCATGAATTTATGTAATATTGTCAATGTCTCATTCATCTTACAATCTACTGGCGTTGGCGGTGGTTTCACATCTGCATTTTGGTTTAGCGGATATAGGCACAGATTCGGATATTTTTGCTTCTAATTCGTGGTATTTCCTTAAGCGGTTGGTGGTGTGCTGTGTTTTATGCATCACCGTCCACTACTTTTAACGTCAGCCCAAATTGTATGTGTGGATTGCTTGCCACGGGTACATGATCTTGCTGTTTCAAGGATCCGCGCACAAACAAAGTTTGGCATGTGAGCCGTGCTGTTGACAGCTTCGCTTCGTCGCCACCCCACGGTCTTCACGTACCCTCACCCACGGTCTTCACGTACCCTCATCCACGATCCCTTCCCACACCGCCCTTCCCCAAACAACACCTCTACCCTCAAACGGAGCCCCCCCCCCCCTCTTCCCCCATGGGGATTCTCCAAGCTACGGCCCTACACTTTGTTTCAATCACCAAATCGTCCAACAGACGTCCTCTTGTCTGACCTCCCACTCCCTTAACAACCCCGTACTCCACCACTAACCCCCAGCGTCGACTACCCTAACGTTCTCAATTTCATCAATTGCTCCCCCAAGCGCTGAGCGATACCTTCCCCATGGTCGCCTCCTAAAACGTCCCCTCCCCCAACATCCCTCTCCCCCCTCCTCTCCAATGCCGCCCTCCCCCAACATCACCTCCTCCAACTCCTATCCATCAACATCTCTCCTACAACGCCGCCTTCCCCAACGACGCCTCCAAATGTTTTATAAATGAATATGCTTAAAGCGATCACTTTTTTAAAGAGTTAAAGGCAACCCACTAACAGCAACTGCCATAACGGATGAAGTGTTTTAGACTTTAAAGTACTACGTCTCTGCTTTTTATGAGGTCAGATAATCAGTTCTTTTCCTTGCCGCATTGTGTCCCCTAACTGAATGACAGTTACCCATTTCTAGCTAGATCGACAAGAGCGTGTCGAGATGAAGGATCGACGGGAATGTGTCTCTCAGCCACTCTCTCTCATATATCAGATCATCCAAGGCTCTCCTCACCTATTTACAGACATCTGATCGTGAATACCTACTATAAGAAGACCAAATCACCATCACAGATGATCTCTTTCAAATGAAAACCTCTTCAGTGTATGTACGAGTTTGTGTTTCAAATTATGTACGAGTTTGTGTTTAAAGTATGTACGAGTTTGTGTTTCAAAGTATGTACGAGTTTGTGTTTCAAATTATGTACGAGTTTGTGTTTCAAATTATGTACGAGTTTGTGTTTCAAATTATGTACGAGTTTGTGTTTAAAGTTTGAACGAGTTTAATGTTTCAAAGTATGTACGAGTTTGTGTTTAAAGTTTGAACGAGTTTATGCTTCTAGGTATGTACGAGTTTATTCTTTACCTGGTGTCCAGATATTTATTTTTTCTGCAAGATGAAACACCAGACCAAACGTCGCCATCTTCTGAAAGTAATCAACGATTGGTTATATGCTGTCCTTCCAAAAGAGAAAGAGCTTTGAGAACTTATGCAATGTTTGTCACCACTTTGTATAAAATTGATTCACTTCGCTGAATCACTACTCATCTAGAAATACTTTCCATTAGAATGACCTAAATACATAGCCTTATATTTTCTTTCCTGCAGATGAGATGGAGCACAATAATGGGGGGACAACACTGCCATGGAGCAGTAACCATTCAGGCTTCCTGGACAACTCCACGTTTTACCCCCGTGTCCGTTCTTTCGTAAACCCAGCCTCGTATAAATACATACGAAACTTCATTATCGGAATTATAGGACTAATAGCAAACTGCTTGGCTGTTGTTGCTGTAACGAGAGCAAAGAAAATCAAAAGGTCGTTAAAAATATACTTGATCAGTCTGTCGTTAAATGACATAATTTTTATGATGGTTCTAACTTTGCCAGTGTGGAGCGAGACTTCGCGCCACATCACATGTGCCATTCTAGCTCTGTGTTCAGTTTCTCCATTTGCTGTTTCAAACCTGACTACTGCACTGATATCTTTCCATAACTACCAGGCTGTGATGAAGCCCTTGAAGTTCCAGTCTGCCGTGCCCACGAGAAGAGTGTTTGTGATCGTCGTTGCTCTGTGGTTGATAGGGTGGTCTCTCAGCCTCATGTCCATTGGATCTATCCAGCCCCAAAATGGAGAATGTAGGCCAGCCCTGAAAATCCCCAAATTCGTCTATGTTCTCAGCTCGGTCATAAATGCTATTACAGTTGTAAGCGTTCTCGTATTCAACATGATAGTAGTTTATTCCCTTAAAACTGGCAGTCATATGCCCCAAAACTCAGGAAGTGTGTCCCATTGTACGAACACAAGTAACATTATCAAGTTGGAAACAGATCTCCCATCCTCTCTGTCAGACCAAACTAACAGTCCAAAACAGATGACTTGGAGTAGTGACTGTTGCCAGACGCTGGAAGCTGATTCCAGCTCTGCCAGGTGCTTGTTACACGTAGAGTGTGGTAGTTACGTTGCTCAACACTTGCCAGTTACTGGGCAGTGCACGAGTCACAAAAGAGAGCGAATAAAGAGACTAGTATTCTCATGCGAAACTAAATTTAGATCAATCGCCATAACCCCTGCAAATGAAAACCTAGACGCGCATGTGTGCCGAGTTTCACATAGCCGTCTAAAAGAAACTGAAGGTGAACAAGGAACTTCCACAATGGAGTCTTTATCTGGAAATGCGGTATGTAGCAGTGCAAACGTCGGTCAAAATATTATGGAAAAAGAGAAATGTCCAACTTCTTTCACTATCAAGAACGATAAGACAAACTGTGTTTCTCAGACAAGTCATGAAAAGTGTCGATTCAGGATTTCATCAACGAATACAGGAAACAACCTTATTTCTACCCCATCTATAAGACAGAGTAAATGTACTTCTGGTCGAAGCATAAAAATTAGAAAAATCGGCACCTCTCTTTGCATCATTACGTTGTGGAGTTGCAGTTTATGTGTGCCTAACTTTGTCTTCACGATGTTATCAGTTGCTCAAGAGAGTGGGAGAGAGCAACTGGACAGCTCTGGTTTCAGTGTAGCAAGCACTACCCTGATTATGGTGAACTGCTTGAGCAATCCACTCATCTATGCATGGCGGTTCGTAGATTGGTCTGGCCTATGTCTCAGACTCCGTCAGATCAGACATTGATTAGAGTGGATCCCCCATCAACACACTGGTTCTTGTCACACATATTTAATGTCATCCCGCAGAAGTCTTTACGAATTGTTTGAAATAATTGTTTTCTTACAAATACAACAATACATGAATATGTATAAATATGGCGCGGACTTTTTGGAAAACACAGACATGGTGCGCACTTCTTGGAAAACACAAAGCGTGATCAGGTCAACAGATCCACACAAGTCCCTTGGAAGTTTGAGACTTCTGCAGCTGCTATCCATTTATAATATAACATGTCTTTTTTTATAATATAATATTTCTTGTTTTTCTTTTAATGTATTTGTTATTAGCTTATTTTTCAGAGTTAGTTAGTTGTCCATTCGCAAGAGATGATGACGCCATCATCAAACGGTTTTGTCTTGATGGTATAACTTGCGCTGTATTTGGATTATAGGAAGGAAGAAACTGCGCTGGTCATCAACCTCACTCTTTAATCTCCTCCTACCTTAGACCAGTGTCAAGACATAAGTCAACACGACTAGAAGTAACTCATGAGACCAGTGGTCATTTGTAAACGTGCAGGCTGCGATAGTTCACCGCTTCCGTTCATCGCTTTGAGAGATGAGTGCCTGACCTCTCGACCACAATGACCCCCAGAAAACGCTGCAGATTCTGCAGACAACCAGTTTCCCATTCCAGTCGTTTATTTTAGAAACAAAGTGACTACCCTCCCCCGTCCCCACCCCCTTCCCCGAAATCTCCACCGCGCAGTCATTCAGAGGCTGGAGGTGTCTCGGTCGATGTATCAGGGGTTGTCCTTGGCCATCTCTTTCCTGATCAGAGAGCGAGTACTGGTCGTTGGTTTTTACTAGTTCTGTCCGGCTGCACCACCATTCCCTCTGTCTCCCCTCTCTATTGTGTGTTTTTGTCAATTGAGAAGTGCACTAATAAGGATGTTGGAACGTTCATTTCCTGTACCATTTCTACGTGAGAACGGGATGTGTATAGAAAATGCTAGTCATAGTGACGGCATAGCGATAGTTGACTAGGTGTCAGTACAGTGGCTTATATCAGTCAATAGCGTTGATAACAAAATCCGGCTTGAATGCGAGACATGAAGCGTTGGGCAGAGCGAAATGTAACGTACGAAATAAATACAACACCGCGTAATGAACACAAAGGTGGCTGCGATTCATGAATCCATTTCCAATATTGTTATTGGCTGATGTTATAACATAAAAAATATCGCGCGAAGTCCCCCGAGAGAAGAAAACAGGAAGGCACGATTTTGACTTCAGGGACTGCACGCCTGTAATTGATAACAGGCGGCAAAATATGTATTTGATTTGATGTAAATGAAAAACACAGCACAATGAAAGATGTCGTGCACAAAACTTACTCAAACATGATCCACCACTGGCGACCCGCCATAGATATAGTATTATGAATCAACATCTGGCGATGGAGGCGGATAGAATGACACAAACACACCGTACAAAAAGGCTTAAGCAGTGTGTATGTCGATCAGTATTTATAATATACTGTACACGCTTACCCAGTGCTTTTTTCTGGAAAAACCGTGGGTATCGAAGCTATTGACTCGTGTGATTTCTGAATCTTGTGGGTTGCACACAATCTGGGCTGGCAGCACTTTGAACCGAAAGAAATACAGATCTACAAGAACTCTAGGTGATGCTCTCTAAACAAAATACAGATCTACAAGAACTCTAGGCGATGCTCTCTAAACAAAATACAGATCTACAAGAACTCTAGGAGGTGCTCTCTAAACAAAATACAGATTCCAGGAAGTGGTGCTTCAGTGGATTTAATCTCAACACAACATAATTGGCAATCATGAGGTTGACATACTGGCAAGAGAAGATAGAACGTGGCCTCAACCTTATATAGGTGTAATTTATGAAAAAGTCAAGAGATTTACCAGGTGCAGATAAAAGAACGAGTGATTATCTGAACATCCAGGACAACAAGAAAATGAGGTTTGCTGTAAACTGAACAGGGTCGACCAGGTGGCGACTCCCACATGCCATAACAGATTGCGATATCATCTATTCAATAAAGTAAAAATTAGACATACCGATGGATGTAGCACTGATACAATGACTAGACATACCGATGGATGTAGCACTGATACAATGACTAGACATACCGATGGATGTAGCACTGATACAATGACTAGACATACCGATGGATGTAGCACTGATACAATGACTAGACATACCGATGGATGTAGCACTGATACAATGACTAGACATACCGATGGATGTAGCACTGATACAATGACTAGACATACCGATGGATGTAGCACTGATACAATGACTAGACATACCGATGGATGTAGCACTGATACAATGACTAGACATACCGATGGATGTAGCACTGATACAATGACTAGACATACCGATGGATGTAGCACTGATACAATGACTAGACATACCGATGGATGTAGCACTGATACAATGACTAGACATACCGATGGATGTAGCACTGATACAATGACTAGACATACCGATGGATGTAGCACTGATACAATGACTAGACATACCGATGGATGTAGCACTGATACAATGACTGATGAACATCTGCGCAGGAGTGTCAAACATACGAGATACAGAGATAGCACATTTGACCATTATCTGTTCCATTCCGAGACAAGCTCTATGTAGATACCAAAAACCAATGTATTCAAGATGACGTCTGAAAGCCTGCGACGAAGAAGAAGAAGAAGAAGAAGAAGAAGAAGAAGAAGAAGAAGAAAAAAAAAAAGAAGAAGTAGTAGACAATCGTTTTGCGTTCTTTCGTGCTCGAGTTATGTTTAACTTAATCATCATGCAGTGTGAATATGTGTAAAACAATTATTGAAATTGTGCCTCTTAACGCAGTCATTTCATATTTCCACACCATGTGTCCTTAGTCACGCCTGTCAACTCTTTCGAGCAGGTCAGTAAATCTATATAAGCTCCTCAAGATTTGAGACCTTCTGCCCGCTACTCATCATGCTGTAGCTATCCACTCGTCACCCACCAGAGGCAAGGAATGGTAGCAGACACACTGACTGTCTTCGTCCAAGAGATCTGACACCAGAGCTGAATGAACACTCAATCTCCAAAACTCTACGTTAACTAAGCTCATATCTTCAGAAACGACATTTTTGTGGCCGAAATTGATTTGCGTGTTTGTTCATCTATAATTCAATATTTTCATATTGACAACAGTATTGAATACACATAACATTAGAAGACTCGCTGGCTGAATTCTGTTGCACACAAAAATGTGTGTTTATATGTTCTTTAGTTTATATATATTATATATTCCAGCAACGTGCTTTAAAGCCTTTGCGGGGGCATATCATTTTTTCTGACTTTCTAAATAAAATAAATGTTGTTTCCCTAAACCATCTACTGATATGAGCGTCTGAGTGACCGGATGATAGAGCTCTCGCTTTTCACAGCAAAATGTGTGGGTTCAATCGTTTTCATCAACACAATCCAGTCTAAAGCAGTGTAACACGTGTACCACGGTTACTGTTACGGAAGTAAATAACTGAGGCCTAGAACAAGGATCACTCCAGCACTTCCTCCCCGACAGCAGCGTGTAATACATGATTACCTTTACCATATATTTTTATTTATTCAGCAATATATATTTATAAGTAAAAGTTGTAGTGTTCGAACTTTCCGATTATAATTACATTGAAATGTATTTTTGTCAGTTGTTTTCCCCTCCTGTTACAAAATTCGTGCGATTGCTGGGTTGTCAGTTATTCTTAGAACTTGTTTTGAATCGGCGACCCTAACTGAACACTTAAATTGATCAACTATTTGTTTCAAATATGTGTGTGAGTTAAAAGTCCAGTTACTTGGAAGTAATACATATACTGCAGTAAATAGTAGTAAACAGTATCTCTCGGCAAGTGGTAAATAAATTTATTTTCATATTTTAAAATGTGTATTTTTCGTTCTCGGACATACTTATAATTTTGCTAACATTAAAAGTGCATTTGAAGACAAAATAAACTACAATTTCCTACCATAAATATTTTTCCAGTAATAGGAATTGTGACTTAAATTTCAACAAAATTATAAAACATTGCCGTCAGGTTTATACACATAAATTCCCATAAAAATATATTGTTACACGGCCAGTGTGTTAGACAAGATCTAGGTCACTGTGACTCAACAATAGCAAATAGTCTGTTGACGTTTGTTGCAAAGTAATGTCAACGCATTTGTACATAACGTAGAATGACATAAAGTATTGCAATGTTACATCCACTGGTGTCAGATTGTGATCCTGTTTCGTTGTGCTTCTGTTTCTGCAGTTTAATTTTCACTTCAAGCAGCTCCTACTTTTCCTTTAGCCGATCCGAAATTGTATAGATTATGTTACCTTGTATTTTGAGTTTATTTATTGGATACAGATTATGCGCTGTTAATTGAAACTTCAAGATATTCTACAGCAGACATATCAGTGTGTAATTAGCTGTAGTATTTTATTAAAGCATATTTTTAAATGTTCGTTTCGACTCATCACAAGAAATGAAAGTAATATGGAAAACAAATTCAACATGGTATGAATTGCTTTATGTCAACTCATTAAACGTGCATTTTTGATATCATGGAGTGAACGTTTCTAAATTACTTGTAATATTTCATTGTAAAGCAATGACTCATATTTTTATATAACAGTATAATAATTATAGTGGACTGGATTTACCAGAAACAAGTACAGTGTACACATTATGCAGACAATATATTTTGTAGCTACGGTACCTTATACATTGCAGGCGTATTATAAGTCAAATCACATAATTAAAATGTTCATAGCCAAAATAGTTGAGGTTACAAGATGTGTATAGGCATGCTATGAAGGCCCTGGACGTGAGTCTTGACATCATGGGAAAATAAAGCTACAGACAGATCCAGGATCAGGTGGAAATGTGCCCTCTAGGACCACCGCACGCTTGGTGAAGAGAAACTCTTGCAACACAGAGAAGTGAAAAGACAACCCCGCAAGGAGAATGACAAGAATACAAACTAAGTATATCTTTTTTTTTTGTTGTTTATCACTACAAGTCATATCACCCTATAGTCAGTCATGACTGAAAGGGGCTACTATGGTCCGTTTCACAAAGATTGCCGTCAAGCTGCCGTTTAATATCTCAATAATCCTTGCACCGATAAAAATGACTTTGTGCACATGGTCTTATATTTCCGATGTCTCAACGACTTTATAATTTACATTTTGCCAGGTAGTGTCATTTTCATAAAGCCACATTTTTGTTAATTTTTTTTTTTTTGCGTTGGCCTTATTTCTACATTCCCCAAGCCGGTGTGCGTTACACTGTGGTTTTTATTTTGTGCCTGTCGGCCCAGTGCATCCGACTTGAGCAAGCATTTTATGTAAGGATCTACTTCCTCCTCCATTTTCTGAGGCTTTGCTTCACCGGGGTAACAACCGCTGCTGTGATGGGGATCGAACCCAGCACCTTCTGGTTGTGAGCCATGTCAGTTAACCACTAGCCCAGGCGTCCCCTTGACTAGAAGACATCATTTGTTAACCAGCGTCCACTTATGTAGGTTTAGGTGAGAGACCATTAACCCATGGCAGAAGGAAAATTCCGGTCGTGGCATGCAATGAAAATGGACGCAATTTCCAAGTAGGTCGTGCACACCACCCATGGACGGTGCACAATCTGTAGTGACGTCCTATCCAACAACGTGTATTCTATAATGCATGAAGAACAAATCGAATTCCGAGGAAAATTACACACATAGACTTCCCGTGAATATCGTAATACGTACTAGAAAATGATCGCCACATTACACTGCCCTACATACATTAATTGGAACTAACAGACCACACAAAATTCGCAGACCATGAGACCAGCTGTTGCTTGGTTACCATCTCATTAGTTAAGCTACGCCTATGTCACAATTTGTATTGACACACTGCTACACCAGAAGGCTCACTAGAACTGTTAAAAATCAGTGATTCATGGCATACTGCAGTTGGCTATGAGTGCGCTTTGGGTTGAAGTTCGACAGATTTCGGGAAAAATGTTATTTCCAAAAATACTGATTGTTATGAAGGAGTAATCATTTCAAAAGACTGATTCCATTTTTGTATTTCCTAAATAAAGAACATTGTATACCATATGTTTGTGGACAAGAAAAAGGATTCACCATTGGGACATGGCGATCTGAAGGTTACACGCAAAATATGAAATATTTTGTTCATATGGAAGTTGAGATATTCAATTTTAACACGCGGAAAAACAGTGTGAAACGCACTATAGTAATAGTACCGGTAGTACTAGATAAATAACTAGCGCAGCTTTTTCCAATTGGGAAAAGATAATAGTTCACTGTATGAACAATATAAAGTCAAATGATGCACATAAGATATTATATGTGAAGTGGCAAGTGACATCCATATTATTAAATAACATATGTTTGAGCTTTAACATACTGTTGTACGCAATGTGTGTGTTTTATGTGATACATAGATTTGAAACTATTTGTATGTCATTTTTGGACGATTAATAATTTAAATATTGAAAAGAACATATGAGGGTTGTTCTTATTTTCTCAAATGATTTCCATTATTTAAATACAATATGTGCAGATAAATTGCAAGTATACGATAATGATATAATCAATTTTAATTGCATTTTTAACATTTCATTTGTGAAATGTAACAGTGTCGTCTTAAATACGGTTAATTGTACATCGGCAACTAAAGGAAATGTGTTAAGCGATAAAGTTGTTCTTACAGTAAACAATTTTAACTAAATATATTGTTTCTGAAAATAATTGTAAAAACAAATGTGGTGTTTGTTTATATGTTTCATCCTTTATTTTTGGATGTCTCAGTTAAATCATCAAATAGAATTTTAAATCAATTTGTGACAGCATAGAGTATACATGATTATACAACACTATTGAGGACATATAGTATATTCTGACACAAACAACATTTATTATTCAACTTAAATCTCGGCTCACTTGACTTAGCTAAATGTCCTGTCATTTATTCCAATCTCTTATTTGTCTCTACTCTACATGTGCATACATTAATACAATGCCTCGTATGTCTCTACTCTACATGTGCATACATTAATACAATACCCCGGTTCAGTTGAGTTCCCACACTCCAAAACTATAACACACCTCAACATTTGAAAACAGTTTACATTTTGGTCGTTTTCACACGGTTATATCACCACAACTAATTGCCTTTTATGTTTAATAACTTTGCACGTTGTTGGTGCTTCCTTCTAATACCATTAGAACCAAATATCATTGGTCCCACGCTGTTTATAAGATTAATATAACGGATTTTGCAACCGCATCTAAATTAAATGTTATTTTGGGTTTTTGTCCTTTCCTACATTAACAAATCAAAGGAAATAAGCAAAAAAATCGTCATTAATCCGTTGTGTATTTTCATTCCACGGATATATGGTTCAGCTGTCACTATCCATCTATTCTCATTTTGATCCGTCTTCTTTGGTTCCGCGTCTTGTTTTCCTGTTCTACTTCTCTTTGCCGCATGCATATTGACCTTCGAGTGTTACTATTCCCTAGTGGATTCCATTCCAGCACATCGCTAATTATGCTTCTGTGTTTCTTCCAAATTGTGTTTCTTATCCATTTATTTTTTCTCTTATTAATCTCAATCTTTATTAGTTGCAGTACTGCTGTGTTATCAACCATTTTATAAAACCACACACAAATCTGTATTGATTAATATGATGTGCTTTAAGCACGATGGTATTAACTGTTAATGTATAATTACGTAATATCGATTTCATTGAGGTTTACATATCTGAAGGCAATGATGATATTATTGATTTTATTTGCATATTTTGATTATATCTGAACATACGACAAATACGGTTTCTTTTCAGCGTTTCCTTATTTTAGGTCGAATTCTTTAACAACACACGTGAGAATCAAGTTGTCTTTCCTTCTTCCACTGATATTTTGTCAAGATAGATTTTGGTCTTCTTTTCGTCTCTTTTCTGGAGGTTCAAATCCAGAGATTGTCTGGCTATATTGCTTGGTTTTTTCGTCATGTGTTAAAATAGTATGGATTTAAAATGGCCATCAAATGATTACTCATTCCATAAGACCTTTTGGTTGGTCATACGGTGAAGGTTATTGCTATGGAGGACAACTAATGTGTTGGAGGATTCATTGCCCAATGCACAATGTCTCAGAGTTTACTGTGAGGTGCAGTGATAAATTCCATTTCTCTCTACTGTGTCTTGCGCAACTGAAAGTCTTGTACCCATTTACATTTCGGTAGACAAGATCTTCTTAGAGGAAGGAGAACTGTGCATAGCTCTTTGCCAAAAAAGTTAAGGAAGATAACCGCTGTGATAACCAGTCTGAAATATAATTAAGTCCCTTCGCTAGTTCAGGAATGTGATTAGTGTAATCTGGTGTTCAGTGGTTTTCTGTTTTTGTTTGCTTTTATGTCGGCGATTGGTGTGTGTTTTCTTATTACTCAAATAATGGATCTTAGGTGCGCTAGCCGAATATTTACCGTAACTAAAGGTCACAGTTTGTTTAGCGTGACCGGTAGCTGTCGGTTTTGTTTGCACGTGTTTTATCTTCGTGTTACACTTCATCTATTCATCGACCTATCCATCGACAAAATTATGATTTTTAAACGAAAACAACGACGACTCCTTCTCTATCATTCTAAATATTCTTCGAAGAACCTGGAAATGTTTACTTAGAAAACACCAAAGGTGTCATGAGAGATTTCATTTGCAAATACATTGCTATACGGAAACAAATGCTGATGGAGGAGAACTCAAAAACGTGGCTGAACACATGAGTCTCCAATTGATCTTCGACCCTAAGATACCACCTTCCTTTACAACATCTTTATGAGTGAACATATACCTAACGAGACAGTGAAACGTGTAGAGGAACAGATACCTCGAGCATATGCAGACCGATATAATGATCTTTATGAGTGCACATATACCTAACGAGACAGTGAAACGTGTAGAGGAACAGATACCTCGAGCATATGCAGACCGAGATAATGAAGTATTAAGCCAGTCATCAATCTAAGACGGTACTCTTTAAATGGAGATATAATGTCAAGCGACCCAGATGGAACGACTTCTTCAGAGATTTGGATAGGGAACTATGAGATTTGGATAGGGAACTATGAGATTTGGATAGGGAACTATGAGATTTGGACACAAACCCGAAAAATTATGAAACGTTCATCGACCTAACAATGTGAATAATAAGAGGACACATTCCCAGAAGATGTAGGATACAATATATACCTGAGCTTAATGAAGACTAACAATAATAATCCTAGAACGATATAAGGATTCGTATCAAACAGATACGGTCGTATCAAAGGAAGCACTCATGAAGGCGATATCAAGTTCTAGGAATGAAAGATGGCGTAGACTAGTGGAGGAGCTTGATATGAATCAAAACAGTCCCAGTGCATGGACATTTCTTTAACATTTAAGCCAAGGCGTTAATTTAATGCAAGTACACAGATACTAATCTCGTCGAGCCAGATTGTCTATCAACTGTTACTAAGTGCCTAAACCAAACATAGCGGACGGGAATCAGAGAAAGAGGAAATGAAAGGGAAACGTTGAGAAAACCTTTCACCGTGGACCAGAACTTGGAGACGCCATTAAATGGATACAAATCAGCAAGGCAGCTGGAATATCTGAACTGAGATCAGAGAAAATTAAACACTTCAGCCCGGAAGCCAAGAAGTTGGTACTGGAACTAAAAACGTATGTGTAATAGGTCTGCAGGTTCAAAACAGCTGTAGGAAAACCGGCCGTGGCACTGCTTAAACCAAAGACAACATCAGCAAAAGCTAACAAATTGTAGACCCGCGTCATTATTTGGTCCCCTTTATTAAGTGTTCGAGAAAATGGTTATAGGCCAAATATCAACCATCATAGAAGATAGAGTGATCCTAGAATAGACAGGATAATCGTGTTGGGGCCAATTCCTTAACTCAACTCAGCCAAACAAATTGAGGATGGGTACGCGCGCAAACAGGGGGCACGGGTAGCTTCTTTGATTGACCTCACATTAACATACGACACAGCAAATCACCACTTACTACTATCAAAGAAATACGTGGTCACAAATTATTGACGCCTGAACCAGGAAGTTAAGTCTACCGCAGAATAGGTAATTGCAGAATAAAAGTAGCCGCTGGAGGAAACAAAAAAATGGTCTAACACAAGGAAGCCTTCTAGCATCTCCGCTATACAATGTTTACATTAATGATCAACTATTTAGTCCCGGTACTAGACAGTTCATATATACAGACGACACGGCAGTAGTTCGATGAAGTGGAGCTCAAACTCACTATAGTTCTTGACAGATTGGCTCAATGCTATGATCGCATTCATCTTAAAATTAATCCATCCAAAAATCAGGTACGTGCTTTCAACCTGATGGACAGAGAAACGTGACGGGAAATTCAGATTAACTGGCATGGACATGAACTTGAACATAATAATACACCTACACACCTAGAAATTACAATGAACAGCACATTGTCATACAAGGGCCATTGCAATGCGATGAAACAAATACTAAAAAAATAACTTACTGAGTAAGTTGACAAAACCGTACCGAGACATGGCATGAAAGGTATCATGAAGAATGGTTGGGAAAAAAAGAAAAACATGCGACATGGAATAACATGCCATACCCTACATGAAGTGGCCTAAACAGACTATGAGTATCCAGGTGTAGACCGAGCATTAAGGGCAAACATTGAAAGATACTTATCAGGACAGTTCACGGACAAGTTACAGTCTAAGGCAGCAGAAAATGGCTTATGTGATAACCCAAAGCTATGTTCCAGATAGATTGGTTACATCAACACATTCAATAGAAAGGCTAGGCCCCGTTTTATTCTTCTATTGCTAATTTCGTAGTATAAGATATCAGTGGTCACATGTTCCAGACGCACCGCCTTAGTTACGTCTGTTGGTCTTCTTAAAATGGTTGTCACTAACGTTTTCAAGAAATGCAATGTCTCCTGGAGTGAGTCTGATAGAGAAGAATCAAATGATAACAAGGGAAGACGTAAATGAAGCCGTGAAAATGCTGAAGATAGGGAAGGCTGTAGGTGTGGATAATATCCCAGCAGAGCTCCTACACGTGGGAGGTGAGCCAACAATTGATACCCTGAAATACATCTGTAATAGAATGTGGCAGACAGGAGAGTGGCCCACCAGCTGGACACAATCAGTAATTATACCACTGCCTCAATCAGGAAATCTAAATTTGTGTCAGAACTATCGAACAATTAGTCTAATCAGTCATCCAAGTAAAGTTCTCTTAAAAGTAATACTTAACAGACTGAAACCACAGGCAGAGAATATCATTGCCGAAGAACAAGCGGGCTTTCGAGCGGGAAAGAGTACCAGCGAGCAGATATTTAACCTTCGGCTAATGAATGAGAAGTACTCAGAGTATCAACAACAACTCTACCATGCCTTCATTGACTTTAGAAAGGCGTTTGACAGAGTGTGGCATGCTGTTCTATGGTCAAAAATGAAGCATTATAAGTTGAACAGTAATATCGTGAGGGTAATTGCAAACCTTTATGAGCAGGCGACAAGGGCAGTCTCGGTAGAGGGAACGCTATGCGATTGGTTCCGTACGACGGTGGGTGTGAGACAGGGATGTATACTCTCCCCAACACTCTTAAATATATTCTTGGAGAGAATAATGGAGACGACCTTAAAAGGACATGTTGGCACGGTTAAAATAGGCGACAGGCGTATCACAAATTTACGATTTGCAGATGATATTGATGTATTGGCAGGCACAGAAAGGGAACTCCAGGAGTTGATTGGTAGATTGGATAGAGCGGCCCTGAGTTTTGGTATGGAAATAAATGCAGATTAAACAAAGCTCATGACTAATAACATAGAAGGGTTTAAATCTGTAATAGAGGCAAGTGGTCAGGAACTTGAGGTGGTACAACGTTCCTGGGATCATTGATCAGTGAAGAGGGATCGAAGCCAGAAGTAATTGCAAGAATAGCACAAACAACAGCGCCGCTGACTAGGCTGAAACCTATCTGGCAAGACAAGCGGCTCGCCCTCGGCATAAAAGTTAGACTATTGCGCTCTTTGATGCTATACATATTTATGTATGCCTGCGAGACGTGGACCATTATAGCAGATATTCAGGGCAGAATACGTGCAATGGAAATGAAATGCTATAGAAAACTCCTAAATGTTACATATAAAGATCGTGTCACGAACGTAGAAATACGACAGAGAGTTGAAGATGCAATTGGTCCTTTTGAAGATCTGTTCACAACAATCAAAAGACGAAAGATGGCCAGGTACGGGCACGTCACGAGGACCAACGGAATTACCAATTTGATACTCTTTGGTTCCGTACCAGGGCAGAGAGGGCGAGGACGTCCAAGGAAGAGGTGGGTGGACAACATCACTGAGTGGTCAAGCCTTCGTCCCGGTGAGATACGACACTTGGCGGCAGACAGAGAAAGATGGCGTGGGATTTTGGGAGTATCTTCAAGTGTGCCCCAACGACCTGATGGGTTAAGTGATGACCTGAACTGAACGTTTACATATTTGTAAGTAGTGATTTATTTGATTTGTCCCTTTCTATAATATTTCAACATCGGACAAAAAGCGGCCGTGCTTCAGCGGTTCATTTGTAATGACGTATTCTAGAACACCGTTCGCAAGGCGCAGATTGTCCTTCGTTTCTTCTTCCATTGACTTAATTATATACCGGCAGTCCGATAGTTGGTTCGAGCAACAACACATTCCATTGACAGCGCATTTTGGCGCTGGACAAGTGTGAAGACTTGGATGGCTAATATATGTGTATGCTCCACCAAAAAGGCTGTCTGAAAATAGTGTGTCTTCGCCAAAAGAAGGTTGTAAGCCTTAAAAAACCAATAATAAACAGCACAACTTTGTAGAGTGTGTCTATTTATATAAATAAAATGTCCCTAGCTTCTGGTTGTCCCCGTCTGTCCTGCAAGTCAGCAGAAGTTACTTCTCCCGAACGAATTACCACCATATCGCATTAATGTATCTGTTTGTAAACAAATTGTGTGAATGACCAGTTTGCTATTCTCATGCACAATCCAATTTAGTATTCCATTACGACATGCTTAAACAGCTGAAGTTAGTCTGTTGTTTGCTCCCTGGGCTCCACACATTTGTACGGCCATAGTCGGACTGAAATGTGGGCCTTCGTTCGTTTCATTAACGGCTTTGAAAGTTATTCCTAACATGGAGTAAAAAAAAAAAAAGGTAGTTAAAAAGCGAGCCGTGTTTGCGGGTGCTTCAGCTTACCAATGTGATTGGCCAAACTGGAATCTGATAACAGAATCTGATACTTTTTGTTTCGTTTCGCTGGTGTCTTTACATAGTCGTTATCACAGTTTGTATTTAATTTGAACTGTCGGTCCAACGAACGTCAGGTCATCTCCCAGACTAATTACCATGGCTGTCGTCAAGGGTGCTGGCCGCAATCAACCCCGTTTATCGTCGACCACATTGTCAAACATTCCAGTGGGACCAGACATGTGAAAATCCTGGACATTAGGCCCCGAGACGGAGAATTACCTGATTACCCTACCATCTCATTAATGTGTTGATGTGATGTAGGTATTGATTGGAGGTTTATGTTCTCTCTCCTACAGATGAAAAACGATTATAAGCATTTGAAATGCCCTGCTATCGTAGAATGGAAAGAGGGAGTTAGACAAAAAGAAGATCCAATGACAATGTACTCACTGAAGACAAACATTGCACATGATACAAAAACGTCGGTTGAATTGGTTGGGTCCCAATATGAGACATAGAAATATTCTACGGAAGTTATTAAAGAGTAAGATTCAAGGGAACAGAGGACCGGGGCAACCAAGACTCACCTTTACATCTCGGGTATGCAGGGATATTAAAGTGCAAACCTATGCTGCATGAAGAGAGCTGCAGAGGACAGAGTTAAATGAAGAGATATAGATAACCTTACAGCCAGTCTCAGGACTGATCAACCAGATGACCACGACGACAGAGATATAACATCCTCTTCTTCGCCGGAAAACGAATCATTCGCTACTTAACTCAATATGTTGTTGTTGTTCGAAGCTGCTCGTACGAGCTTTTCACTCTTGACTGTGTTTCTCTATAAGATGGTTACAAGGGATCTTCTGAAGTCCTGGGGCGTACTGAAGAAGGTGAACCTAGACCCAGCTAGGCCTATTGGCAGGCACACCGCTGATCTCTCTCTCTCTCTCTCTCTCTCTCTCTCTCTCTCTCTCTCTCTCTCTCTCTCTCTCTCTCTCTTGGTGACCAGCCTGATGTGATACAATGTGCTTCCAGGAGCTCTGCGTTAATGTGAGATTGAGGTCTTGATCAGAATATTGTACATGTCTAGTTACAAATCTGTTAATACTAACAATGTATACGTTTACAAATGTCTACTAAGTAAACTACTTCATTTGTGTTCTAACAAATCTCATAATGCACTGGAAAACAGCAAAAATGTATATGAGACTTAGGTAAGTTTCTTTTAAATTAATTATGAACATGCTGATCACGAATAAGAACTGAAAAATTGCGAATTAACTCAACTTTTCTAAATGGGGGTAGGGAGGGAGCGTCGATAGAAAAGGCACTAAAAGTCTAATTTAGCGAGCTCGTGACTCATCTCGAGACGGATTTCCTTCACCGTCAATGGGATAAAACAAAATACAGCAATTATTGAAACCGCACTTTCTTCTTGTCATCATTTCTATTTATCGATTTTGTGAGTACAGCAAGCGAGTAGTTCAGGACGAGAACAGTGCGGACTGTTTTTGCTATAGTTATGGGCAAATTACTTTGCTATCACAAAGGCGACCTATTGCACCCACGATAAAGCAAACTACAGTCTAAACAGAAAGATTAAGCCTACACTTTTGTTGTGAGATATACCAGCACCAAGAGTACCACATCTATTATCAATCCTGTAGAAAGAATATGTGCTTTTTGGTTTAACAGGGAAGGACATGTGATGAGTTTTGCAATTCTAATCATGTGAAGACAATCGATAAATAATCTTAACAATTGTTAATTTTGCATGACTCCCCCCAAATGAATAAGGCATCTCTAAGAGGAAAAACTACTTTTAGCATGTTCTAATATTCCTTTTGCTATGCGCCCAATCCCAGGGATTAGAACTTTCTGCTCCTGATCCACCGGATTGTTATACTCTATTTGATGAAGATAAAAGCAATGCCATTAACATCGTTTCGCTTGTGGAAGCATCTATATCAAGAGATTATGATTTCGTTCCTGTGTCTGCACAGGTTCAAAAATAACTGAATTGAATGATCTAGTGAGAGACCTGGAAATGACATTGCGTAAAGCCGAACTTGTCTGGTCTTCTAGAAGAGAATCTGTATGTGTCTATGTTTTGTGGTCGACAGCACCAACAAAAACGGTCTCCTTTTTTCCTATTACATATAACGCCATTGCTTGCTTTGATATAGTGTGTCCGCAGTTAGAAATACAAATCTACTACAAAGACGACTATTGGATACTTTTCATTGATTCGTCCCAGGTGAGCTTAAAAGCTATGCTGCTCCATAATGGCTACGCTCTATATTTGTTCCACTCGGTAATGCAGTCCGCATGAAAGAAACCTACAACAACTTGAAACAGCTGCTACATACCATCAGCTGTGGCAAGTATAATTGGCAGATCTCTGGTGACCTAGATCTCATTGCCATCTTGATGGGGCTGCAACAGATTGTATTGTTTGTACAAAGTTAGGAAGTGTCTTTTGTTTCTGTGCCAGGCGTTTCCATTACAAGAAAAATGGTTGGTCCCAACACCAATCACTTGAACTGAGTCAAATGAATGTACTTAACGATCCAATTGTAGAACCCAGAAAGATCGCGCTCCTCCGTCTCCATGTCAGACTTGAACTAATGACGAATTATGTCAAGGTCATGGATTTTTGTTTGGGACACTTTTGTTCCTTCCTGAGAACATTCTAAGACTTGATGAGGCCAAATTTAAGGAAGGTGTATTCGTCGGTTCCCATATATATCAGCACTACCGAGATCAAAGTTTTGAAGATAATCTCACACCTGATGAAAAATTTGCTTGGAATGTTTTCCAGCACGTGACCACAACTTTCTAGGAAACAATAAGCCTGACAACTTCAAGGAGCTACCAGAAACCCTCTGCCAGGACTACGAGAGACTAAGGTACTACATGTCATTTGAATGACACTCTCTGAACTCTCATCCAACTTTCTTGCTTGCTTACTGTGGCAGTCAGTATTGTCAGAGACACAAATGGAGAACGGTTCCATCTGGACATATCTATCCTAGAAAAAAAAGTAGTGGAATGCAGCATTGTTGGCTGACTACTGTTGGACAACTGTGAGAGATGCTCCAGGAACGTATTGCAAGCAATAGGCAATGTGGTGCGTTCTGGATGATGGCCTCTATGGGCATTATGAAATAGTGTTTTAAAAAAAAAGGTCAACAACTGGAGCTCATCTTGTGTGTTAATGGTTAGCAGCACAAACAAGATAAGGTAACTTTGTTTAATCTCAGAGATACGCGCAACAAGTCAAAATGTGTTGTCCATTGATGTTAACACTGTACACGTATACCGCCTACTAACATGACGGTTATAATATAATAAATAATAGCTGTCCATCTTTGTCGATGAGGACCGCCGACATCATCCTTGTCACAGATTCCCCTGTTGGGTGTGGGTGCGCATGTGGCTGAACAGGCCAATGCGGGCACGAAAACATCTGCTACATAGCGGGCACACGAGGTTAGTAGAAGGTGATGGTGTTCCCGGTGTTCGGGATTTCCGGGTCTCGCGTCTGCTCTGGGCTTTCACAACACGGTCATCTTTACCGGCAGCTACACCCGATTTGACTGCTCTTCTCCAGTCAGATCTGTTTTGCGCAAGAGATTCCAAGTTGTCGACGTCTATTTGGCAACTTTTCAGTGAGTCCTTCAGACCGTCTTTAAACGTTTCTTTTGGCGCCCTTTCTCGCGCCATCCCTCTCACAGCTCGCCGTAGAGAAGCTTCTTTGGGAGCCGCTCGACTGACATACGAACGAGGTGTCCGGCCCATCCTAGTCGTGCTTTTTCTAGCAGTGCTTGTATGCTGGGCATGTGACACGATCTTGCCATCGAATGTGGAATATTCGCTTCAGGCAACCTGTGTGGAAGTGGTTTAACCTCCTTGCATGTCCAGAGTATACAGACCAGCTTTCGCAAGCATATAGTAGGGTTGGAAGGATGGTTGCACAGAGTAGACTTTGAGTTTGGTCTTGACGCTGATGCCACAACGTGGCCAGACCATCGAGCGCATTCTACCAAAGACTGTGCTGGCCTTTGCTATTATGCTTGCCACCTCATCGTCTAGGCTGACAGATCTCGACAGCGTACTGCCAAGATATGTGAATTTGTCTACGACATTCAGCGTCTGCCCGCTGACTGTCTTCTCTGGTTTTGTGTACGGCATGCCTGGTGCTGGTTGGTACATGACCTCTGTTTTTTTTTGGCATTTATGGTCAGGCCAAAATTTTCGCACGTGGCAGAGAACCGGTCCATTCCAACCTGCATGTTCAGCTCTGCGTTGCTAATTAGAGCGCAGTCGTCAGCAAATACAAGTTCCCTGATTATGTCACCAGTCACTTTGGTTTTGGCTTTCATTCTTCTGGGATTGAGTAACTTGCCATCTATGCGGTACTTTATGGGTATTCCAAGCTCCAGTGATCTGAAGGCGTCTGTCATCGTTGCCGCGAACATCATGCTGAAGAAAGTCGGAGCGAGTACACATCCTTGTTTTACTCCGTTTAATTATAGAAACGTTTTAGAGATTGCACCGCTGTCCAGTATACGAGCACAGATGCCTTCGTGTAGCTGTTTCACCATGGTTATGAACTTGTTGGGGCAGCCAAACTTGGACATAATGTTGTTTTGTTTTTTTGTTGTTTTTTTTTACCCCGGCGATAAAACATGACGATATTATACTAATATTACAATCTTCTTGTAACTTTAGCGCAAGTTACATCTCCAGGACGAGGACAGTCTGCTGATGTCACCATCTTCGCTTGGGATGGGCAATTTACATTACATTCTTCTTGTAATGGTCCACTAACATAATTAAATATATATATATGATGGAAAATCAAATGCAACATACTTAAAATAGTTGGACGTACAAACAAAATCTTATAAAGTGAATAGAGCTGCAAAAATATAAAGTAAATAAAGCTGCAAAAATCGACTCTGACAAAAATAATTTGCTCAAAATATCCGGACTGAAAGTAAGAGTTGTTTCTCTTATGTTCAATATCAACAGAGAACAAAAGACACAGTTGGCCCATTACAAGATAGTACGGGGAAAATAATAAGTGACAAAGTGACAATATTACAGCTGAAAATCTACTAAATCGATACTTTAGCTCAGTCTTCACGAAAGAAGACTGCTTCAAGATCCCAGCCCTTATATATTTTCCAAAAAGACATAGACACAGGGGGATTACATTCATTCTGCTTTACTGAGGAAAAGGTTTAAAACAAAGTGGATAGGCTAATACTGGATAAATGTCCTGGTTATGTCGGTATTCATCCAAAATGACTATTTCAGCTCCTTAGACCTGTTGGCAAAATCATTGACTATATTTTATTCTAGAACTCTTGAGAAGGGGATTTGGAAGATGCAGGTATGATCGCCTTGTTAAAAAAGTTCAAGAAATGAGATCCAGCCAATTATAGACCAGTGAGTTTGAAGAGCATACTTTGCAATTTGAAGAGACAATTATAAAATCCAATACAGTTATGTACTTGGACAAGTTTAATCTCATTAGGAAGAGTCAGCATGAATTTACAAAGGGGAGATCGTGCTTAGCAAATCTAAGAGTAGAACTAGACATGCTAGAAAGGATACAAAGAATAGCTACAAAAATGATCGCGGGATTGCAGAATTATAGTTATGAGGAAAGACTCATAAAACTGATCCACAGCGTCTAGAACAGAAGAATTCGAGGGGACTTGATACAAGTTTATAAATGAATCAATGGGAAGTATAAATTAGACTATACAAAGTTTTTTAAAGTACAACCGACAACAAGAACAAGAAGGCACAGCTTCACATTGTTTAAAGGCAGGTCCAGATTATATATTTTCTGGTCCAGATTAGATATTAGGAAATATTTTTTTTAGTCAAAGGGGGGAGAATGCTCGGAATGCATTGCCACGTGATATGGTGGACGCAGTCAGTAAATGCATTAAAACATAGATTGAATTATCACAGTTATTTTTAGTATCGATGGAGTGGAATAAACTGGTTGTATACAGACGCTAAAGAGCCTTCTAAACCAGTATGATGAAGTTACGTTAAGTTAGGTTAAGTTAAGTGAAGTTAAGTTATGAAGACATATATAGGGACAACCAGTGGTCGGCAGCGAGTGGGACACCCTGCATTTGTACTAAAAAATATCTTATTAATTTTATTTATGTCTCAACTCATGTCCGGAGAGCTGACCAGTTTTCTTTCTCGTCGCCTGCCTTCTCTTATTTTAAAATAATCAGATATTTATTTACAATTTGGTAAACTAGATCGTCATCCGAGTCTTACCAGAACTGAACGAGGAACAAAGAATAGTAACATTGCATCTTTCCAGGTATGTCCCTAGAGGCTACTAAAGAGGGTTGAGTATGGAACTGGCTATCACATTCTGTAGAAACTGAAAGCCAAACTTCATGGACAGGTCAGTATTTGACGACTTTGCCTGTATTTGTTGAAGACCTATGCTCCAGGTGGATCTGAAAAGGATTTGGAGCTAGATCATGCCACGACTAATAAGCCTACGAGTGTGTTTACTAGTGTAATTGTCTACTTAAAATATAATAATATGCCCAGTCTGTTAACGTTGGACCTCTTATATCCAACCAAATGTTAAGTGACTTTTTACTTTAGTAACCTATTCACTTCTACTGTCACTATCTTATTCCAACTATTGTGGCTGATGTAGGCATTGATATAAGGCAATAAAACTCATATATTTTGGTCACCTTTCTCTAATTTCTAATACTACAAGCTTGTGTATTCTTTTCTTCATTATCTTACATCTTCATATTTTGTCCTATCCTTAAGGATACAAGATGAAACCTAAGTCGGTGAGTGAATTTTGGAATGTGAATCTGTTCTTCGCTTTTTTCTGCTTAATATTTGTTTACTGACTTGTCTATGCGGTTTGTGTCATTTCTGTGTTAGCCACGTGTTTTATTATTAGAAATAGACACCCTGCTCGTGGATAACAACATCAATATTAAAAAACTAATGTCACTGAACTGCACTGTAATAATTGGGACTCAGGTTTCCCAAGACACTTATTATGGTAAACCAGACACAGTGGTAGACCTATCGATATAGAGTGACTGGTATATGATGACAATAATGATCATCATCATCATCATCATCATCATCATCGTCATTATCACGGCCAGATTATATTTAAATGAGACAACTGTATACATTCCTATCCTTTCTCGATCATTCATGTGTATTCTTCTTCAGTCACTCTTCCTTTTTCTTATATTTAGAATCTCTATCCATCCATACTCTATACTCTTCTGTATATCATCAACACCTAGTTATCTGTAGCCTTTTATCCCATCGCCGAATGTGCCCCTCAACCCACAACATCCCGTCCGGCATCAGTGAATGCAGCATTCTTTGATTAGTCTCTGGTTCGATAAAAGTCAGCGAGGGAGTCAGGGACTCACATACTGACCAAGAGTCCACCTCACTTACACCCCGTGTACCTGTAATAAGCTGTTCTACAGCAGGCTGGTCAACGAAGTGGAATGTGACACCAACTGAAAAGCCCGCATTGTAGTACAGCGAGAAGTGCGAAGTTCCACCTTCATCGGTACGCTTTGAGATATATGAATGACCACTGTAACGGGTAACCGACTCCAGATAATTAATCAAGAGTGAACAATTGAGCGCTAATAGCATGGAACATCAACAACAACAACAAAACTAGCCATGCATACCGTCACTTTGCCATTGTTTGCTTGGTGCATCCTATGTACATCTTCATATTCAAGTCACTGCAAACACGAATCAATGCTATTATGTCCATTAGAGTCTAGTACATTCATAAGTGTGAGCACAAACAAGGGAACATATAGACAACCACAAACAAAACACATGAGCGTACACATATGTACACGCGCAGACATAGAGAACGAAGGAGAGTGATATATATACCCAGAAAAAAAAGAGTAAAAGATCAAATAGATATAATCAAAATTGCACAAATGAGTTCAAGATAAAATAACGTGTTGACTCTATGACAATAACTGCAGATTACAAAAAGAATCGAGTGCATGCATGCCACTGAATATTTACGTCAGTATTTTTTTAAAAATATATAAATAAAAAATGTTTTGTTAATTTCAGTGTCGTTCATCTCTAAAGAATTTAAGGCAATTTTCAAGAGAATCGTAGTACGTAATGGACTGAACACAATAACATGAGATTCGGGTGATTCATAAGTCTTCTATATTGGAAATGAAAATTTGGGAAGCGAAGAACATATTATAAAGAACAGTATAAGATAAAATTAGAAAAAAGAACATATGGAAAGAACAATTGAAGATAGAACACGAGCAAAGGACCCGTGGTAAAGAACAGTATAAGATAGAACAAGAGCAATCGTAGTAGTACTTTGCTCTAGTACTTTATACCTCTGATAGAAGCAAATACCATGCAATACCGAGGTTCTGAACGCGTATCCTTGTGTTCAGAGCACTGACCATCAAAATTACTCGGCCAGTCGGTCATCAAACAATAGTCGCACCCTGTTGTGCTCTTAAGGTACTCAAATATTTATTAGACATGATATCATTTCACGACCTTGACTTGGTGGAGACATATAAATGCAGCCAGCACGAAAACCGACCAAACGAGTCAGCGGAGTGTGGCTCAAGAATATAACCATCAAAACCAAATTGATAAAATGGGCGGCAGTGCATGAACTTCCTTCATCAAATGGGGGACAGTGCATGAACTTCCTTCATCAAATGGGCGGCAGTGCATGAACTTCCTCGACCAAATGGGCGGCAGTGCATGATCTTCCTTCATCAAATGGGCGGCAGTGCATGAACTTTCTTCATCAAATGGGGGACAGTGCATGAACTTCCTTCATCAAATGGGGGACAGTGCATGAACTTCCTTCATCAAATGGGCGGCAGTGCATGAACTTCCTCGACCAAATGGGCGGCAGTGCATGATCTTCCTTCATCAAATGGGCGGCAGTGCATGAACTTCCTTCATCAAATGGGCGGCAGTGCATGAACTTCCTTCATCAAATGGGGGACAGTAAATGATCTTCCTTGATTTGATCCCAGTGAACATTACGGTGAGGGGGGAGGTTGGGAGGGGGGGGGGAGTTAAAATGCAGGGTCGTTGCACCTCAATGTATGTCGTAAAACTAGACTAAAGCGAGTTGTGCATGGAGCTAGCAACTTCATTGAGTCAAGTATTTTGCTACAGAAATTACTTCGACTGAAGCACGTAAAATGTTTTGACACATGCCTTAAATGAGGCGCATATTTTTTTTAATGGGGGCGCGAAAACCAAATCTCGTCAGAACAAAATGAAAACCAGAAGGAGTGCTCGAACTCCAATGTCGTTTCAGAATTACACACAAGTTGTATGTCTAATGAAGATTCATTGACCATGTCAATTATTAAGCACTGTTGATGGAGAGAAATACGACAAAAGATGTGAAGATAGTAAGTATTTACAAATAGCAATAGTTTTCAATAAGCTATCGATATTTTTAACAATACTAATTATTTCAGCAACACTTTTTCTTCTCAAACTTAAGCTTAAAAATGTGTGTGTGACTTTTAAAAAAATTATATTTTCTGATATAAATAAAGTACATTAATACTTCATATGTAAACGTTTGAATAATTTAGTGAATATGCTGATATCTACCAGACAAAGAATACAAATTCTAAATGTGTACATTATATACGACATGTTTAAAGTGAATACTAATTTTGTATAATAGCATTACAGAATAAATTGCTATAAGCAAGGACCGACAGCTTTAATCGCATTCCTGTTCTCAAGTACTGTCTACTGTAAACAAATAATTTTTAACATTTCCTGGAAAATGAATCACCATTGAGGTTTGAGAAATAAATGTCGATTGCACACAACCAGTCGGAAAGATAATTACATGTCTCGGATATTAAATAAACCAAATCCAATCGTCCACTTGGTAATCCGGTTATTTTCCTGAGATTAACAGTGTAGGTCCAAACAAGGACCAACAAAGCGGTTGGAGACTACAAGAATAGCAACAATAGCAGTGAAACGAAAGGTGACCAGGGAGCAGTCACACGGTGCTGTTGACAGCCCATTGGTGTGAATCACTACACGAGCTGGGGCTGGGATCGTATAGCTGTCACAGTCAATGCTTACCTGGTTCTGTGGCTAGTGGTAATCCGGGCGTTGATTATAGTAACCGGTCTCGTAGATCACGTGGGTTTTAGCTAAGCCAGACTAATGATTATTGACTGTATTAGTTTCCAGTCATTTCTCGAAAGTAACAAAATGGATGTCTCCCACATGACTTAAAACAACGCACTGCGTAGCAAACAGGGCCGTTATCAAGCGTGGCTTGATATCATCTGTTTAACTCGACATGGTAGATAGGACTGGAACGGTTGCGCTCCCCGATTACTATTTTGGGCAGTCTTATTTAGCTCTACCTATGAGATCAGCTGTCTCTGACCCAACTTACATCGTTCAACGCGAGCCAAGTTTGGTATCCCCGCTTTTCTCCCCCTTCTTGAGTTCCAATTCAGCGCCATTGTAGATATATTGTTAGTTTAATATATGAGGGTGTAACCTATCCATTTCCATTTCCACACCTCAATGTCCAACTGCTTTGGTTGTTGGCACCTTCTTTGCAACACATCTATGTATATTATATCTAAATGCCAAATATGAAGTGCGCGAAAGCGTCATCTACTGAATGAGGACAGTGTCAATTCTCAATGTGATATTTTTAGTTCCATGTCATGTGACCTAGTCAAACACCAAGACTGTTTTATATTAGAAAACAGTAGCCTCAAACCTCCAGGGACTAGTGTGGATAGACTTGTTGGTTGCGTCAGACCTTCAAGGACTAGTGTGGATAGACTTGTTGGTTGTGTCAAACCTTCAAAGACTAGTGTGGATAGACTTGTTGGTTGTGTCAAACCTTCAAAGACTAGTGTGTATAGGACATGATTGTTGCCTCAAACCGTCAAGGACTAGTGTAGATAGGACATGATTGTTGCCTCAAACCGTCAAGGACTAGTGTGGATAGGACATGATTATTGCCTCAAACCGTCAAGGACTAGTGTGGATAGGACATGATTGTTGCCTCAAACCGTCAAGGACTAGTGTGGATAGGACATGATTGTTGCCTCAAACCGTCAAGGACTAGTGTGGATAGGACATGATTTTTGCCTCAAACCGTCAAGGACTAGTGTGGATAGGACATGATTGTTGCCTAAAAACCGTCAAGGACTAGTGTGGATAGGACATGATTGTTTCCTCAAACCGTCAAGGACTAGTGTGGATAGGACATGACTTTTGCCTCAAACCGTCAAGGACTAGTGTGGATAGGACATGATTGTTGCCTCAAACCGTCAAGGACTAGTGTGGATAGGACATGATTGTTGCCTCAAACCGTCAAGGACTAGTGTGGATAGGACATGATTGTTGCCTCAAACCGTCAAGGACTAGTGTGGATAGGACATGATTGTTGCCTCAAACCATCAAGGACTAGTGTGGATAGGACATGATTGTTGCCTCAAACCGTCAAGGACTAGTGTGGATAGGACATGATTGTTGCCTCAAACCGTCAAGGACTAGTGTGGATAGGACATGATTGTTGCCTCAAACCGTCAAGGACTAGTGTAGATAGGACATGATTGTTGCCTCAAACCGTCAAGGACTAGTTTAGATAGGACATGATTGTTGCCTCAAACCGTCAAGGACTAGTGTGGATAGGACATGATTGTTGCCTCAAACCGTCAAGGACTAGTGTGGATAGGACATGATTGTTGCCTCAAACCGTCAAGGACTAGTGTAGATAGGACATGATTGTTGCCTCAAACCGTCAAGAACTAGTGTATTAGGACATGATTGTTGCCTCAAACCGTCAAGGACTAGTGTAGATAGGACATGATTGTTGCCTCAAACCGTCAAGGACTAGTGTAGATAGGACATGATTGTTGCCTCAAACCGTCAAGGACTAGTGTAGATAGGGCATGATTGTTGCCTCAAACCGTCAAGGACTAGTGTAGATAGGACATGATTGTTGCCTCAAACCTTCAGGGACTAGTGTGGATAGATATGTTGGTTGCGTCAAACCTTCAAGGACTAGTGTGGATAGATATGTTGGTTGCGTCAAACCTTCAAGGACTAGTGTGGATAGATATGTTGGTTGCGTCAAACCTTCAAGGACTAGTGTGGATAGATATGTTGGTTGCCTCAAACCTTCAGGGACTAGTGTGGATAGATATGTTGGTTGCGTTAAACCTTCAAGGACTAGTGTAGATAGATATGTTCGTTGCGTCAAACCTTCAAGGACTAGTGTGGATAGATATGTTGGTTGCGTCAAACCTTCAAGGACTAGTGTGGATGGATATGTTGGTTGCCTCAAACCTTCAGGGACTAGTGTGGATAGATATGTTGGTTGCGTCAAACCTTCAGGGAATGTTGTGGACGTTGCGTTATTTCGGTGTCATTGGTTCTTCGACACGTTGTGTTAGGTGGACCTATCTTCGCTTCCTCGCCATGCTGTTAAGTCTGTCTGTCTTTGTTTCCTCTCCACGTTGGGATAAGTAAGCCTATCTTTCTTTCCTCGTCACGTCAGGATAAGTAGGTCTATCTTTGTTTCCTCGCCACGTCGTGATAAGTAAGCCTATCTTTGTTTCCTCGCCACATCGTGATAAGTAGCCCTATATTTGTTTCCTCGCCACGTCGTGATAAGTAGGTCTATCTTTGTTTCCTCGCCTCGTTGTTAAGTTTGCCTATCGTTGTTTCCTCGCCACGTCGTGATACGTTTGCCTATCTTTGTTTCCTCCCTACGTCATACTAAGTAGGCAAATCATTGACTCCTCGCCACGTCGTGGTAAGTCAGTCAATCTTTGGCTCCTCGCCACGTTGTGTTAGGTGGGCCTATCTTTTGCCTCCTGTCTGGAGTCAGTGATAGTTCTAGTGGTGGTATTATAGTCTCTTCTGAGGACATGACTGATCAAATTAACGTGCCGGCCAACGCCAGCTGTGTCCACATCTTCTTGACAGTCCCAGGCAAGCAGTTCCTAAACTAAGAACTAAATCTGACATTTTAGGGACGCTTAATTCTTTAAAAACCAGATTTACAACAATTATGTATTAAAAAAATTCACTGAAAATAATAACACGAATTTAATCAGTTCTGGACTAGATATGTGAAGATAGCGTAAATACGACAACATATCCCATATGCCTTAGTCGAGAAAGATATTTTTTTTCACCTGTTGCCATCAAACAAGACATACATCGGGCGTGTAGTTTGGAAAGGAATATATGTCCGAGCTAATGTGGCGAAACCAGTGTAAAAACATGTTTGTTGTATTCACTTGTAACACATACACAACTTGTGTATAAAACAAGGTATCATGCCTATAAAAAAGATAAGCATTCTGTGGAGTGGAATCCAGTATATATTTTTTTTCAAGAAAGAGCTGGGATTCAAACAAGAAGACAAGAAACATGTATTTTTATGAAACATAGTGTCCCTACAAATTAAGAAAAAAGGAAATATCTTAGTTGCATGTTACAATAGAGAACAAACACTTACTCGGACGTGTTGAAGCGGACATAGATGTTTTACTTATAGATCAACAAGAAAATAATACATACAACGTACTTACATAGTAGGACAACAGAAAAGTTAACAAATATTGCCGGTATGACATTTGTCTTCTCTCGTACATAATAAGCAAATCGCCCGAAAAACGTATACAATTTCATCGTCTGTGTCTGATTGTTCAATCACATTGCAGACTAATTATCTTCTCGTCGATTTGTTCATGTCTATAAACTGATAACGGCAGAGCTACCATAAGATTATACAATTCCACGTATTGATCTTCCATTTGTCTATCTTTGGTCTAAATACTTCCTATTACATAACTATTTGAATTCAATTTGTCCACCCCCTGTTGCAGTAGTGAAACTGTAAGACTAGTAATAATCCATCATCGTTCCTACAGGAGTCAACAAACATGCCCAACGTCTTATCACTATTAAACGGGCGAAGCGAATCTTTTAATACATGCCAACACCATCAGACGTGTCCTCCCATTCAAATATCTGTAGGGTCTATTTTATGATAGAATTCAAAACCAGAACGAGGTTTGACAAATCTCGCATTTTCTCTGATTATGTTTTCCCGCCATCGCTCATGGGAGGTCGAGCCGGCAGTGCCCTGGTCAATATTGATGAAAATATGGCTGATTTGTTGACGGAGATGTGGCGCCTGCTGTCTGACAACGGTGCGAGGATGATGTTATACGCGCGCAAAGGTGTTCGGGCATCGACTCGTGAACAACACAGAACAAAAGAAGCATACAGTTCGCCACTGCCAAAACCAGTTCGACAGTCTCCGAACCCAGATCGACTCTCCTCACAAACAATGCATCAATACAATGTGACATCATTATCTAATTGATGAACTTGACAAGACACAAGGAGTCGTACAGCAACGTGACCGCATACGCCAGTCAACACGTCATATACAAAGACAACATCAATATTAACTCTCTATTTGCAATTTGACAACGTTAATTATGTACTAGACGTTGAGACATAGACAGACAGACTGGTAAGACTGGTTTACAAATAAGTAGAAAGTGGTTTTAAAATTCTTAGGAAAAACTGTATTGTATTTAGCGAATTACATTGCATATCTTCTAAACACGAGTCAAAGTGTTTCCACATGAGTGCTTCACTCGCGTATCTATCAGGTTCTCTTCTCAAGTGTTTTAATCCTGAAGGATTAAATTTGATGTGCATTTTTTAACATTTTCTGTATTTATTATTTCTGCATTGGTAATATTTAAAGCATATCAATTGTTGTATCCATTATTTATTAATGTGTTAGTTACTACTAATTATTTTAACACATCACCTCTGCTAAGAGAGAGTCCTTGTATGGTATTTCCATTTTAATATGTTTAGATAATAGATATAAGCAGGTGTACATACAGTAAATTGGTACATGCAACCGTCATGTAGCAGACAGCTAAACAAAATCTATAAAAATAGCATACTGTAAAATAAAATAAGATGTTAGTATCCCGAAAATATTCTCAGTAAGTTATATGTAGTGGTGCTTAAATCATCCACTAATTAATATTATTATCATACAAATTATTTGTATCTTCCCCCAGGCCTAGTAAACCGCAGGAAGTTGTAAAATACCTACTACGTATAGCTAACATTAAAATGCGTGCTTGAATACCAGGATTGTAAGTATTATCATGCAATTATTTGTAAATCCATGAAGTGTGTTCACATAAAAGCGACCACGATTACATTAGTTTTCATACTAGAAACTACCATAATAATAAACCTGCAACTCTCATATTAATTTTCAATAATAAATCCTTCCTTGAATCATACACAAATCAAGAATCATAAGAAAGTTGGTGTTATAACAGAAACATAATAATCCTTATATTGATATCAATTTTTAATAATTTCTGCAACAATTTTCTTTATTGCGTAATTTGTAATTTACGTCCAATGGATTTCCTGTGAATTTAACTTATTTCCCCAGAATACCTCCAAATAATCTCACTAAAATATTTGCTAGTCAGGTCTATAGATCACTAATAATATGTTTTTAATACGAAAATGTACAGGCCAGGCATATTATAAGAAACCAATTAACTCACTTTAAGATCTGCTAAAACAATGAACCAAAGTGTTCTACGTGCAAACCTAGTGTTGCAAATTCATATCATTCAACTATTCACTATTCGATAACCAATTTGTAGTTTAACAACGACACTGAAACGTTGAAATTTGCATTCTTCTAGATTGAAATAGATTTTTACAATCATATTTTGTCCAGAGTTTTCAGCTTTCTCTTTCTTTCTATTTCTCTCTCTCTCTCTCTCTCTCTCTCTCTCTCTCTCTCTCTCTCTCTCTCTCACACACACACACACTTCTGAAAATCTAAACAATTTAAACGGCAATGAATAAATACCTATCGTGTATTTGAAGAATATTTAGCAGATGAACGGTCCACTAAAACATAGTCATCCATATTTCTTTCATCCATCTCTCTCTCTCTCTCTCTCTCTCTCTCTCTATCTATCTATCTATATATATATATATATCTACATAACTATTTATCTATCTCACTAACATGTATCACCCTAATTCATTTATCTGGTAATACATCAAAAATGACATCATACAAATGTAGTGATACCTGTGTTGTTGAGATTCAAAGCAGAACTATGTGGATTGTCAAATGAACAAACTCAACATTGAACATCTCTAGCTAATGATTGTCGTATTTATTGTTGAAGTAAATAATTATAATTCTCTTCTCTAATAACGTTTGTTTGAGAGTTAATGTATGTGTTTGTGTGTATTAAAAATGTATACCAAAAAAAGCTAGCAACATTGCAGACGTGAGAGTAAAATGGTTGGTAGGTATTACATTATACTTGGTATCTTATTTTGTTGTTAGGGGGTGGGAGGGGGGGGGGGGATGTTTCTAGTTCCTGTCCTGACCATCTAGCCTTCCACAATTGTACATCATATACCAATGTGCAGCCTGGTAGACTGGATCATGTTGAGATCAGCAGTTTTATAAATTGGAGAATGTTTACTTGTCAATATTAGAGAGATACACACCATAATGAAAATGTATTGGTGAGAGAAACGAGCAATAAACATCGGCAGTCAGATAGGAAATTGTAAATCTATTAAAGATGGTGTTGATCACAATAACTTCTGCTCTATCTGTACAAAGAAAACGTACTGGGATCTACAGAAGAAACTATAAGAATAATCAATCTATCAGCGTAATATAAGTAACTTTGTATGTTTTATGTCTTGGAAGTAATAAGGGAAAGACAGTTACTTGAAATGGTTCATTTGATAATGATTGAAATGAATAATGAAAGTATTTCGTTTAAATAACATCAGATGGCGTATATTATATTTTTTTTAAAACCACAGCTGCGTCGAAATGCAGATTTAAAATAAATTGAGCAATATTAAAATAATTTTATATGCTGTCAATGGAGGTGTCAAAGAGTATTATCAGTCATCGATGATTCATGAACCAAACAATAACCACAAAAAAAAGGTTTTACCGAAGATTGTGAAGAATCGCATTAACAGAAAGCAGTACATTGATGTTGTGGGGAGAGTGTACCATGCACTAAGTTATCAACAATACGTCAGCAATTGAAGGCTACGTTATGGTAAGCGTCCGGTTGGCACTCCCTGTAATAAACGGTTATATTTCTGGGAAAAGGGATAGACGGCGAGGACAATAGACTGTATTAGATGTTTTATCATGATGTTATAGAAGACGATCAACGACATAATCATTAAACAACGCTCAGAATAGCAGACTGAAGAGACCCATGTTTTGATGATGCTAGTCGACATGACACTTGATGATCAATCAATCAATGTTCTTAAAGTGCGATACACGGCATATAGGGTAGAAACAAGTGCTCTCCAGTTTTATCTGTGTGACGAAACTCTTTTCAGTTCACGATTGTTGTAAGGCATGGCACTTGGTGATGCTGGATCTAAAACTAAATGAGCTGATTGTATATCCGTTCTTTAACAATTACTGACAGCTTGTGTTTTAACAGATTCATTTTGTTGTTGTTGCATGTATCAGTTACCTTCCTCTCTTAATTATTTAGGACAAATGAGTTAGGTTGTAATTGCAAACAAATTAATTTCCATAGAACACATTCCCTTCAAACAAATACTGTTATCAATATTACATAGATCAATCACAAACAAACATTTTATTTTAAAACAAGCAAGCATTTACAGTAATATTTCTGTTTTTAAAAGATATAGACGAAATGCAATATTTCAGATAGAATTATTTTTGGTGGCAATATTGACAGCAACAATCCTCTTCAGACATGATATAACAAGACAGATGACGATTGATGACCAAACCAAGAGTTCAATTTTGCCTCGATTCTTTTATTCTTTACTGGCAGTAAATTGTGAGCAGACGCGATCACTACCAGCATGATGCTCTCAATGGACCTCTATAAGAATGTGACAAAATTAAGTGCACGAACTGATTTCTTGAAAACAGGGTCTGAACTTTTCAACTTTGCTTCCTCCCTTTTATTCCGTTCTCTGCGGTAATTTTCTTTAGGTAGAGGGCTTCAACGGCTTGTTTTGCTTGGAACAGCCAAGAGCCTCCGACAAAAGGCTGAAAATATCGTGTGATAAATGACAGAGAGCTTGTCTCATTTCCCCTGAATCTGATTCCAAATAGCGGTAATCAGTCCCCTGTCGACGACCCCCATACAAACGCCTTAAGGTCGAGTTATCGAATTAACAACTCAAGCGTGAGAGACACTTTTATTGGTTGCACGCTTGACGGGTCATACTGGGAAGGATGTCCACTAACCTCTTTGATTGAAGGAGATCGGAATATAGCTCCGCCCATCGGCTTTTCCCCTCCCAACGAGTGGACATGCATATATCTTTGGACGGAAGCTATAATCAAGTTAGATTTTTAAGTTATCAGAAAGTGATGTTCATCTTTCTCTAGCCGTGGACGAGCTAGACTGCTCTGAATATTATATTGGACAACGTCAAGTAGACCATCTCACTGTGTTACTGTTTATATCTTGTTCGATAGTTTATTAAACTGTCAAGTAAACTTTCATACAAAGTTTTCAACCCATTTTCTTACAAGGATGTGCTATTTTCTGCAGATGAAAAATTTGTGAATATATTCTGATTAGAATTGCAGATCTACTAAACTAATAAAGTTGTGCTTTTGAACCAAAATTAGCATACATGTGTGCAGTGTGAAGAGATTGGCGATCAAGATGTTCATTTATTAAACAGACAGAACACAAAGTTCTTGTATGGACACTTGTGATCTCTGGGGTATTTGTGAACATTTAGAATGCAGCAGAATTCAGAATGTGCGGATATGGCGTCGCCTTATACATTATGGCAATATGTTCATCTTATGGCACCATTTAAGGTACCGGATTACAATATCCACCCAGCGTTCACTCAAGCGTCTCCTCATTCCATCCAGTCCATGACATACATCCAGGATCAATACTTGAGCAATGTCAACCACCACCTCCACAATGAGCCGAATCACCATCACATACCTAACCAGCATCACATATCTAACCACCATCACATACCTAACCGCCATCACATACCTAACCAGCATCACATTGACAATTCAGTATCGCATGATGTCTGTCAAATGCAAAATGAATCAAATAAATTAATACAAAATGAGAATAAACTCCGAAAAAAATACGGAAATGCGCACACAAATAACAACGGAAATCAAAAAATCCAATCCAATCACATAGCAGTTTCGTTTGAGACTCCACGAAGTTTATTCATTTCTTCTCCCAAAAAAATGTCTTCATTTACTATAGACGCTATTTTAAGTAAGGAAGATAACAAATCTGCGGTGAAACCCTTACCAATTTCAGCAATAGATCAAACAAACCATGTCACAGACTGCCTTGGTACTCCCATCAAATCTGCAGCTTCGTCGCCATCAAAAACCACTCCCCGCCGACCATTGAACGCTATATTCAGTATTCCTCCGCCTCTAATGCACAGTACGCCGAAATCGTTTCAATCGCATGGATTACCGAGAAGACATGGCCGGTTCATAGACGTACCACATCCACACCCTTATTTTATTCAACAATATGACAGCACCGACTGCCAACAACAACTGCCTCGCTTATATCAGCATCATCCTCACATACTACCTCCTGCACAGTTGATGTCTACATCGTCGTCTGCTTCCTCGGCTGGTTCATTGTCAACGTCTTCCTCCACCTCCACATCTCCAGAGTCAACATCATCAAGCAGAAATAACGGTATGTCTGTCTTATATTGATGTCTGAAGTCGGTGTATATTCCGTTAAGTCTGTCTTATATTGATGTCTGAAGTCGGTGCATATTCCTGTAAGTCTGTCTTATATTGATGTCTGAAGTCGGTGCATATTCCTGTATGTCAATCTTATATTGATATCTGAAGTTGGTGCGTATATGTCTGTCTAAGAATGGTTTCTGGATCTAATGCATATAACGACATGTCTGTCTACGAATGGTTTCTGGATCTAATGCATGTAACGACATGTCTGTCTAAGAATGGTGTCTGAATCTAATGCATATAACGGTATGTCTGTCTAAGAATGGTGTCTGAATCTAATGCATATAACGGTATGTCTATCTAAGAATGGTGTCTGAATCTAATTCATGTAACGGTATGTTTTATCGTAATTGCTGAAGCCAGCTCATTATATATTCAACAGGTGTTCATCAGTTTTGCACAGCCTTATTCTAGAAGATTTCAATCCATGTTGTTTTTTTTTAATCAAGTTGAAAAGTAGTTAGGGGAAGAGGAAATGCCAATACTTGTTTTTCTTCTACGTCTTACTCCTTCTCACTGAAGCAGAATCAAGCCCACACATGTCTACAACTTAAATGGACAACATGAAATTTTAGCAATTATGACTGAATATGCATTTAACAAAACAGCGGATTATAGCGAGAGTTATATTGAAAAAAAAGAAAGAATGATTTTTGAAAAGCTGAAAATCACTAGCAAGCTTCAATTAATGACGAGTTGATAAAATAGCAACTCCAACATTTATCGATAAGAAGTTAGACCCGTTACGTTAGAGTAACTCGCAGACCAATATTAACCAGTTAAGTTATTTGTGCATTCGGCACTTTCCTTTTTTCTTTGTTGATTATTTGTTTTTTCCTGTTTTCTATAAATATTTCAGTACACGTTTCTCTGTAGCTACCAACACATTCGAAATATTCATATGACGTAAATTGATGCTGGTCGAGAAGAAACAGAGATAAGAACTCATGTCTGTCTTTGTATTATGGATTGTCCAAGTCTGTCTGTTTACTTTGTATACTGTTGTCTTCGTGCTATTATTGCTTCAGTTATATAAATACAATCTGTTAGAATAAATTTTGCGTCTCAAAAGTCTTGTACGATTTATTCATGCTCGTATTAATATGTGAGTCAGTGTACATTCACGCTTCATTTATCCCAATTCATTGTAATTATATCGTATTGTTAATATTCTTCTTGATCTTTCTGTTCTTCTTTGTATTTTTGTGTATCTCTTTCTTATATAAAGTTAATTTAATAATGCAAACATCCTACTAATACTACATTAATCGAAAATGAACAATGCAACTAATTTAGACTTCTAATGATCAGACGACTACTACTACTACCACCACCACTACTACTACTACTACTACTACTACTGAGAAGGAAGACTAAAAGTCTGGTCAGTTAACATAAACTGATCAGACATGTTAGTCAGGATCAGACCAAAAATACTGGTCAAGACCCTCACCTTTGCTTCCTTGTAGCCCTTCCTGGAAACGGGCTGCTTTCATGCTACTAGTACTACTAATACTACTACTACTATTGCTAATATTACTCCGAGCACTACTATTACTACTACATCTAATACTTTTACTAAAATTAATACCTACTCTTAATACTTCAGCATCGCTGTACACCTGCTACCACTCTATAGATGCAACTACCACCAATTAGAATATAACTACTGCTGTCCTAATAAACACCACTTAGAATCACTCGATGCACAAACCTACTAAACCAGCACTTACTAAATGGCCGATTACAAATAATATAACCATACTACTATGGTTATTTATATTGTTGTTAATACTGCTGTTACTGCACGGCATATTAATGTTTCTCGACTACTAATACAGTTACCACTTCACGTTCTACTAATTAACTATTCTTTTATTGATACGAAAATTCTTTCAATGTTAATAATAGTTTTTCTATAATCAATAACTGTAATTCTCCTACAGCAATTTTACCATAATTAATATTACAATTTTACTACAATTCAACTATTAATACTACAATTCTACTACCACAATACTACAATTCTACTACTATCAATACTTCAATTCGTAAACTATCAAAACTGCAGTTTTACTTCTATTAATACTACAGTTCAACTACTATTAATATTACATCTCTACTGCTATTAATACTTCATTTTATTCGTGTGTTACCGGTACGTGAGAGGGAACAAAGAATAGCAACACTGTAACTTGCCACTAGCGACGGCTAATGTGTGTTTGTTGAGAGCTGTGCACGTGACCAGCTACCCATCCTGTAGAAAGAATCAGCTACAAGAACAAGACAAGACCTCTACACACAAAATGGTAGACGCGGAACGACTATATCAAACCAAGTCAATACGAATATTAATACTCCTTCTTCTTCGTATTATTTTTCTTTTTGATCTGTACAAAACATAATTCTGCAACCTTTTATGGGAAGCATTTATAAAAACATTTAGGGGTGCACAGATTAAAGATAGCCATCGCAAAAACATTTGTTGTTTTATGTGCATAGAATAATTCTGGTCCTTCCAGTTGTAGTTGAAACATGTGTCAAAACTACTCTGCGTGTGTTTCAACTCTGTGCTATTTGAATAAATGGTTGTGTAACTTTCAGCACGCCTCATATATATCTATAATTATCACAGATAAACCAGAGAGAAGATCCGGAGTGAAGTCCAAACGCATCAGGACCATCTTTACCCCAGAACAGCTGGAGAAACTTGAAGGAGAGTTTGAGCGCCAGCAGTACATGGTCGGAAACGAGAGGTAAAGTAGGATAAATAAAGAATCAAAGACAGAATAGGTCGCACAATAGAGGAGACATTCAGTGGATAACAAATCATCTGAAAGATTATTGTACTTGTAATGGTATACGTAGAAAATACATTAATATGATACTATATAATAGTTGAGTAACAATAATTATCTCTTGAGAGATGCAGAGATGGATTGAGAAGAACCACTGTCACCTTCCAGGTCTGTTGTAAAATGCGATTGAAGAAGGTTGTGCGCGAGGCTAACAACCTCATCGTACAAAATTATGACGACACGGAACTCTCAGTTGCCTGTTATTGGATCGTCTTCTTCGTCGTTCGTCCTCAAACTCCCTCTGCTAAGCCCTAAAAAGGGATTTGCAAGCAGCAGGATATTATCCGGACAATGATATGAGGTGTGTCGTAGTTTACAGCTTGACTGTGATATTTGAACCTTTCTGTCCGATACATCCGACTTCAACAGGCCTTTTTGGGCACCGGATTAGACTTCCCTCTCCGATCCATTCTATATAGTCAGTCTGCTCTGTTGCAGCCTGTTATCCAGGATCACCCTGTGATGATGTAGAATGGTCTTAGAAGCTGACTATGAAGCTAGCAGTCACTTTTGGGTCGCTGACTATGAAGCTAACAGTCATCTTTGGGTCGCTGACTTTGAAGCTATCAGTCACCTTTAGGTCGGTGACTATGGAGCTAGCAGTCATCTCTGGTTCGCCGACTATGAAGCTAGCAGTCACCTTTGTGTCGCTGACCGCTGCAGCTCATGCACTTAGCATCTTGTGTTCTTGATTACTGTTCATGAAGATATCTGCGTCCCATCGGCGGTATTTAGCGAAGAGCAAACAAACATTCTCATTGATACTAGCAACATAGTCTACAAATGATAGTTGCTCTAACTGACGAAAAGGGACACCCCTTCAGCTGGCCCGACTACAGGAAGCCTGAATCTGAGCATTAGACATAGCGGTTTCAATAGCAAAATTTTGAACATGACAAAGTTGCCTGTCCCATGAACAACCTTCTTTACTCTACTTTTTTAGTAGCCTTATTCTGTTTAACACGAGTATCCCACGGTTGATCTAGTATATACGTGGAACAATGAGGAAGTTGATGTGTGTTTTTTTGTAATTCGCTTGTTGTTTGCTGCTGCTTAATTAAGGTCCAGGAAACATATTCAAGATCAAACGTTAGAGCAGTCATAATTATTGTTCTTGTTTCATTGTCTGTTCTCTTGTGTAAATATGTATCACGGTTTGTAGCAAAGGTGTTTTCTGATCGTTGCATGACTTACCTAATAAAATGTCTTCTCGTAATCATAGTGTAAGCCCCACACTTGAATCACATCTTCTTGAAATTGCATGTACCATACTTTTAGAAGTCTCAGCATGCAAGGACCTGTTTTCGTGCACCATATTTTAGAAGTCTCAGCATGCAAGGACCTGTTTTCGTGCACCACACTTTTAGAAGTCTCAGCATGCAAGGACCTGTTTTCGTGTACCCTACTTTTAGAAGTCTCAGCATGCAAGGACCTGTTTTCGTGCACCACACTTTTAGAAGTCTCAGCATGCAAGGACCTGTTTTCGTGTACCACACTTTTAGAAGTCTCAGCATGCAAGGACCTGTTTTCGTGTACCATACTTTTAGAAGTCTCAGCATGCAAGGACCTGTTTTCGTGTACCATACTTTTAGAAGTCTCAGCATGCAAGGATCTGTTTTCGTGCACCATATTTTAGAAGTCTCAGCATGCAAGGACCTGTTTTCGTGCACCATATTTTAGAAGTCTCAGCATGCAAGGACCTGTTTTCGTGCACCATCTTTTAGAAGTCTCAGCATGCAAGGACCTGTTTTCGTTCTGACCAAATTGTGTCCTAACCATTTCATAAGAATAAATACGAGATATTCCAGAAACAAACGTCCGTATTTGTTAATATTATTGTTTTTCTATGTATCAAATGAAATAAAACCTGCTGTTGTTGGATGCTCACATTGAGTATGATTACTCTTTTGTGGACCTTGAAAAGATCGGGTTGCAGTAGCTTTCAACACATCCCGAGAAAGTATGCTGATGAAGATGGACTGGGATCCTCCAAGCGGATGTGACATGCTTGGTTTGATCTGCGGACCACTCACTACTATTAAGGTTCACGTCGGTTCCTCATTTCGTATAAAATATGCCAAGAAAATAGCCCGTTTTCAGGGCGACATACGTGGAAATCAGGTGGTGGTCTTTGCCAGTATGTTTTACTTGACCCTGACTAACCTGTCCGATCAGCATATTTTACCTGACCCAGACTAACCTGCCCGATTAGTATATTTTACCTGACCCTAACTAATCTGCCCGATCAGTATATTTTACCTGACCCTGACTAACCTGCCCGATCAGTATATTTTACCTGGCCCTGACTAACCTGCCCGATCAGCATATTTTACCTGACCCTGACTAACCTGCCCGATTAGTATATTTTACCTGACCCTAACTAACCTGCCCGATCAGTATATTTTATCTTACACTGCCTAACCTGTCCGATCAGCATATTTTACCTGACCCTAACTAACCTGCCCGATCAGTATATTTTATCTTACACTGCCTAACCTGTCCGATCAGCATATTTTACCTGACCAGACGTTAACCTCTTCTCCACGAATGAGCCATGAACTTGGTAGTATGGGCTGACCTTGACACACTATCAACACAAAATCATTATCGTCATTATCCCATTTCTCGGGACCACGTGGGGGATTTCAAGGACGAGGAACGAGTGGCTATTTGCTCCAGCTGTCGCGACGAGAAGATTCCAGGCTATGTTTTTATTTGACCTCAGATGACAGAAAAAAACACCTACTCATTAATGGGACTTGATCGCGTGTTCCTAATACTTACGGTGATAAGACCGGTAACATCCCCACTCGCACCTTTCTTAGTAGACAACTTCTCTTGATATACACCATCTCGTGATATACAACATCTCTTGATACACATCATCTTTTGATATACACCATCTCTTGATATACAACATCTCTTGATTTACACCATCTTTTGATATACAGCATATCTTGATATACAACATCTTTTGATTTAAACCATCTTTTACTTCTTTTGATATACACCTATTATATACAACTTCTCTTCATATACAACACTTCTAGATATACATATATTATATACAACTTCTCTTCATATACAACACTTCTAGATATACATATATTATATACAACTTCTCTTCATATACAACACTTCTAGATATACATATATTATATACAACTTCTCTTCATATACAACACTTCTAGATATACATATATTATATACAACTTCTCTTCATATACAACACTTCTAGATATACATATATTATATACAACTTCTCTTCATATACAACACTTCTAGATATGCATATATTATATACAACTTCTCTTCATATACAACACTTCTAGATATACATATATTATGTACAACTTCTCTTGATATACAACGTCAGTTGACATGCAATATCTCTTGTTATACATTTATCGCTTGATATACACCATCGCTTGAAATACACCATTGCTTGATATACATCTTTTGATATACACCATCTCGTGATATACAATATCATTAGACATACAGATCCTATTGATATACAATATCACTTAACATACAAAACCTATTGTTATGCAATATCACTTGACATACAGAACCTATTGATATACATACAACAAGCTGCAATTTCTTGTTCAGCGTTTCACCGAAATTAATACAAAATTATGGTAAAGTAGTTGCAACTTGATATGAATGTCATCTGCTTTTCTTAAAAAACGTGAACAGTCGTATTTTACTTTGACCCCCTACCCTCCATCCCCACTCCACATCGCCCCCCCCCCCCCCGCCCCTCAACTACTCCCTAATCATTCTCTCAAATATGATAAGTAACAGCTGCTGATAACATCGTAATGTACTGTTTAATGTCCGGACTGTTAACGTAAGTTTATAATATGGGATTTAACATATGTTAAATAATTATTTTAGGAACCATAACATTATCTTTAATATCATAATATAGTACCACAATATTAACATACATTTATTGCTATAATAATAATGACATTATAATCTTACAAATATAATAAGATAACTATAATATCACATATATAATTGACTGTTTAACTGTCCTACGACTTTATTTCCATTACTGTGGTAGTCGAGTGGTTTTAGGCTGAGGACCACATGCAGCTTGCCTCTGTTATCGTTACATCGTGCGCTGGCTATGTTTGTTTATTTCACCCCAACTAAAAACAACATAGGCCTATGCCTTACCGGAGATTCGTTCGCTCCTCTATTTGTCAACAGACAAGCATTGAACCCATTCGGCCCCACACTCCTCCCACAATAATAATTACATAATTATATCACGATTTTAATAAAATAATTATAATATGAATAAAATAATAACATAATTATATTACAATAATAATAACATAACTATAACATTATAAGAATAACAATATAATTATAATATCGCAATAATAATTGTATGACAATATTAGCAACACAATTATAATATCACAATAAAAATATTCATGAAATAAATGTCATTGTAGTAACAGTAACATATTTTAATATTGATACCAATTTTTAATTATTCACAATCAATAAATTAAATATAAAAATTAAAATATTTACACGTCTAAAATAATGTGTTATTTCTCTCTATGTGACGGAGTCGCAAAATGCATATGTGGTTGTTTGGTACGTGGATGTTTATGTCGTTGCTCGTGATTTTCTGGTGATGCTCATGGCGATGTAGCGCATCTCTATTTTGATAATGATGACACACCATAGAACACCAGATGATATCATATACTTCCAGTTCAGATTATAATTTCGGAAAGCTCTTAAAGATGGTGGAACACAACACGCTAGTGTTTTAGTGTGCAAAGTCAAGAAATGCGAGGAGCAAGAGAGATGACCACACCACCTCACGCAAGTGGGGAAACTTTGATCAATAAAGTCTGTAACCTTTGATCTGCTAACACAGACAGTGATATAGGACTAACCGGTAAAAATAGTCCCATAGTAGATACTGCAACCGGGGATTAAGTGTTAGAGCTTTTATTGTACTAAGCCATAGTCTTGTGATGTGAGGTGGTCAGTTCTCTTGCCTTTTTCTATCCCTATCCGTCAAACCGGTACCCAATTACAGCTGGGTCGACTGGAGCTGCCGTTAGCGTGAGCCTTGACCAAATTCTGATTACTGAAAGGATCAGATGAGCAATGGTCATGATTGTAGGTCATATTTTGAGAATCAGAATGTAAGAACACTTAAATATTGCGGAAATACGAGTACACATGAAAAGAATTAGAAGGGGAGGATGATTAAACAGTTCACTAACATGATACTGTGTTGAGTCAAGTGTAGAATTGATACAGAAGACACGAGATTGGCAACTATTTACATATGAGATCTGATTGTTTAAACAGTCGACACAACACATAATGATAATTGTGAAAAGGAAGACGACCCTATGGCTTTTGTGCACCAAACAATCTACACGTCTACAGAAAATATATATAAAATATAATATAAAATAGCCATTACAATAATTTTCGGCAATATACTACAAAAACTGAATCTGAAATTTGCAAAGGGCAAATGAGACGGATCGTCTTTGACAACGGATCATAGACGTGAATAGCCACTAAATAGACAAGTGCCCTTCAGTTGCCTTCATTAAAGAAAAAGGACTTCCTTAAAGTGTCATTAAACATGAATTTAGGCAGCCTGTTTACCCAACTAACTGGTCTCACCCTTTACACATCATCACTAAGTACTCTCAACTTCCGACTGCGACCGAATGTTTTCTGTGAAGAACCGGCGGTTTGTTGTCAGCGGTTTGTGAACCAGCGGACCTGCTCATTGTGAGCCAGTCAAAACATGGCCATCGCTATTGTGAGGGTTGACATCAACCTGTCTGCCACAAGATATTGTCTGCGCGGAAACGTTAGCGAGTTTTGAATCTATGCCAACTAAGCTCACAACGATTCTAACAGTTTCTCACGGTATTACAAAAAGAAATTGACAATAACGAACTTCAAGATGCGACGGGACAGAAAATGTACCGAATATCACAAATGTTGTCTTCCTAGTCGAGATGAAGAACATTCCTTTTGTCGCAACCTTTGTTCGCTAGCTAGACTTTAAAAAAAACAATGGTCATCTATTTGTCAAGCAGTAAACCCGACAGAAGATGTGTTTGCAATGACTCGCGATTGAATATGTTAAGAACACGAGAAGGTCTTGTTAGCCACAATGTGGGGGGATATTCAAGAACCCATTTCTTTCTATATTGCAAGAATGGTTCATTTTGCTTTTTTTAACCTAATGCATTTGCTACTTTCAAATGACTAAAATTCGATCAATGTATTACATGATGATTTAACAATGGTCGGAAGAAAACAAAGAATATTCTAACAATAATCCAAAAGATAGTTCAGTTTCAATCATTATCCTTGAAGAAAACACGAAAAAGTTGTCTTAGGCGCAAATTTTCCTCTCGTTTTAATAAAAAAAACTGAAAATGACCTTCTGTCTGCTTGTGACATTGGTCGCTGAACGCATCCCTTTGACGCTTGTTTATTCTCGATCTTGTTTGGTAAAGTATAAAAATACCTGTGCAATATTAACAATGTCCTAGAAATAATACCTCTAGAATTTGAACGATGTCCTAGACAAAACTACCTGTACAATTTCAACGACGATCTTTGATGAAAATACCTGTATAATTTAAACTCTACTCCTTCTTCATTCCTAGTTCTCAAACTCCCGCTACCAAGCCATGAAAATTGCTTTGCAAAAGCAGGATGTTGCCTGGAGAAGGAAATGTAATGTGTCGTAGTTTACAGATCGGCTGCGATATTTGTACCCTAGTCTTTTCTTTAGCGAGTCTGCTCTGTTGCAGCCTGTTATCCAGGATCACCGCGCGGAAGTGTAGAAGGGTCTTAGCAGCTCTGGTTAGCTTGACATGACGCTATTAGTCAGCTTTGGGTCGCTGACCGCTGCAGCTCGTGCACCGCTCAGCTTCTTATTCCCCAGTTTGAACGTTGCCCAAGAAGCACATACCTCTACAATTTAAAAGATGTCCTAAATAAAGATACCACTAACATTAGAAACATGTCGAGGAAGAATATATCTCGAAAATAGTAACAAAGTCCCAGAAAGACACGAATTCGAAATAAACTTCTTTCAAGTTAGAACAAACGGAAATCGACCGTAATGTAATGGCGGTGACAATGATGACCGCAGTTACAATAATGACGACTGTAGTCGCTTTCCCAGCATGTTCACTTGTAATTAGTACACTTGTTTTTGTAGTTCTCAGCTGAATGTTCTATATAATACATTAATTGTGCGTGTTGTGGATTTTGCTCAATGTTGATTGTTCTCCATTCTTATATTAAAATTTATAAAGTCCTTGATATGAATTTGTGTAGGCAATGACTGACCTATTTTGAAATCCATCCTGACAGATTCTATCTGGCCACGTCACTCAACCTGACGGAAGCCCAGGTCAAGGTCTGGTTCCAGAATAGAAGAATCAAATGGCGGAAGCAGCACCTGGAGCAGCAGCAAGCACGCCTGGCTCAAGGAGACCTCTATCGGGACCTGGATGAGGACTCCGGCGATTCTGACCTTGAAGAGCACAGGGTCACTGAACCGATGACCCCAGACCCTCACCAAGTCCAATCTGGAGGGGAGAGTGGAGAGACTAGTCTATAATACACTATTGTCGGTTAGTCTAGTCTTAGTGTACCTGTACTTCTACAGGGGCCGATGCCCATGTGCAGTTTCCAGCTCTGAGCTGAATCTAGCCTGGGAAAAGATGTCCTGCTTAGCGGGCTAGGCTCGAGCAGTCTATTACTCCACTGAGTTGAGACAGGTGGTTAACCACAGTGCGAGTTCATCTTAATAGACTCAAACACTAGAGCAAATTAGAACCGCAGCCTGTTAGGCGCCATCTATACTGCTCTTAACAAACCACTTGACCATAGCCGGTGTTATGCCATGTCACACAGTTAATCACCTCTTACGATAAGCTCTCTGTAGGGCAGTGGTGCTATTCTTGTCCCTGTCGCACGCAATGGGCTCCGGCGAACCACTAAGTGATAAATGAGCCAATATACACAAAATGGGTAAACACCACGAGGGCAACACCTGAATGGTATTTAGATCACGATAATAACGTCAAAAAGTAAGTGTAAGTTCGATTTGGGCACAACATAAAAATAATAAAAACAGTTATGTTATATAATGACATATTTATGTTCGTTTTCCACTTATTTAAATAGATTCCTTTTCTATTATCATTTATGTTGTGACTTGTCCCCTGCACATTTTTTTTTTTTTTTTTGGTGGTAACTTTGACTTGTTTTATTTATGTGTCCACACTTGACTGACTCATACCTGCTGATGTAAATATCGACATTAATAATTGTGAAGATGATACAACTATAAGGTCATTGAATACAAAAATATTGTCTCCGTGCCATGAACTATTTGATGTCAACATTGAACGGGTTCATACTTGTTGATGATAATATCGAGATAATTGATTGTGGAGATAATATAAATGTCAGATAATTGAAGCATCTTTATCGGCAATTTGTATTAATGAAAAACGATTAGTCAAGTGATAGAAATATGGATCTCTTAGTCCGGAGACATGTGCTCAAGTCCTGGAAAGGCCTAGGTTTTTTTTTCCTTATAGGTGGTGAATAATAGACAAAGTCTACAAATATGCACGATGATGTCAGGATCAATCGACCTTTATTCCTCACTCAGATAAATATGCCCCCTCTCTCCGCCCTGCTAACCACATAAAGAAGAACGCTTTTCAGTGACAGTGTTGTTTTCCGTTTAATGAAACTGCTAAACTCGATGAAACAAAACATCTTTCTTGCATTTTACGATGTGCTTGGTGAACACATGAGTTATATTCTTAGCTCTATATGATGGGGTTACTAGAACTATACCGGAGAGCTCTGAATTATTTATTGCGCTGTCCCTTGTCGTATGAGAACAAATACGAGTAAGTAAAACATGAAACTGATTTGTAAAATCCAGATCATTCGTATCAAGATGGATGCAGTTAGGGGTTGACAACATGGACTCACGACGTAGATCAAAACTGGGAAGCTTGCGTGAGTAATTGGTGGTTAACGGTGTAATAGAGAAAGTGGGGGTGGGTGGGGTGGGGGAGGGGAACTCGAGAAAGAAGATCAAGTTAATATTAGTTGCCCATCGGAAGCAAAAAGGCAGCACCAAGTTTATCTGAAACTGTAACTTGGTTGTATTGAATTTAAGTGAGGAACGGCTGCTCCGACATCAACAATGCTTCATAGCCTGAGCTATCGTAATCCAGTGACTAAACGTTGAGACGGCTGGAGATAGGACATGATGTTGTGGGCAGTCGAGGCGTTATTGGTGACCCCCCGTGAGGGCAATCAACACCTTCACTGGCTTCTAACGACTTAGTGCCTCGTCTGTGCAATATGTCTAAGGGTTTCACAACCTACGTTTGATGTTCCATTTTCACTTGTTAATGCTCGTCTTGTTCACAAAGAAAACTAATGGGGGCAATGCATATTATTCAACTAGTTCACTGTGTGTGCGCTCTGTGGTTCAAATACGAACTGCTGAATAGGCGTTTATCGGGTACTTCTTTGTGCATCACATTAAACTTTCAGCCATAGCAGAAGATCGTACGCAAAAAAAAACTTATACGAACTGAAATATACGTTCTAGGACAGTGTATGTATGATGAATTCATGTACACAACCAAGCAATCAATCAATCAATAAATACCTTTCAACTATCAGCGGAGCATAAGTCCTCAACAAATACTCGCTAAGTCCTCCTGTAATGCGCCATCTTCTCCAACTCTGCAGCGTTTTTCCTGCCGTTTTTATGTTTGTCTCGACTTCCTTGTTCGAGTGTTTAGGTCTGCCCTTACTTATTTTATCCTGGTAATTCTAAAACAGATACTGCCTTGTTAATTTAACAGCTGTTGTTCGTAATGTGTGCCCTATCCATGGCCAGTACTTCTACTTTACATCAAGTCCCACTGCCAAATGTACGATTTTCCACCCATAGTTTAATATTCTTGACTTTATCGTACAATTGTATGTCCTCTATTTCACACATGCATCAATTAATGAAAGCTTTAACCTTTTTCGTTGAATGTATACAGTGAATTATACTTTTCAATATATTAATTTAATTGCAATGGAGAATAGCTGCGTGGCGATGACTGTGGGTGCGTATACTACGCACCGGAAACTCACTATTTGTTGTTGGTGATAAGTTACTATACAATCCGCACATAAGAATATAGACTGATACCAGTGTTTCCACAGATACCCTATAATTTTTGACAAATAAACCTGTCTTTATCAGTGCCCGCCTTGTATGAACTGCCACACGACCATGCTGTTATGCTGGTATATACGAACCGTCTAACCCGAGGTTGAAATGGCGTGCCTCGACTGAAGGATGCGACAATCGTTGCAAATAAGTAGAAAATGTGCACGAAGTGATATGAACCATGTGATAACTGATCTGAGAAATAAACAGATAAACATCTTTGAAGACTGAACATTTCTAAAATGTGCTTGTGGTGTAAGTATGACCATCAAATGTTCAGCATTGGCTTAGTTTGTCATTCTGAATGACATTTCCAAATGTTTGTTTTTGTTAAAATGGTGTTTTGTTAAGTCTGAATGCTGTTAATGCATGTTAATCTTCTTGTCTCCGTTATGATCCACCCAAAGCATAGGCTGATTACTGAAACTGTACCATAACATGAAGTTTCTACCGAAGTGCTGCAGTATGCTCATGCAGTAGTGGTTTTTATAGCAATGTGTTTACATGATGAGTTTGCTAACTGCGAAGCTTGAAAAGTTTAATGAATGCAGCCTTCAAATTAATTTTGTACGTGTGTGCATTAACTAAGTGTTAAAATAGTTTTAACATGTATGAATTAATTATGTGTTAAAGTACTTTTACACGTGAAAATAAATGTAGTGTTAGAGTACTTTGAGCATGTGTAAATTGATTTAGAGTTAAACTGTTTTGTCAATAAATGCAATATTAAAGTGCTTTATACGTCTGAATGAATGTAGTTTGTAAGTACTTTATACCTGTCTGAATTAATGTTGCGTTAGAGTTTTTTTACATGTGTGAATGAATGCAGTGTTTAAGTACTTTTCACATGTCTAAATGAATGCAGTGTTAAAGTACTTTATACGTGTCTGAATGCAGTGTTAAAGTTCTTCAACATGTGTGAATGAATACAGTGTTAAAGTACTTCAATATGTGTGAATGAATGCAATTGTTAAAGTGCTTCAACATGTGTGGATTAATGCAGTGTTTAAGTGCATCAACGTGTGTGAATGAATGCAGTGTTAAAGTGCATCAACATGTGTGTGTGAATGAACGCAGTGTTACAGAATGTTTCACACATTCAAATAATCACATTATCCTCGGCGTCAGTCCGGCAGACGTGCCGCGCCTGCAGAAGCCAACAATATTCTGCACGCGTTCAGATCTTTTGCACCGCTGTACCAATGCGGGCCTAGGTCTTTGATCAGTTCATCTCGCCATCGTATAGGTGGGCGCCCCCTTAGACGTGTACAGGCATATGGCTACCAAAACGTTCTTCTACGTGTCAAACTGTTATCAGACATGTGTACCACATGTCTAGCCCAACAATGTGTGCCTGATATCATTGTTTCCACAACGTCCCGAAACACAATTTGTTGAATTTCTTCATTTCTGATATTTTCATGTATCTACATTTTTAGTACGCGTCGCTCCATTGCTCTCTGAGTGACTCTGAGCTTTCAGCGTCTGTTTTGTGCATGTTCCACAATTCGCATCTGTAAATCATTGTTGGAATGGCCATGGAATTGACGGTGTGTGCTCTTGCCGTGGTGTCTTTTATTGATTTGAGTATTGGTTTAATGGAGTTGAAGAAAAACTAAGCTGGTTTTTGTTGTCTAGAGATTTCGTGGTGGATTTTATGGTTGTCATTGATCTCGTGACCTGGTTAGACATAGAAGTTGAAATCCTCGATGTTTCCCTCTCCTAGCTTGATGTCCTGCCTGGCAGCAGGGGTTTCTGAAGTAGTGTATTTTACTTTTATTTATCTTTATACCAGATATGCTGACCCATTTAGGTCGTTCAAGGATTGTTGGACTTCTTGAATACTATGACTGATAAGCACAATGGCATCTGCAAATCATAAATGAGTGAGCTACTTGCCATCTATATTTGCATATCTGTTGATCCAATCTAATTTTTGGAAAGTCTCTTCGAACGCCGCTGTAAATAGTTTTGGGGAGATGGTGTCGCCCTGTCGGACTCATCTTGCTATCGGAAACATATACTGGACGGTGGTATAGCGTGATGGCTGTAATCTTTGTTAGTTTTCTCAATCATTCTGATACAGGTTTCAGAGATGCCCTGGTGTCTGATAGCATTTACCACAACATTGATCTCGAAACTGTCAAAGGCTTTCTCGTAATCGATAAATACAAAATATAAGAGTATGAGCAGTTTACATGCTCTCTCCATCAGCTGATATATCGCATGGATGTGGTCAATGGTGCAGAACCATTTCCTGAATCCGGATTATACAATTTGTTTTCTGGTATGAATTAATGTAGTCGTGAACTACTTTATACATGTGTGATTTAACGCCGTGTTAAAGTACTTTTACATATGTAATTGAATGTACTCCTAAAGCACTTTTTATGTGTTTAAATTTAAATTACTTTGCATATGTCGATAAATACAATATTACAGTACTGTTTACTTGTATGAAACAAGACAGTGTTAATGTACTTTCTTGCGTAAATTAATGCATTGCTAAAATATTTACACTTTTGTGAATGAATGCCATGTTAGATTATGTTTATAGGTTTAAATGTGTGAATGGTAAAAGTACTTACAACAGTTGCTTTGTTTATAACGACGCTAATATGTATGAATGCATACATGGTCTGAATATCACTAGTTTTAACGGTTTCCTATTCAGTATTTATAAATGTTCAATATATCTCATTTGTGACATTAAAAAAATGTATCTAAGTTGTTATTTTAAATAGTAAACGTTAACTGCCATACAAAGAAACAATATTGACTTTGTTTAATTCCAGACTGTTTGAGAATGTGAAAATGTAAATGAAACGACGGCGTATGCCAATGGCAGGATAATTATCGTTTAATTAAAGAAAAACTAAATAAGAGGGAGAGAGTGAATGAGAGAGAGAGAGAGAGAGAGAGAGAGAGAGAGAGAGAGATCGTTCCTTCGTGTTTAAAAGAGCTGCAGAGAAGTCCAATACTGTATGTGCGTTTGAGATGGAGGTGGGATGTGAATTTATGCATGAGAGAGATTGAGTATATATGTACGAATCTGAGAGGCATTGTGTGTGTGTGTGTGTGAATATGACACAGGATGCTCGTATTGGACTTTCCTATAAATCTGACTGCGTTTATGTTTATGAGTGTTTGTTGTATGCCTTTGTCGCTCTCAGCCCCTTAGTTATCGTCTACTATAAGCGCTTCTCTTGGATTAAATATCTTAGTCTCTGTCTCCGGTTTTACATAGACGCACATACGCGTGTGTGTGCGCGCACACACACACATATATATATATATATATATATATATATATATATATATATATATATATATATATATATATATATATAATATATATATATATATATATATATATATATATATATATATATTTAATATATATAAAATCTGCCATGTCTGCAAGCTGTAATATGTTACACTCGCACATTATATGTCTGGTCTCCTCCACACGCCATGTGCTATAATAAGGTTAAAGGCCAGGGCTCGACTTCAACGCCTCGGGTTTCCCCATATGGCTCGGTCTCTCTCAGCAGAAAGGTATCCACAAAGGTAATCTCCAAAGGTAACCCCAAATGTACCCGCACAAATCGCAAACTCCGTAACTCCAGCGATGAACCCAGGGTTCTCTTGACAACCTGACTCAGAGAAGACATACATGAGCGGACATGTACATAAGTCGGTACTAGGTCAAGAGTATGACACATTTTTACAACATCAAAAGAAAGCGTCCCATATTATTATAATTATTAGTATTGTTATTATTTGTTACCAATCCTTTATTGTTATAATTATTATAATAAACGATTTACGGATCGGAGCAAAGATGACTGCCCAAGTCTACACCACAACACATGTACCTATCGTCCATGTCTGCACAGCAACATGTGTACCTGTCGACCAAGTCTGCACAGCAACATGTGTACCTGTCCAAGTCGGCACCACAACATGTGTACCTGTCGTCCTAGTCTGCACCACAACATGTGTACCTATCCAAGTCTGTTCCACAACATGTGTACGTGAACTAGCAGTATTGGTTCTTGTTTCACTTTGCACCAAAAATGTGTTTGCTTTACGCACAATCCTTCTTTTTAATTTTTTATTAAAAGAAACTCGATGTTTGCATTTTTTCACCTCCTCAGTTATCCTTGATTAGATTTCTAATCAAAGTTTAAATTCCTTCATTCAGTAGCTTCCTTACTGTCTCTTGATAGTTATAATGCCAAGTAAAGTGAAGTCAAGTAAAGATCCAGTTTCATGTCATGCAGTGAAAAGGAAATAATGGTGGTAGGTTCATTTCATTTTATGAGTATTGGTAATATAAAATAAAACTAAAATGTGGAGGCTACGAAGGTCAAAATTAGATAATAGCATTAAAATGTAAGGCTCAATTACCGCACCGGAACAAAACAAGCCCTACTTCCCCCCCCCCCCCCCCCCTTTCCTCCTTCTCTCTTACGTCTACAAGGTCGTCTTCTAGGTCAAAGGACAAATGACAATTCCTAACGAATAAACGAAATAGAACATCACGGATTAAAACAACGGATACAATACAAATTGCACTGTTGTAGCCTCATCGTTAGCCAGAAAGTGGTCACGAATGTGTGAATTGTAATATTCCAATTATGAATGTATATGTACGAGGTAGCTTCAACATGTTTCCGGAATAGTCGACTCATGTTTGAATAAAAGATGATATTATGGAGAATATATATTTACAAGTTGGTAGTGACCTTGACGAAATAACATGGTAGGACCTGGCCGTCACATATACTCTCGAACAGAAGTTACAAAAGTTTTTTTGTGTGTTGTTCTCGAGGCATCGTCGGATTTGAAAATATCCTTGATTGAACAATGTACAAATATCAAATTCTATGTTTTGCTTGAGAAGACGTCATCAGAGACACAAATATTGCGTAATAAAGCATATAATAACACCGCAATAAAGAAATCACAAGTATTTGAGTGGCACAAGCGTTTCCGAGAAGGTCGTGTTAGTGTCGATGATGATGCTTGTAGTGGACGACCGTCAACCTCGATCAACAATGAAACCATTGAGCGTATTCGCAATGTTGTGTGTGCTGACAGAAGACAGTGTCGAGAAAATAGCCTCAGAAGTTGGAATACCAGTTGGAAGTTGCTACAGTATTCTTCACAATGAACTTCACATGCACCGGGTTTGTCAACACATGGTTCCCAAAATGTTATCTCCTGAACAGACAGAAACGAGATTAACCCTTACAGGAGACATAATCACAATGGCTGATCAAGATAGCAATTTTCTCAACAACATAATCACAGGAGATGAGACATTGTGTGTGTGTGTGTTATTTGTGTGTACGGTCATCAGATAAAACGTCAGTCCTCTGAATAGAGATATCCCACATCTCCCCGAACATATAAATTTTTTTTGGGCAAGAGCAAAGGAAAATGTATGTTGAAAGTCTATTTTTTATTCCCAGGGTATCGTGTATCATGATTTCATTCACGAAGGCCGAACGGTTAACAAGGAAATGTACGTTAATATATTCCATCGTTTAAGAGATGCAATCAGAAGAAAACGACCAGAAAAATGGAAAACCAACAGTTGGATTATGCTGCATGACAATGCGCCAGCACATCGATCCCTACTGGTGAAGTAGTACATCGCAAAGCACAATGTGATTATCTTGGAATATCCTTCATATTATCCCGACATGGCATCGGCGAATTTTCCTTGTTTCCTTGAGTTAAATCAGCACAGAAAAGACAGCGAATCAAAGACGCTGATGACGTTATCACCAATGCGACAAGACAGCTGAGAGAGGTGGTAAATAATGGGTTCCACAAATGTTTAAAGCAGCTGTATGCATGTTGGCAAAAGTATGTAGTTGCCGATGGGAACTAGTTTGAAGAAAATGCAGTGTACATAATTATATTGTAACTTATTTCTATACAGTCCACTAATTCCGGGAACTTTTTTGAAGCTACCTTGTATATATATATATATTCAACTGTGCAAAATTCAATTTGTATTTCGCTTGGGTATGGGCTGTACGGTAATCGCATTATGACAATTAAGCGAAAGATCAATACAATGGCACGATGATCTAAACATTGCTTTCATTGATTTAAAAAAAATGTTCATAGCGTAGACAGAATTCAACTTTGAACTATACTGGAAGATTATGATGTAGAAGACCAGCTACTTGATACGGTAAGAGCACTGTATCGTACGAGTATAAATGCCATCAGAAAGATTGATTGTGTTACAGATGCTTTTGAGATCTCTACCGGCATGAGACAGACATGTATGTTTTTCATTCTGCTGTTCCACGTCTATATGAACAAAATCGCACTAGAGACCAGTCAAATTGAGACATCTGAAGTAGAATCAAATTCAATACACGAATTGCTCTTTGCAGGTGATCAGTGTCTGCTGTACGGCGATGAAGATAAACTGCAAATTCACATGAACGTGCTTGCGACTACCTGTGCTAAATACAATATGCAGTGGCGTAATATTTGGTAAAATCCTAGAAAAAAGATAACGCTACATCATCGAACCACAACTCAACAACACACAGATTGGTTATAGATAAAACAGAAGATTAACGGATGCAATTGTTATTATCAGACAATCGATAGACAACATTTGAATACGGTGAGGAATTGTATGTAGCGTTTGTAGATCAAGAAAAAGCTTTCGACCGGCTAGATAGATATCATCTATGGAAAATATTGGCACTCTATGGAGTAAACGACCACCTAATAGACCTATGCAAAAGTCTTTAGATTGACAACCACTTCTCTGTTAGAATAATAATCGGCCTATCAATCTGGAGTGCAAGGATGTGTGCTATCCCCTTTGCTGTTCATTACATATGTAGACCACTTGTGTTAAACAGCCAACCCAAATGAAGGAAACAATATTGGTGAACTCTTAAACGAACTTCTTTTCGCAGACGATCAAGCAGTCACAGCAGCTTCAGAAAGGCAATTGCAACAACATATTGACAAACTTAATTAGGCATGTGAGAATGCAGAAGGAAAACTGCCGTAAAATAATACTGAGGCCATGAAAATAACTAGAAAGTAAGAGGAAACCAATATCGCCATAGAAAAACAGCAAATCAAACAGGTGTAAGATTTCTCAATCCCTCCGCACGTTATCAACGGAGAGAAGAATCACAGCGGAACTCCAACAAAGACGCAAAAAGGCAAATCAGATCATTTGACAATTAACACTAATACCTTATTGCAAGCACATGACAATAACTACCAAAGAGCTTTATAGAACACAATTTTCGTCTCAACACTTTGTTATCAATGTCAAAACTGGACACTAACATTAACTGAAAACGAGAAATAGTAACAGCAGAAATGAAAGTCTTGCCAAAAAGATTAATTGTTACAAAGAGAGGCATGATCAGTAACGATGACATCAGAAGTATGTTGGGAACAACACCAGTATTAGACTACATCAAAAGACAGCAATTAAATTGGTTCGGCCACGAAACAAAAGTGCCACCACACAGCACACCTCTCCCGTACTGCCCCCTTCCCTTCCCAACAAGCAATACTATTTAGACGGATTCAGAGGCCCAAGACTAACCACGAAGGGGGGGGGGGAAATATCTGAGGTGATGAATGCTATTGTGCATGAGGCACATAGTCGGGCTAGAAATCACTTCATGATCTGACGCTGAAATACAAAACAGGAAAAGCGAAAAAAAGAAGATATACATATACGATATATAATATATATATATATGTGTGTGTGTGTGTGTGTGTGTGGTGTAGATATATATATATATATATATGTATATATAAACATATATTCACAACAGATTGCGAGACAATATCTAAGCTCAAAACAGTGTACAACAGTATAAAAGGAGACGATGCCGGTGACCGTGGCTTCGACGTTTCTCTGGTGTCTACGATTATTGAAGTGTTTGTTGCTGGAGAGCCGTAGCTATATAGAAATATCATTGATGCGTTGACGGAATAAAGCACGGAGTTCAAGGCCAGTTACTACTGTGAATTTCATAGTGTACCGGGAGTAAATAATATCACAAAGTTGCATGATTTGCAAATGAACACATCTTTATTCTCAAACACTGCTTTAGAGATCGGCATCAAAGGTGTGTGAATGACGTAGTTGGACGTTATAGGACTGGCCTTCTTGCTGCAAGGTTAGGCACCGTGTTGGTCCAGGACTGGGGTGTTGAGTCACATTCTGATCTACGATTGAAGCAATTATATTTTGTGGCTGGTGGCTACCAAAACAGGATAGAAAAATACCACTCTAGTGAAAGGATTTGATTGTAAATTAATGTGGTGTCAGAATATGATCTCAAGGACAGCGGGTCTGTGAGGATGAAAAGTTGAACCAGTTTGACAGGGTCTGGTGGAAGAATGAAATAAGAGAGAAACTCTCTGGATTGCGGTGGTAAGGTGATAATGTGCATCTGTTCTTAACTTAACGTCGCTGTTTTAGAAGACTCCTCAGTCTGTATACAATCAGTTTCTTTTACATGTTCTTGCTCTAAAAACTATGCACATTCAATCTATTCTTAAATGCATTAATTGTCCCTGCCTCTACTACTTCTTGCGGCAATGCATTCCAGGCATTCTTCACTCTATGGCTACTCAAATATTTCCTTATATCTAATATGTTAACAGACTGCAGAGTCTTCTAAACCAGTATAACAACGTTAAGCTAAGTTAATCTGGACCGTTCTTTAGTTAATTTGTAGATGTGCCCTCTTGTTCTTGTAGGTAGTTGTATTTTGAAATAAAAAACTTTCTATAGTCTAATTTATCCTTTCCTTTGATTATCTTATAAACCTGTATTAAGTCACCTCGAATTCTTCTCTTTTCTAGACACTGTAGGCCGGTTTTTCGTCATAATTATAATTCTGGAATCCCACTATCAGTTTTGTCGCTTTTCTTTGTATCTTTTCCAGCATGTATATATTCCCTCTACGATAAGGACTTCAGACATGTACATATTACCCCAATCTAAGTCTAACTAATGTTCTGTCCTATTCCCAGACCATGTTATATTCTTCATATGCTTCCAAATGCTACATCTTCCTCAAAACATCGCTGTCCACATGCTTTTCTTCTTGTCTTACAACGTAACACTCAAATGTGTTGGAGGTGACAGCTGTCACTTTGCTCATCTCGTGTAGTCGACAGCCTTGTACAATATGTTCTACTGTGTCTCTGTACTCCCCACACAGATACGTGTCTTATGTCCGAATTTTTTTTTGTTTTTGTTTTTTTGTTTTGTTTGGGACAGAGGCATTTTATTTTAACGAAGGTACACATTTGTCAATTAATCTGCCATATTTGAATTTATTAGCGCAATCCAACCTGACATGATATCTTGGTGATTTTAAATGGCGAAGGACCGCTGCGGTCTGTGTGCTGGTTGAATATCGGGTTTTCACTCTATTGAGAGACCGTCTGCTGGTATTGTTCACTGCTTGAAGGTTGCCATCTTGGTTGTCAGGACGATGCGGGCCAAGCATGGAAAATGTGCATAAATATCGTTCAACACAAGCGGCCGTTCACTTTCCGCTTGGGAAGTATTAACATACACGTGACTTCCGCTAGGTCCATGACAGGGAGAGGGAGGGACTGTCTGCCAGGACGCTGGTACTCTTTCACAGCTGAAACCACCCATTTCCGCCACAAAGAAATCAGGGGTGAACATTTCTGAAGGTATTTACATGAACTGTGATGGCGACTAGATCGATAAGGGCAGGGAAAGCACGAGCGAGTTAGAACAACCGCAAAATCGTGTTCAGCGTTGTCCAGGAAACCAGAAGGGGCAGCCAGCCACAAGGTTTTTAGGTATTGGGGCAGGAAATGAAGCAATTTGTCCGGAAACCGCCAATGTAATAAGGGCTGATTGATAGTCTAATAATGTCAGACCCACTATAATTAACCTCTGAAGACGTAGCATTCGTGACAAAATTGGATCTGTTTCTTGTGGCTCTCTTGACGTTAGGACGGGTCCTAGCGTACGTCTTTGCTCTATGATATTGTGGACAACTTACAAGTTAGTTTCCGATTGACTGAGCTAATGTTCGTTTTCAGTTTGATCGCATTAGTGTTCGTTTTATTGGATAACTTTTGTTTTACTTTTACTGTATTGGTGTTTATTTATTTCTAAATAATGTATTTGATGTTCCTTTCTAATTTATTGTGAATTGTGCTGGTTTCATTTTGATCGCATTAGTGTTTGTTTTAGTTTTATTACACTGCTTTATGTACCTTTCATGTGCGCGTATATAATGTTTTGGCAACTAACAAAACATTTATAAGAAAGGGTATACATATTTTAGCGATAATTCTAAAAAAATGTACACATTTTTAGATAAGATTCGATTCGAACCAATACGTTCTACCTCATTAATAGTCATTAGCTGATATCACTGAAACTAATATACCTACAAAACACCAAGATAGAGATGGTCTCATGGGGTCAGGATGAAGTGTTAGAGACTGATTTTACTTGGTTTCAGTGGGCTGTCTTTTTTTTAAAGTAGGAAATGGCCAGCCTCTTTACTCGCTTAATTGCCAACCATGAAGGTGTCAGGTTCACATAAACAACTTATTAAGACCGAGGACTGAAATTGTATTGGTCTCCCCATTCTGCTATTCATGCGCTCTGTATTTCTATATTACACTTAATCATTTAGTTTTCCTTTAACTAATCTTTATTTCAAGCAACTTACAATTATGTTATTTTACAATCACTGAGATGTGCAAATACGAGGATAAGTCAATTCGCAGGTCACAAACTGATGAATAATAGCTGGAAAATGTAGTTAGTAGCGTCTAAATGGTGTCATTACGTGACATAAATAGCCAACTGTGGGAATACTGAAGCCAGCAGTCGCTATGTGTCGCATGCACGTGCTCGGTTCAACAACAAAATGGCGTATGTGCTCAAAGAGCGTACAATTAAGGCGCAGTGCGGTGTGCTGTTGTGCGTTGTTTTTGGACAAAAAAGACTTTTACAAAGGATATTCATAAGAAAATGTTTCCAATTTAATGTGGGAAGTGTTTATTGCATAACTGGGTCGATGTATTTTCTTATAAATTGCTATTGAAGGTCGGTCTGTTGAGATTGCAGCAGTAGAACATGAGGGGAGTGATTCGAGCTCACAGGCGAGTAACGAAAGACAGTGTATCAACTGTAGAAGGGGGATTGCGTGGTTTAGCATACAGCATAATACATGGTCCCAGCTTGACGGGAGACGTTTCGCCAATGGCTAAGAGGCTGAATGTGAGGTACAAATGTGACAGAAGCAGGAATCCAGCGATTTCTATGTTGCAGGTTTTGGCGCACTGATAAAGCGATGGGACAATTGTATATAGGAGGGTGGAAATTATATTGAGAAATAATGGACAATATAAGTGCAATAAAAAGTGGGTTTTCAAGTTTGAATCTTATTTCATTTTTATAGCCATTTCTGATCTAATCTAGCCATCAAAGTAGGTCAGGGCAAGGTTGTTCGTTAAATGTTTACATTTCTTGTTGGCGAAGTTTACTGTTGAAGCCCATTTTAAGTTATCTCTGATGGTACAGCAAAACGGATAATCGTGTAAAACATAACGATACCATGGAATCTGGAAATTTGAAAGGTACCCTCATTATCCATATTAGTTGACAAGGTCTGTTGGGATAACTGCTATACTTGTTTTAGTGTAGTATGTTAGGGTAAAGACGAGTTGAAACATCTAATTATAAATGACGTGTTTGGCATGATATGCTAGGGGAAAAGACGACTTGGGACACCAAAGAATAAATGACGTGTTTGATGTCAGATGCTGGGGAAAAGAACAGTTGACACCCCTAATGATAAATGACGTGTTTGACGTCATATGCTAGGGGAAAAGACGAGTTGGGACACCTAATGATAAATGACGTGCTCGACGTCCATATGCTAGGGGAAAAGACGAGTTGGGACACTTAATGATAAATGATGTGTTTTGGGAAAAAAGGAGAACTGGCGAATAATGGTGGAAGAGGTAGTGACATTGACGGAATTCTAGGAAGTCGTTCCACGATAGAAACAGATGGAGAGCTGCCGTTGCAGCCATGTAGGAGAACAAGCGGGATTAAATCAAATAGATCAGACTCGGACGGACAAGAGAGGGGCAGAGTCTAGGTGTATTTTAACCAGATGGATTAAGCAAGACTACTAGAGAGGGACTTCATATCAGTATTTTTCAAAATGAAGTCACTGAATTCGGTGTGTGCTTATTAGAGTAAAACATCTCACTAATAAAAGTTCACCTAGGTGTTCAACACATATTTCGCTTTCTCCTGTTTCTTCTCCACGCAGTCATGTACTTCCAAACGGACTTTCTCCTCCCCCACCCACCCCTCCGCTTTCACATCCTCAGTAGAGTTGAAGGAACACTATATATCAGAGGTTTTCAAACTATTCGTCGAGGCTACCAGATGCGTTGCGGCCTTCGGCTAAAGGAGTCACGGTGGCTTGGGAATAGTGTTGGGCTCGATATTATGAACTAAGGTCCATTAACAAAGATAGATCTTCGTAAGACGAAATGTTTGCGCCGAGGTATTACATGTACCAATGCGTGTCATTAGGTACTAGAAGTTGTTGATAAATGCACCACAAAACTCAAGGTCAATGTTACGAACAGCTGATTATTAACTGATGTTTTGTAGTTTGGGTGTAGATTTGTAAAACGCAGCTTGTTTTAAATTGTTTTGTGTAATGGCTCTGGTTTTCAGACAGTATGGATGACTTTTTAATTTAGTGTACAAAACAAAATAGTTCTGAGGCGTCATGCAGTTTTAATGACGAACGGAGACGCAAACATCGGAAATATGACGACAGTTACCTGCATTACGAGTTTACGTGCACTACTTGTTTACGTGCACTACGGGTTTTACGTGCACTACTGGTTTACTTGCACTATTGTGAGAAATTAAGAGCGCCTACAATGTGTCATCTGCTTTAAAGTTCTGGCCAGTAACAGTATGCTTCCCAATAAATTAGACGACATTTGGAATCAGTTCACTGCAGTTTGGGGACCCGACCACTTTTACACTTTTCTCGCAAGTTAAAAAACAGTGATGAAAAAAACAAACTTTCATTAAACAAGCTACGATTCCTTCGAATGCTCTTCTTTCATCTGACAAAGTTGCTTACCGTGTAGCAGAGAGTAAAAACCCCCACACCATTGCGGAAGACCTTCTCTTACCTGCTGCTGTGGACATGGTATCTACTGTGATAGGTGTCTGCTGCCAAGCAATTGCTGAGTGTGCCTTTGTCCTGTAGCACTATTAGTCGTCGAATAATTGAGATGGCTGACGATGTTAGTGACCAGTTGATTGAAAAACTGAAATGTAATTTCGCTATTCAGCTAGATGAAGCTATAGATATACCCGTATTTGAAGAACTGAAGATGTAGAAGCAAGCTCATCTTTCTCATTGACTTTGTGACTAGTATAAAGTGTCATAAAACTGTGACTAGTATAAAGTGTCATAAAACTGTGACTAGTCATCAAACTGTCAGTTAATTAAATTAATTTAGTTTGTCATTAAAAAAAAATTCTTATATATTTTATGTCCAAAATTTAACTGATTTATCCCCCCCACCCCCACCCCCACCCCATTGGTATCAGGTGTAAAATATGCACATTCAGAAGTCATTAATATTTTTTTGGGTGTGATTGCTTATATATATTAAAGAGAGAAGCCGCGGTGATCTATGCCCAGGTCAAGGGAGCCGTGGGACAAACAAGTTTAAAAACCTCTGCCATTTATGGTACAGGTCTATAAGACAACTAACAAAAACTTAGGAGGCTGTGAGGCACACAGGTAAATGAAACAACGACTCTGCATGGTGTGAGGCACACAGATAAATGAAACAACGACTCTGGAGGGTATGAGGCACACAGGTAAATGAAACAACGACTCTGGAGGGTATGAGGCACACAGGTAAATGAAACAACGACTCACGAGGGTATGAGGCACACAGGTAAATGAAACAACGACTCTGGAGGGTATGAGGCACATAGGTAAATGAAACACAAACGAAGATGTCAGGAGAAGAAGTGTGTGAGAAGATGCTCTACTAGGCCTGCAACAAATAAATTGCCACTTTTCTTGATCTTTATATTCCAATCGATATTTTTCTAGTTTATTGTTCTGTTCATCCATAATCATTCTCCGCCACTAATCTACGAATAAGAATGAAATACATAGACAGTATCTGATTTTCAGATTTAACCTGATAATGATTGAATAGTATAGGCAGAGTTAAGATGATGATGACTGTATCATTGTCTGTTTAAATAGTTAACGTGTTAAGGGAATGCTAAGAAGTCTCCGAATTCAGTTACGGTGAAGACATGGCGGGACAAACCAGACCTAGCGTTTACAGAATGTACGTAATAAATGTAGTCGCTTTGCCAGACTTGTATTAACACAACAGTTGTCTCTGACAAACTGTTCAGATCCGAATGTGCTTAGAGGCTTCCCGGATCAGAGGGAAATGGCTGCCCCTGGGTAAACTTGTCTGACTGAAATGGCACCTAATTCAAGCTCCTCGTCCGGGCCCACCAGCGCGTGGAGGATATCTTATCTAATTCAGTTCAGTTGTCTCCCTCTGAGCAGATAAGCCGCAAAGGGACCACTAAAGATCAATAACATCTTACCGTTGTCGTGTGAGATGTTTCAGAAAGATTACAACTCTTTTGAACCGCACCCATTGGAACCTGGGCGCCACCCTGGACCAGCTATTTTTTTAAGACGTCTGGTCGAAAAGGGTGGGCAAACCCGGGGGAAAACGATTAGTACAACCGGGAAGTTGTAACTGCGGGATTCGTGTTAGAGATGCGTAGGTACCAAATTACCTTCCGGCACTTTGTTCGGACCCAACGATTACATCTGTAGTCCGTTCATCTCTGGACATCGTTACGTCCTGTACGAGACTGGTTACCCTCCGGGAGATTTAAATCATCTCCGAGAAGTGAAGATATTTACAGGAAGTTCTTGTAACGACGTGCAAGGTACTGTTCGTTCACACTTCGACAGTTCAGAAATGTAAAGCCATTAAGAAACCTGTCCAATCTTTCTTGAGGATGCATGCATTTTAAAGCTGCTTAACATTTCAAGCAGGCATTTCAAGTATTTGTAAATGGTCATTTTGAGAGTTAATAAAATAAGAAAGACTGGAGTCTATGGTTGAACGCAACGTGCCTTACGATAGTAATGTTTTCGTGTTGTCTTTCAAATTTTCTTCTTCGTCGATCTAATACTATGCTTCTAGTCCGGTGATGTTCACGAAGGAGACTGTGCGTTTCAGGTCTTCGCCGGTCCCCCATAGCTTTTCGAGCATGGTCGCTCCCTCGGGTCAGACTGCCTCTCTTTGGTCTGCATAGGTAGAGCATTCTTGCAGAATATGTTCTGGAGTGTGCTTGGGTGCTCCACAATTGTACGTGGCGTTATCTCTGATACCCATTCTATGGAGGTGAGCCGTGGGTCTACAAAGTCCCGTTCTGAGTCTGGAGATCTTTGTCTGCCCATCTTCGCTAAGATTGTCTATGTTGTCTTTTCCGGCTTGTATTCTTTATGCTGGTCTCTCCATTAGAGAAAGGGGTGTATTCAAGAATAAGAAAATTTGTGAAGCTCGCGCGTACTATGGCAGTGGTTCTCAACCTTTATTACCCCACCCCTCCCTTTTTGGCGTTCGCCTTATGTCTTTATTCCCCAAGACGGTGTGCGTTGCACTACGGTTTTATTTTGCGCCTGTCGGCCCAGTGCATTCGACTTCGGCGTGCATTTAAGTAGGCTTCTTTATGCATTTTCTAAGGATTTTGCTTCCCCTGGAAGCCATCGAACATTTGTTGGGAGAAGAAGCAAATGATGTACTGCATCTTTTCTTTGTCAATACATAACTGCTTGGATAGTCATCAGTTGAGAAATGCACTTTCACAATATTCACAATTTAAAAAAAAAAATATTTTGCGTTTGTCTCATTTCTCTATTCCCCAAGACGTATGCGTCGCAATATGTTTTTATTTTGCGTCTGTCAGCCAAGTGCATCCGACGTCGGCATACATTTTATGTAAGGGTGCTTCCTCCGACATTTTCTAAGAATTTGGTTCCCCGGGGTAAAGGCCAGTTCTGTGTTGGGGAGAAAACCCGTCACCTTCGAGTTGTGAGCCGTGTAACTTAACTTAACCACGCCGTCCCACTATATTCACAATTTGAATCGCTTGATACAAACACGTCTTTAATGAAGCTAGAAATGTTATTGAGACCAGTGCTTGACGATGGATTATACAATTAATGTATTTCAACTTGTGGAGCTCGCATGTTCACACAAACTTGAAATCCTGATTTTCTCCCTAGCATCGCTGGTGCTATGTCTGTAAAGCACCCACAAACATTATCCCACACGAGATTTTCAGATTCAAAGAAAGAATTAACTTCGGGCATGGTATGAGAGCTGGTAAATGAAATTTACAGTACAATGATTCACATGGGTAGATCCAATGTGGAACATAATTACATAACAGGAGAGAACAATAATAGAAATGTATTAAAGGAAAGAGGCCTGGGGGTTATAATAGATCATACAGGTAAGCTGAGTGAGCAAGTCCAGGTAGCAGTATAAAAGGGTAAATGCAATGTTAGGTATCATACAAATTAATATTAAACGTCGGAGCAAGGAAGTGATAGTCAAACTGTATAACGCATTAGTTAGATCTAGATTGGAGTACTATGTACAGGTGTGGAATATATATCGTAGGGGGAATATAAATATGCTAGAAAGCATACAAAGAAGAGCGACAAAACTGAAAGTGGTATTTCGGAATTATAGTTGTGAGAAAAGACTCAGAAAAACGGTCTACAGTGTCTAGAAAAGAGAAACTTTCATCGTGATTTAATACAGGTCTTTAAGATAATCAAGGGAAAAATTAATTACAATATAACAAGTTTTGCAACGTACAGCTGCCTACTAGAGCAAGAGGGCACAGCTATAAATTAACTAAAGATAGGTTTAGATTAGATAACAAGGAAATATTTTTTTAGTCAAAGAGTGGTTAATGCTTGGAATGCATTGCCACAAGAAATAGTGAAGGCAGTGTCAATTAATGCGTTCAAGAATTCATTAGATGCGTATAGTTATTTTTAGATCAAGGGAAGTAAGAGGAAACTGGTTGTATACAGATTCTTCTAAACCAATATAAAGGCGTTAAGTTAAGTTACGTTAATTGGATTAGACTTTTATAGAACTGGAATGATTACTGACGTTGCGTGATCTGTTGGCCGTATTTCTTCTTGGCAAATATTGTTCACATTTAATATCTACATTTAAATAGCATAAATGACCTCTTTTAATTGGTTATTCATTGTTATGTTTTACGCTTTAGAGTAATGATGAACTTGGCTCACCCTGGTTTACCTTTATTAATAAAGATGGCCGTGTCCCAGTCATGTTGATGTATTTACAAGATGGAGAAACACTTGCCTTGTCCTGGTATGAAATCGTTTTCTCTTATCCGAAGAACCGATTTCTTGTTCAAATTTACAATCATCAGAGCATTCGTTTTCTCTGTGCTGGTGCTCTTAATGTTACATATTTTCGAAGTTTTAACTCAGTCCTGTTACCAACAACGACATTAACAAACCAACGAACAAATTTAAAATCTTTCTTTGTGGTTGTTTTTTCTAGTCGTCCTTCAACTTGATAAAGTGCTGATAGTTGTCCACTCCTGAATGGTCATCTTGAAAGGGAAAGCACTGACACTCTGATGGATTTAGGCCGATTTGGACAAAAGCGCGAGTCCTTCCACGGTCATTTGATTGTGTTGTGTACGCTGTTAATTTAACGATACAAGGACCACCAACGGACACGGTCAGTTCGTGGGAGCCCATCAAAGAAAAGAAAATGTCTTTTCAAGGTATGGGCGTGAAGTGCCGTGAAGCTTATGGGAAAGTCCCGGCGTGGACTAGTTCTCAGAGAATAACATTAGAACTGAAGCTCTAATCTTCAACTGAGTTGTCTGTGCGTTATGACGGAATTTAGAACATAAATCACTGCCACTCTGTAACAAACTAGGTGTTGAATATTTTTAATAGCCTACTTTTTAAATTATTATTGTACTTACAATAGTAGAGCTTCATAATGATTGTTGTACTTACAATAGGAGAGCTCTCTGACTATCGCGCTTATTAAAGAAGAGGTCTCTAATGATTACTGTACTTATTATAGAAGAGATTTATAATGAATACTGTACTTACTTACTATTGTACCTGAATATATATCCTAGGATGCAGGAATTCTGTACAGTGGAGGACCTGGTGGTGACAAATGAAAGAGGCGATGACAGTTGTTGGTTTTTTGGGTGAAGACTATGTGAGGTTGTCAGACACGGAGAGTTGGTGAGTACTATACTTATGATAGTAGGGACCTATAATCACTCATCATCATCCTTTACCCGTCTGGTTCCCATGGGAACATAGGGCCGCAACAGTTGCTCATCATCTGTTCCTATTCTGTGACGTCTTATTGAGTTTCTTCCACGAGTTACCAATTATACACACTTTCTCCTCGACCGTTTGCCGCCATGTCTCTTCCCCTTTGGGTTCTAATCAAGTACATGTCTGGTTGTATTATTCGGTTTCTTTCTGAGAGTGTGTCTACTGAGCACGCATATTAAGAAGACGTCAACATCAAATTGTAATGCGTTAAAATTGATGTTTTTTTTAAAACTCGTTATCTATAGGAATGATAACGCACGACGCATTATAACGTAAATGAATGTAATGAAACGCCTTTTGTATTCCTTCACACATTAATGTATTAAACGTGTCTACTGATATATGAAAGCAATTGGGTTAACAACTGTAAAACAGTTAGAAGTAAAAACATTCAAGTTAGTGATTGTACGTCAACTTCTTCGTTCGCCTATAAACTGCTTCTGCTCGATGTTCAGGGTATCTGCACACAGTTACTCACTTCTGCTCGATGTTCAGGATATCTGCACACAGTTACTCACTTCTGCTCATTGTTTAGGATATATGCACACAGTTGCTCACTTCTGCTCGATGTTCAGGATATCTGCACACAGTTACTCACTTCTGCTCGATGTTCATGGTGTCTGCACACAGTTACTCACTTCTGCTCGATGTTCATGGTGTCTGCACACAGTTACTCACTTCTGCTCGATGTTCATGGTGTCTGCACACAGTTGCTCATAGATGGAAGCAGGCTGCTGTTAAGTGTCACTCCTTTAACCAATGTAGCTGGACAGGTCTGTAGCCAGTGTTCACAGGATAGTGTCACGTGTGCACATGTCAGAAGTGCACGTGTTGAGTTTGTGATAAAGGGGCTGAAGATGGTCACTTCTTCTCGCATTGAAAGTTATTGATAAGCGTAATTTTTGTTAATGATGCTCTCTTTCCAATGTTGGTCTCAGGTTAAGTTTTATTATTGTGTTTGTCTTCTTATGTGGTTGCTGTATCATATTGCCGTAGAACACATAGTCTAGAAAACGTGTCTATCTCTTCGTTGCTTGGAAGATTACAGTGGACTGGTATCCACTAAATTGTTCTCCATTTGAAGCATTGATACAAACATTTCTCTTCTTCTTCTTCAGTATTCGTCCTGAAAAGGACGTTGTGACGCTGTGTCGTAGTTTACAGCGGGACTGCGATACCTGCGCTTTTCAGTCCGTAACATCCGATTTCAGCTGGCTTTTTTTAAGAACTTGGTATGCTTTCCCTCTACAATTCCTGCTCTCTTACCCAGACTACACTAATACTAGGGCAGGCTATTTACAGGGTCGCCCCTTGGAGGCGAAATAGGCTCCTTGTCAGCTGTGGTTAGCTGATTATGCTGCAAACAGCCAGCTATATTCGTCTTTTAATTCATAAACAAGGTCCGAAGCAATTTTTTACTAAACTGCATGTCAGATCCAAATGATTTTTCACATGCAACCTTAGAATATCCATGACATTAAGTAAATATTTTTTTCTCTAAAAATGTTGATGTAATTTGAAAGATGTATTTTGAAAAATGTATTCATTAGGCTATATTAAAATCAACCTCACTGAATTAGACATAATTTTAACATGTATACGGTACTCAGTGGTGCTGTTTTAAAAATGTATATTTTGATATTCAAATACATTGAGTTAAAAACAAATTCCTGATTATCCTGTGCCGCAATTAAACATTTTGTCGAATGCAGAAGACAACCAAGTTCATTCATGCGAATGTCGTTCAGTTATAGATGTATCCCGATATTATAATGTTGTGGAGTTGTTATTGTGAAATTTAGTTGCTTTTTCAAAAGTTGCACGGACACAATTTCAAGATAAGTTTCAACTGTACATTTATAACAATGCAGAAGGTTACCGTTTTACTATACACGTTTTTTCCGCAGAGAATCTAAGATGGGTCATTTATATTGCTATATTCATGACCCAGAGAAACGAACGCAATTGGTGCTTGGTCAGGACCGTTGGATTGGACAGAACTCAGACTGAACTCATATCAAGCAAGGTAGGAAAAAGACATTTGACGATTTCGACAGAGATGTCATAAAACGGGAGATATTGAAACTGTTGACGAAAAATCAAATTGTTACTCTCCGGAAACTAAATTTAACATTGCAATCCGACAGCAGTTTTGAAGTTTCCAAAAGTACTCTTTGAAAAATTGTAAGAGCTGCCGGCTTTACATTCATGAAAACCTCAGGCGGCAGGAATATTATATGTGAAAAGCCACATTTGATTGCTGTCCGAAGAAAATACATGAGACAGATACGTGAACGGCGTAGGCAAGGCTATGATATTGTATACTTACATGAATCTTAGCTCAATGCTCACCCCACCTATGGTAAAGAATGGCAATCAGTTGACGGTGAACAGAAAAGACAAATTCCAAGCAGCAACGGGCAGCACATTATGCTAACATATGCCGGAAGCAGGGAAAACGGACTTGTCCATGACGCTGAGCTTATTATCCAAACAGAAAGTAATGGCGGTAGAGACTATCACACTGAAATGAATGGACAAATTGTTAGGCACTAGATGACGAATGAACTGCTTCCAATTCTGGATAGACCGTCATGCAAGTAATGGTAAATGCATCCTATCACAACGCAGTATCAGATCAAGACAAAGTACCAACTGCATCAAATATAAACGCTCAAATTAGGAAATGGCTAGTTATGGAAAAAGTGAATATCGAAGACACGTATTTCAAATCAGAGTTGTAGTTTGTGAGGAAGACAAATAAGACAAAGGTGTATCATACTGACAAAAATCATTGAAGAGTACGGTCACACTTCTCTGCGACTACCTGCACATCACGAGCATCTAAACCCTACAGAGCTTGTGCGGGCTAAAGTCAAAGGACAAGTTGGCGAACAGAACAGAACATTTAAAATGTGTGATGTTGAAGTGCTGACACGTGAGTACTTTTCAAAAATATGCATTTAGTTCTGGAAGAAGTGTGTTGAACATGTGCTCCAGGAAGAATTACAGTACTGGCAACGAGATGGATTACAATTTGTCCAGCCAGTAACAATTATCAACCTCTTTGAATTGACAGATTCGGATGATTAATATCATATTTTATAGACATACTGATTAGCATACTTTTATGAATTAGTGTACGTTTATTAAAACAATTAGGTGTACATACAACGGCAACAAATACATTTCAATATTGAAATGCGTTACACAACATAAAAGTAACTGCGCAGTTGATACAACCTTGGGGGTCTAAGGGTGACCGAGGGGTTGTACTAACTGTTACATATTGGTGCCATTTTTACGATTGTACATAAAGGGCAACACAAACAATCAATTGATCTATCAAGACACTAAGAAGATACGCCTATGAACAAAATGTGACGAGAAATTAAGCTATGTACTGTAAAATCTTAAATTGAATGCCATTTCTTTGCAATGGTCCTAAAAGATCAAAATAATTCGCCGAAGTGCAAAGGTCTTAACATCTATGGACTAAATGATATCAATGTTTTAGCGTCATGGATATTCTACGACTGCGTGTGGAAAAGCACCTGGATCTGACATGCATTTAGTAGAAAATTGCTTCGGACTTTGTTCATGAATTAAAAGACCGACTATATTAACCCCTGGCTTCTGACAGTCCATTCGGTGTCCAGCCAAGCGTTCAAGTGAATCCGTTCATTTTTGTGCTTGTGTCACAGTGATGGTATTACTTAAATAACATGTGTGAAGTTAACCACTTACTTCCATGCTTGCATTTTACAGTGTATGAGAGTTTCTGCCACCTATTCTAGTGCTGCTGTTATCTCACATTGATAATATATCCTAGTGATAATTGCTTTTGAGTGGAGTTCATTTGCAAATTTAATAACGTTGTCGCCACATTTTTTTAAATAATACTATTTTTAGCAGATCCATCGGTGTATACATGTGTTCATGGTCGTATTTTTTATTTTTTATTTAAATAAGATATAATTGGAGGCTTTATGCTTTCTTTTGACTATTCTTGATTTTTGTGGACTTTCAGACTTCAAACTCTCTCTTCCCCTCTCCCATCTGCTTCAGCCTCAACATTTGACTTGTAAACTCGAGTTTACTCTCAGTGTGTCTAAGAAATGATAAGTATGGAATCTGAGACTAGATACACAGTTCAGAATTGTTACTTGCGGATACTAAAACTGTTCATTTGCTGGACCAGATTATATGGACCTGGTACCTGGTGATCGGCCAATGAAGTCTGACCAGGACGTCAATTGTGCTGTCGCCTACTGTGGGCAGTGTGACACATGCCAATCGCACACGGTGTGTCAATGGCAGTAGGCGGGAGTGAAACAATTGACATAGAAGCTAAATATATTGGGAACTGCTTTTCGGTCTTACTCGACCCGTGTTTCCACATTGGACAGCAACAATGAGGGTTGTAATTAACACCCTCCGAAGCCCACATCCTTACAACATAACTCAGTGGGACACTCCCTCTTCTTTCTTGAATTCAGTGGATTTTACTTTCCAGATAATGTCTCGGGGCTCAGGTCACCGTAGAGGTCTTCGGATCGTTAACAACAACGGACAGATTTAAATATATTAGTGACGTAATTTTTTGCCTTTCCTGGCAAGAAGCGCTGTGAATTTATTTATTCGAGTTCCCGTTCTAATTGTAGTCCTGAGGTTTTTAAACAAAACTGTATATGTGGTTCCATAGCGGAACCACAATACTGCCGTCTTGGATGAAGTGTTAAAGACTTCGTTGTACTAGGTCTCTGTTTTTTTTTATGACGTGGTGTACCCGTCCACTTCTAGCTGCCTTGCCTTCTCTAACAGTAAGTCGTGTACCGATTTAATGCTGGTAGAAAAGAGCGTGACGTTTCCTGAGAGCGAACCCAAAACCATAGCAGTGAGATACTAGCGATGTAACCATTTTGCCATTCATAAACTCACTAGTCTTATAGGTGGATGGGCTACGGCTTAGGTTTATCTAATCCACTAGGATGAGGAGTTGTCATATCTCTGTTTCCCAAACATATCTGTAGCGTATGAAATACCAAACATCCTACCAACAGATCTATATTTGCTTCATAGACTACAAAAAGGCTTTGACAGAGTCCAACTTGAAACGTTAATTAAATGTCTCCAAGAAATAGGTCTAGATGGTAAAGACATAAGACTGCTCCGTAATCTGTACTGAGAACAAACTGCTACAGTAAAATTAGGGGAGTTACGCTCCCCAAGTATAGATGCAAAAAGAGGAGTGACACAGGGATGTGTATTATCCACTTGTCTTTTTAATATCTACACGGAACAAATATTCAAACAGATAGGGGGGATAACATGGCTTGTCATTTGAAGAGTGGCAATGAACAATCTAAGATATGCGGATGTTACAGTTGTGATGGCAAAAAGTGAGCAAGAATTATAGGAGCGTGTGACAACAATATTCACAATAAGTCAAGAATTTGGATTAAGAAATAAACATAAAGATAACAAAGACTATGATAATTGGGAAAAGTGACGAGAAAGAATGTATGCAGATAAATACAATAGATCAACTAGTTGAAAAGGTACAGAGTTTCTCCTATCTAGGTCATATAATAACGGAAGAAAGCGGCTGTGAAACAGAAATCAGAAAGAGAATAGGTATGGTCAAGATGGTATTCGACAACATGCGACACATACTGACATCTAAACAGATAAATCAGAATTTGAAAGTAAGAATTATCAGGTGTTATGTATACTCTTCACTACTTTATAGCGCAGAAACATGGACAATGAATAACAAGTTGGAAAAGAATATTGAAGCCTTCAAAATGTGGGTATATAGTAGACTTGGTCGCATTTTTGGAAAGAGAAGAAAACAAATTTGGAGGTATTGGAAAAATTAGAGGCGAAAAGAGAATTAATGACCGAAATCAGGGTGAGACAGTTACGTTAATTTGGTCATATAACAAGACATACCTGTTGAAGACCTTGCTTGAGGATAGGGTGGAAGGTAGTCGTTCAAGGGGCAGACAACGCTTTAAGTGGGTGGATAACATCATGAGATGGACTGGAAAAAGCCTCTCAGATTGCACAATTATGACAAGAGATAGAGTACACTGGAGATCCATTGCAGCCGACCTTCGATGTGGAGATGGCACCTGAACTGACCCGAATCGTTTGTTCTATCTTTGTTCTAAGTATGATAATCGTTTATTCGACCTTTGATTCAAGTGTTGTAATCATATGTTCAATCTTTGTTTTACGTGTGATAGATAATCGTTTCTTCAGTCTTTGTTTTAAGTGTGATAGTCATTTGTTCTATCTTTGTTTTAAGTGTGATAATCGTTTGTTTTAAGTGTGATAATCCTTTGTTTGATCTTTGTAACGCTGGGCTACTTCATCCCGTAGACACTATTCACTTCAGCCCAAATGCCGTTTCCACGTCAAAAGTTTCCTCAAATGGATCCCCAGTATACTCGTGCAGTAACGGTGCAATCTGACAGGCTTGTTCCAGTCCATCTCCTGATGTTATCCACCCACTTATAATGTTGTCTGCCTACAAAGATGTATGTCTTGTATGTCTTGTATGTCTTGTTATATGACCAAAATATCTTAACTGTTTGGCTTTGATTTCGGTCATTAATTCTTTTTCATCCCCAACATTTGCAATACAAGGTAATGGACGCGGTGCAAAACTGGACAAAAGTAACCAAAAAATACTTTTTTTTCTAGAGAGCATCCGTCAACAAGCTTATGGGCAGGGTCTACAAAGTGTGTTGCCAGGCACCGGGGCTATGAGGAAAAATAAGACACAAAACAACAATTTCTGGTTTATACTCATCTAAAAATGTTATTTTTTCTTCTTTTTCTTCTTCGTACGCTGTCAGACGTCAACCTGTATTTTTTCGAAAAAAGCAGCGGTCATTCTGAGGCTGTCGACACTGCCATAGAGCTTGTCTAGTATTGCCACTGGTGATGGCCACATCTGCTTTCTCTGATCCTCGTATGTCGGGCAGTTTTGCAGCAAATGTTCAGCTGTAATTTTCCCGGTACCACACGAGCATTCGTCAGTGCCACCTATCTTCAATTTATTGAATAGGTGGTACCTTAGTCTATTGTGGCCTGTGCGAAGTATGAAGACCACTACCTGCTCTCTTCTGTTCAACTGGTAATAGGCATCGTTTTTTGTGTAGCCAGTATGTTCTGTTTCCCATTTGGTCATGTATCTAGCTCTATCTAATAAGCCTTTTTGACTCTTCGTAGATCACACTAGGAGCTAGTTGTGGTAGTCTTACACCTTCTTTTGCCAGTCTGTCTGCCTCATCGTTACCTTGGATGTTACTACTACTCTTTTTGGTGCGGACTGCTGGCATAGTTGACAGAGTACTGCTCTTAAATCAAATGTTATTTGTAAAATTGTTGTTACTTAATGACGGTTTTGTTTGCGCGCGCGTGTATATGTATATATGTACGTACGTATGTATGTATGTATGTATGTATGTATGTATGTATGTATGTATGTATGTATGTATGTATGTATGTATGTATGTATGTATGTATGTATGTATGTATATGTGTATATATATATATATATATATATATATAAGTATATATGTACACATACACAAATGCAAACACACACACATACACACACATAAATACATTGTTATTTGTAAAATACCATTGCTTTGTACCCCCTGCCAAACATATTGTTATCAATAATTGTGTGCTTGTATTTATTTATTTGTGTCTGGCCGTGATAATTGAACGTGAAATGATATTGTGTAAAGTTGATGAGAAAGGAGGCAGAAATCAGACGGAGAGAGAGAGAGAGAGAAAGAGAGAGAGAGAGAGAGATATGTTAAAGAAAGACCATTATGAACAGTTTAGATCGTATCGTGTAAACGATTAAAACAGAAATGGCAATTAGACTGAAAAGCGTGCGGTAATAAATACTAGTCTACGTCAAAAACCGTGGTATTTGATGATAATGATTATATGGTCACGATGACTACATACTGCACATATGTTATTTACTGTAACTGTGAACTCACAGTTATACTATTACCATAGTTATTATGGTTGTATTGAATGCATCGAGCACTGAGTTTCTTGTACATTCCAGCTCTGTTAATAATCTCTTGAACACAATCATTGAAAAGTGCCGCTTGAAGAGAACTGTCAATTGGAATTTCAAGCCTGGAGCATTAGTTATAATTTACCTGCGTAACTGTTCAAGCCATGCAGGTAACTGGTGAGACAAATCATTGAGCCCAAATCACGTCCTTGATAGACTTGGAGATGAGGTCACGCCCTCTCAAATGATGAGGAATTCATTTGCGAGCTAAAGTGTGACACGACGAACAGCGGCATTGTCCATGCCTTGTGAGGTCGAACTGTTGGACGGAGGCCGCGGACCAAACAAACGGAGAAGTAATGTCTTGTCTATGAGGATGTTTGTGGTTGATCGCCTCAAGGGACGGGTGAAAGGCAGGGGGTTTTCAATTATCAGTAAAGCACACGCGAGTGGGTGAATCGCTCATTTTGGTGGCCGGATAGACCAATCCACTTTGAGAGAATAAATAGGCTAGGAATGTCTGGTGTATTCTTTTTCTTACGAAGGGTGTCTTTATGTTGTTCTCGCTTGTTTAGTTTTTGCCTTCTTTCTAATGGAAATAATGATTCCTTTTGCTGCTTGTCGTTTATGGTATCCGTTCAATAATCTTTCTTTGCATCTCCTTTTCACCGTGTCTTACTATTCCAATTACAAGTCATGAAATGAAGTTCTCCAACATTGTATTCTTGGCATGAATAATTTTTCTCATTTGTTTTTGCTTCCATATGAGTGTCATTTCAAGGATTATCAAGGGAAAACTATTGAGGACAATGGAACAATGGGCTCCGATCATGGAACAATGTGCTCCGATCATGGAACAATGTGCTCCGATCATGGAACAATGTGCTCCTATCATGGAACAATGTGCTCCAATTGTATTATTTATACAGGGAACTTTTTCAAGTTCGCTCTGAAAACAACGATACGTTTTGTCGAATTTTACAGCGAGGCTGTAGTCTACCTTCGTCAGCACGCTCGAAATATGAGGAAAGCTAATGTAACCCGCCACTGAACGTCCTTTTCAGGGCGCACAAAAGAGTAAACCTAGTCATTGTAGGCATTCGAGACAACAACAGCAGCAGTGAGGCTGTGATATCTGCGACTTTCAGCCTGACACATCAGGTTTCAGTTGGCATTTTGTATTTACTGGGTTTGCCCCCACATAGTGATCAATATTCTCTTCGTCAGACCGGGTTTGCCCTCACACAACGATCAATATTCTCTTGTCCAGATCGGGTTTGCCCTTACACAACGATCAATATTCTCTTGTCCAGACCGGGTTTGCCATCACATAACGATCAATATTCTCTTCGTCAGACCGGGTTTGCCATCATACAACGATCAATATTCTCTTGGTCATTCCGGGTTTGCCCTCACACAACGATCAATATTCTCTTCGTCAGACCGGGTTTGCCCTCACACAACGATCAATATTCTCTTCGCCAGACCGGGTTTGCCATCACACAGCGATCAATCTTCTCTTAGTCCGACCGGGTTTGCCCTCAGAGAGCGATCAATATTCTCTTGGTCAGACCAGGTTTGCCCTCACACAACAATCAAAATTCTTTTGTTCAGACCGGGTTTGCCCTCACACAACGATCAATATTCTCTTGGTCAAACTACACTAGTACAGCTTGTTTCCAGTGGCCGACGCTTGGAAGAAGAATACAATACCTTGGTATAAGCATCCAGCTATGAGTAGCTGTCCCCTGATGTAAGCAATCAGCTATGCGTCGTTATCTCCTGATGTAAGCAGCCGGCTATGAGTCGCTGTCCCCTGGTGTAAGCAGCTAGCTATGCGTCGCTGTCCCCTGATGTAAGCAGCCAGCTATGCGTCGTTATCCCCTGATGTAAGCAGCCAGTTATGCGCCGTTGTCCCTGATGTAAGCTACCAGCGATGAGTCGCTGTCTCCTGATGTAGGTAGCCAGATATGAGCCGTTGCCCCCTGGTATAAGCAGACATGTAGGAGTCGTTGTCCCCTGACGCAAACAGCCAGCTATGAATCGTTATCCCATGATGTAAGCATCCAAGTATGAGTCGTTGTTCCCTGGTGTAAGCAGACATGTAGGAGTCGATGTCCTCTGATGTAAGCAGACATGTAGGCGTCGGTGTCCTCTGATGTAATAAGCCAGGTATGAGTCGCTGTTCCCTGCTGTAAGCAGGAAGGTGTGAGTCGCTGCCCCATGATGTAAGCAGCCAGGTATGAGTCGCTGTCCCCTGATGTAAGCAGCCAGGTATGAGTCGTTGTTCCCTGATGTAAGCAGCTAGGTATGAGTCGTTGTTCCCTGATGTAAGCAGCCAGGTATGAGTCGTTGTTCCCTGATGTAAGCAGCCAGGTATGAGTCGTTGTTCCCTGATGTAAGCAGCCAGGTATGAGTCGTTGTTCCCTGGTGTAAGCAGCCAGGTATGAGTCGTTGTTCCCTAATGTAGGCAGCCAGGTATGAGTCGTTGTTCCCTGATGTAAGCAGCCAGGTATGAGTCGTTGTTCCCTGATGTAAGCAGCCAGGTATGAGTCGCTGTTCCCTGATGTAAGCAGGCAGGTATGAGTCGTTGTTCCCTTATGTAAGCAGGCAAGAAGACAATGCAATTGGTTGTCATTGTTTTAAAAGCAGCAACAAAAGACATTACTTTTCTATACGGTTATAAGGAAACCACAGGTGAAACATTTCTGTATTTGGGAAAAAAATTGGAAGGACGAATCACATTACACAGGCAAACATGTTGTATGGTGCAAGAATATAAAGTGTCGATATCAATTAATATGAATATAAAAACTGAAATTTGTTAGCCATGTATAGAATTAGGCAGCCACCAAAATATATCACATACAACCATATATGAAGAATGGAGACAACAATCAAATATACTAACGTGCCACTTTGGATAAGTTTCTCAATGCAGAGAAATACTATACCAATTTTCTGATAGCTCAAAAAGGCAAAAGAACAGGACTTACATGAAAAACAAAACACAATCAGTGAAAAGCAGATCATCAGCAAATGTTATACCGATAAAAAGGAATCGGTGTCTCCCTGAAATGTTATGTTTCTATCAACATATTTTTAATCTGTTGATAAAATATTACCATGCAATTATGTTAAACTTATTTTTTAAATGTGTTCTTGCTTCTTTGGGTAACTTTCCGTTTTTGAGCGCCTTGAAAAGGACATAAGGTAGCAGTTGTAAAAGCGTTCCTCACATCCCAAACGTGCTGAGGAAGGTGGACCGGGGTTCTCCAGGCGGTTGTGCTATGCTTGGCTTCATCTGCATGTTATTCACTACTGACTGAATCGCGTCGATCCCCCACCTCATCAGCCAGACTGACATGAAACAGCCTGTTTCTAAGGAGAACTGTGTGGAAATGAGGTCCGTATATTTTGGTTGACCCTGACTAATGCCCGATCAGTATGTTTTGCCTGATCAGGCGTTATTCTCTTCTCGTCCATATAGGAATGCTTCTTTGTTCTTCTACGAAAACTTCTCACAGGCAGGAATATTAATAAACTTGGTAGGTCCATAGGAATTTGTTTATATCATGTATTAATAAATTAGTAATAGATGGAAGGCTTTTGTTCAGGGAATAAGAGGAAAGCTCGGTCGTCCATTAATAAGTGAGGCCATCCAAAAGTGAATTGGATAGATCACGTTTCGGCTAATTTCTTTCATCTTTCACATAATTTCATAGGTTGAGTCGCAGGACTTGCAAAGACGCATATAGCAGGTGGATTGATTGATTGAACTGAAACATACATTCGAGGCGGAGAGAAAGCTAGGAGACCAAATAGAATGAAACGCCCTACATATATGTTTAACTAGAGAAACACTAACCCAGAAAGAGAGGAGGATGGCCAGAGAGAAGAACAAAGAGGGGTAGAACAATGAGACTTTTCCCAGCATGTCTCGCAGACTTTTTGAATTATAAATTCCAACAACTTCATTTCTTGACAGTAGTGTAACTACTGCCGAACAAACCTTAAACCCTCAGTACATGAAGTAAATTGTGTACATACACAATTAAAGCCATTAGATGGTGTGTTGGTTATTGATTCAGCGGCCTGTGGGTTTCTGCCCTTTGGCCCAATGTCATATGGTTGTATCTGCAAGTGTTTGTGAGCTGTTGTTTAGTTCCGTACAATGTGTTCCATTTCCTCGCCTCGGAGGAAGAAGATCCGTTGAACAAGTTAACAGGGTACATACTTGGTGACCTGTTTCCATTTGTTTGTGTTAGTTATACTATTATCGATTACAGCAGCAATTGCTTCTGCTGAGAAGTCATATAGCAGGCTCAAGCTGATTAAGAATTATTGATGGTGGACCTTGTCTTGTGGACTTGGCCAGACAAAGTATTGAATCAAACATTTACAGAACAAGACATTGTCACGCTGTGATACATTATTTAACAAAAACTCAAGGAAAGCTCTTTTTGTAAAGTAAGTACTCAGCCTATATGTATCTTTTCTTTTTATCATGTTGCTAATAATTATGAATTGATCTGCATTGCAATATAAAATGTTATTTTGATGTGAATTCTAGCCATATATCTGTATTTTAGTATAAATAGAGATGATCAGATGAAATGTGCTCTCTTCTGTCTGAAACGCTTTTATTTTAATTACATTTATCTTGGAGGGAGGTTAGGAGCATAAGGCATCAACATAGTGTTCCATTCCGCCCATCTTTGTTCTACTATACCCTTTCTGGCATTGCGCATGCCATTAAAACAGTGGTTAATTCCGAAGGGAAGGCAACCCAAAATACACTTTGAACCGCCTGATAAAAAATCTTCCCGAAGGCTCTGGTAACTCAACTGCAATATCTTTGAAAAACTGAAGGCAAAGCACTTTCTGTAAACTTTAAACTTACATTGCATAAAGAGTTGGTTAACACTTAAAAAGGTACTGTATTTTCTGGAATGTTTTTTTCCGAATGGATAAACCAATTTTATGACCACCAACGTATTTTCTTCTGGTGTACGTGTATATGTCTCTCTCGAATCGATTCCATTTTAACTCTCTGCCCACCATTAAAAAAAAGAGATTGTGTTGTAGAAGCTAAGAAAGAACGCGTGTCTTGGGGGATGCACCTCACATGCTAGGTAAAACTGGCGGAACGGCCCACGACAATTGGAGTATTACACCACAGCATAAACTTACACACGCATTCACACAATGGTAAATACGTTTTGTATAACCCAATAGACTATATATGATGTTGAAAGGAATGTACCTTCGCAAAAAGAATAGGAACCTTCAACAAACAATAACAAATATATCGATACATGGGCAAGAATACCTGTTGCGCATGCGGGGACACTACTTCCTTCGACGGTGCCAACATGGCGTTCAAAACAGTCCTGGTAGTTATATACCTTTTGCAGTTGTCCAGTGCGTTATATTTTCATATTGGAGAAACTGAAAAGAAATGTTTCATTGAAGAAATACCTGACGACACCATGGTAGTCGGTAAGCATTTTATAATTTACACATTTGCTCCTCGAGGAATTAATTATTACTATACATAGTACTATTAGTAAATAATTAGACTATTACTATTACTAATAGTATTAGAACTACTAGTGAGTATTACTATTAGTAGTCTAGTCTATTAATACTATTATCTTTGTCTTGTAACTTGTCTTGTACTAATAATACTAATTTACTATTCATTGGACTAAAGAGTAAAGTTGTACTACTTGTACTAAATTCTAATGTACTTGTAGAGTACTGAGTCACACTAGTAGTAGCAGTACTAGACTAGTAGTAGAAGTAGTACTAGTAGTACTACTACTATAGTAGTACTACTACTAGTATTAGTAGTAAGTACTACTACTCAGTTACTCAGGTAGAACTAACTAACCTAAAAGTAGTACTTACTAGTTTAATTAGTAATAGTAAACACAGTAAACAAGTCTCTCTTTAGAGTTCAGTGAGTTATAGAACGAAAAAAAGTTTTGAAAGTTAAACCACCATGTGATTTTATGATTATTATTTGTCAAACTCAAAGCCAAAGGTAGGGTAAAAATGGGTGGGAGGGGGACGGGGGGTTTTAGTATGGAGTGATAGTTAGGATCAGTATACTATATCATTATATGGCTCATCCAGATAATGAGAAATGCCTGCAAACAAACAAGTTAACCGCACCTTCACGTGGTATCCACTGCTCTGCCAACTGCAGCCCACCCCACCCCACCAACTCCCAAATGCCTCCTTTGGGGGTAAAATTCTTAGACAACCACTATGACTATAGGGTGGGGTACCGTAAAGGAGCATTAAATGTGACAGATACTGGCACTTGGACATGTTTCAATCCCCATTGAGTTTGAGACCTTGCCCAGGCATGCAAGCAAGGCTCCTGAGCAAGTCCACAGTTTACTCTAGCAGTAGCTAGTTGAAGTTGAAGAAGTAGCATGATTATCATCGTAATGTGCTGAAGTTGGAGGCAGCCAGACAAGAAGCGCACCTAAGCAATCAGGATGCCATGCAAATACGCACTATATCTGCAAAACGTTATAGTATAGCGCTGATACTTGTTGCCAAGGTGTCATTATTCAATCAAATCAATCAGTATCTCATCTATCCACTTTAACTTATGCCATTATTAAATATTCTTGGGATGTGCATCTTTCATGTGCCACCTGTGTGGCTGTCATATTTGTCAAACTTTGTCTTTGAACTACAAAAGACAGTGAAATATATACAAGAGACACCATTATATTTTTAATCGTATGAAAGAATTGTTTGTAAATAATAAAGTACACAGTCATAAAAATAAATACTAAACAAATGTAATAAGTTTTAAATTTGGTTCAACTCGAATAGAATGACTGAATTGCACTATGGAAATATTAAGTAGTGGGATATCTTAAAATCATTGATCTTGATGAGTTGATTCACTGATTGACAAGAACAACTGCTGCATAACATTATGCTGAGAGTTTGACCTTGATTGTCAGTGGAAGGAGAGGAAATTACACACAAATATTAAACTTTGTGTCACTTAAAAGTGAGGAGGGATATACATGTTGAGGGAAATTGTATGAGTAAATACGACACAACAAAATTCCTAGGCGACCTGTCACCCGGGATATGTCGTGCCCCATTGTAGCTATATGGGGTGTTTTTTTCTCAACAAACAATGCTTGATGGTAATAATAGGAAACCTTTTCTTGGACATCACACAAGCCACACAAAAAAGGGGAGGGGGGGAAGGAAGACTAACGTCTGGTCAGACACAACATAGTGATCAGACATGTTAGTCAGGGTCAGGCAAAATATACTGGCCAAGACCCTTACCTCGGCTTCCTCGTAGCCCTCCCTGGAAACAGGCTATTTTCATGGATGCCTGGCTAACGGTGTGAGGGGTCGATATGATCCCCGTAGTATTGAGCGACACACAGATGAAGCCAAGCATAGTACAACTGCCTGTGGGCATTCAAAAACAAGCCAAAAATAAATGCAGGCCATACAATTTTCCAGGACAAAAAAACTTGTCTAACATTTTGTTATATACATTCAACATCAGTTCATTTATAAAGTGCCATCTTGAGTTGAGATTTTTCCTTGTAATGCAGATCAGACTCGATGCTAGCAACAAAGGGCAGAATAAACGTACTGAATTGAGTAATATTTTTATTTTTAAAATTAAACCTTCTAGGTTAGAAGGCTTCCCAACACATGGTTTTGCACACCTCACTGAAAGTATATGTCCGAACTTTGAAAGAAAGTTATAGAAACACTTTCCAAACCATTCATACATGGAATATAAGAGCAAATAACTGACTTTCTTAATGTGTCACAGAAGAAGAAGAATATCAGAAACTGGCTATTAAAAAATATAAACATTTCTGAAACAAATGTACACATTTTCTTACAGGCAAGATCAATAGGTACAGATGATAAATAAACAAAAATACACATGTTTTTAGGAAATTGTAATCATCATGTTTGATATCCTTTGCAGAACGTCGCTCTCACAACAGTCGACCTGTAAGACTCTCGATCCCTAGCCAGAACTCTCGCCTCTGTTGCTGTCATTTCCAGGACCTCCGTGATGTCTTGTGTTCATCTTCTCCTTGATCTGCCTCTGCCCTGCTTTTCAGGCACTATACCCTCCAGTATCATTCTCTCCAGGCCGTTATGGGGTTTGATATTGCCAAAATATTTTAGCTTTTTAGATAAGATATTGTTTACTAACTAATTTTCTTCGATATCCAGTTCTTTTAGGATATCTGCATTTTTCTTTTCACTATCCATGGTATTTTGAACACCCTACGTAGCATTTTAGTTTAAAAAAAATTAAATCCTGTTATCAAGTGTTTGTGTGGTGACATTTCACATCCGTACGTTGCCACAGGGAAGAATCAAGTTTGCGGGATTTTTATGTTCGTTATGTTATTACAGTTCGGCCATAAGTTTCTCATTTCATTTAACCTCTGCATTGCCAAAGCGTTTCTCCATTTACTTTCCTTCAGGCAATCTCCATGGTTGCTTATCATTGAGCCGAGAAACTCAAAAGTTATGAGTATCTCAATCTCCCATTGTACTAGAATAACTTTAGGTTTGGTCTTTGTTGTGTTGTTTTACCGAGAGTATCATCGCCCCATCCCCACAGCGCTCTTTGAGAGAACAACTGTGACCTCTCTATTCAAGATCTGGTCTCTCGTTCCCGTCAATTGTTAATGGCTGGAACTTAATTTTCATAGTTTTTGACAGTCCTCAGTATGAAATCAGCAAATATATTGAATAGATAAGGGAATCGTATGCATCCCTGTCTCACGCCCTTTTGAACTTGAACCAGTCTGACATTTCGCCGACTGTTCTGACTCGTTGTTCCTGTTATGGTGATTAGATCAATTGTCTCTCATGTTGCACACCATGTTTGGTGTTGCACACAGTCAAACGCCTTTGTGTAATCTATAAAGCAATTGTGTACGTCCAATTGTACTATCTGCATTTTTTGGGTAATATTTCTAATGTTGAGGATGTGAACCCTCGTGCCCCTACCTTTTATAAAGCCTGTGCTTCATAGACCTCCTCATTGAGCTTGTTTTCTAGCCTCTTCATGATGATCTGTAGAAGGATTTTGCTAGCATGACTTATTAAAGCGATGGTTCGATAATTGGTACATTGCTTCAAATCACCTTTCTTGGAGACAGGTATATACACAGATCTTGTCCATGCTCTTGGTCATATTGCACTGTGCCAGACCTTCCTACACAGTGTGTGATAGATGCTGACATTGGCTACCCCTGCTGCCTGAATAAATTCACTGGGTATATCATTGCATCCTGATGAATTCCTTTTTTTAAAACGTTGGATTGCGGAACGTACCTTTTCTATTCTAGGTTCCTGCTCTGGATCAAGTTTATGCATTGTGTTGGAGCCGCCTCCAGTGTTTTCATAAATTTCTCTGCAGTATTCAGTCCATCTCTCCAGTATGTCCTTGCTTTCTGTCAGAGCACTGCCATCTTTATTGTATATGACATGCAATGTTGGTTTGAATTCAACGGTTAGAATTTTGATTTCTTTGAACACGTTTCCTCCTTTCCCTCTTTTTTTGTAACGCTTCTATTCTGCAACACGTTTCCAATATGTGTTGTTTCTTGTCCTTCCAGATTGCTCTTTTCTAATTTCTCTTGTGGTGTTTCTGTATATGTTGCCACTATGCTCTATCCCAGATTGTTTTAGCTTTTGTATTTCATTTCTGAGTCTCATGGTCTTTTCTGTGATGAAACTGATGTTTGTGCCGTTTTCTAGGTATAATGCTACTTGCAGATGAGTTGAGAATATTTCTTGTCTGTATTGTGAGTTCATCTGGTGTCATGTCTCCTTGCACTGCCATGAGCATCGCAAACTGATTCGTTACCTCTATTGCGTATTTTGATGGTATTAGGCTGATGTCATAGCATATTGGTCTTACGCTTTTTAACAGCTTATTCTGTGTTATCCTGATGTCCACGATTAGTAACTGGTGGTCTGAGTCGCAGTCTGCACCTGGTAGTGTCTTCACGGAAGTTACACCTGACCTCCATCTTTGTGGCATTAGAATGTAGTCTATTTTATTTCTGCTTTTCCCATCCAGTGAAGTTCACGTGTATAGTCATCTGGGTTGTTGTTTAAAGAGTGTATTTGCAATGGAAAGATTGTTTCCCATATAAAATTCCACTAACCTTCATTTCTGAGCCCAAATACAAAAAATCCAAAGAAAATGAATACAGTTGACTAAATCTAGTATTGTGGCCCTCTACTCCAAGGGAACCCAGAATGATGATGATGACAATATCTAGAGATATCTATGTTGTTTTATTTTGCAGGCAACTACAAAGTAGAGATGTACGATAAAAATTCTAATTCATTTATCCCGACTGTGTACGGACTAGGCATGCATGTAGAATGTAGAGATCCAGATGATCGAATAATTTTGTCAAGGGTAAGACGTTTTTCTACTTCACTTACTCTATCTGTAAAGATGTGACATTTGTAACCAGTGCTTAACATTTCTCATTGTTTGGCATGCTTAGTAAAAACCTTAGTCTGTAACTGTATTCAGTCTCTGCATTTTACTGCATGACAACACTTGAACTTGCTATATGATATTTGTATGTTGCTTCCAATCAACATTTGTATTGTTTATTTTTCAGAGTTGTAGATTAGCAGCAGTGAAAAGTTAAAGTTATGTGTATGTCTTTGTCACAAACATTACATTATGTGCCATTTTTTTTCACAAACATTGCATTGTGTGCAGTTCATTGTCAAGAGTGGCATGGTTTCTGTGTTATGTATGTGGTCAAATACAGATACTTACAGTGTTCTGTGGCCTAGTGGTTAAGTGACACGGCTCACAATCCGAAGGTGCTGGGTTCGATCCCCATTACAGCACCGGCCATTACCCCGGGGAAGCAAACCCTTAGAAAATGCAGGAGGAAGCAGACCCTTACATAAAATGCATGCTGAAGTCGGATGCACTGGGCCGACAGGCGCAAAATAAAAACACAGTGGAACGCACAGCGCCTTGGGAATTAGAGAAATTAAGGCGAATGCCCAAAAAAAATGTAGGCATTGATGTCTGCAATACAATTGCAGTTTATTCAATTCCCATATCTAAGCCTAGGGTATTGGAAACACAATATCAGCTCATTCTTGGTGTCAAGGTCTCATTATCTCATCTGTTAACCTTGTCAGTGTGTTGTTTTCATGGTCTTCATCTTGCTCTGAAGTCTTGCTATCTAGTGTTATGGGCATGAATTATGGGTAGGTTTGGAGACATTTTATCCATGTGTCAAATACATTTAATTATCTGTCCATAAATGCAGAATTATTTTATTTCTCACTTTCTGTAGAATGTCTTCATTTCTCACTGTCCTATTGGTCACCAAGGACACGTGTATATTGAAAACATTCCTGCTAATGTATGTGTGAATTGTCTGCTGTGTTACAGGAAACTATAATGTACAAGCCTATGATAACAATCTACACTATTACTTACCAGCCTCACCTGGTTTAAGTGCATGTTGAAGTAACTGATCGTAATGACAAAATTGTCTTATCCAGGGTGAGTCCTCACATTTTAGATCTGAGAAAAGCATTTACTTTCCTTCTTTTATTTTTGTTCATTTCTTGTTATATATTTTTTCTTTTTTTTCTTTCTTTCTTAGTTTTTATTTTTCTTTCCTTCTTTTTCTTAAATCTTCTTTTAATTTTCTATCTCTGTGTTTACATATAATTGTAGTTATAAATAATTTTAATTTATAGGGGGAATTCTACTTTTTTGTTATTGCTGGTGTCCTGTTTATTTATACAGTAATGTCTTAATTCTTGTGATATAATTATTGGCACTTATGTTAGAGTGATAGTTCACTATTTTTTTTATTTTCACATCTTTAACTGTTATCTATATCTCAACTTTCTTCACATTATTATACTATTGCTTCCAATGATTTCACATAATTAGTTACTGATGTTAATGTAGTATGCTTCTAGTGTACCTAAATTGTGGGATATACTTTTGCATTGTATTTTTTAATAATCCTTATCCACATCTTTCACTATCAATGGCATTTGCCTGTCTATCACACATTGGTACACATGTCATTCTTTCAATGCTTTGGATTAAATGAAGTGTCATTGTTACAGCAGTCAAGGTTGGCTTTAATGATCTTGCCTTGATTGTACAGTACATGGCAATTGAAGTGAGGAAGATATATATTATAATATCCATACAGTATTGCTTTATTGACAACTCTTTGGTAGGAAATAAGCAAAGAGAAACAACACTTGCAGAAATAGAAATGGTGTTTCTGCGGAGAATGACATCTAAAGAATAATTATAATAAATTTTATAAAAATGGTATTAAAAAATCATTACTAAAATAAAATTAATATAAGACAGCCACAATTCATTGAACACATGGCATTCTAAAAAACTTTGTGACACTTAGAAAGATCAAGCACAGAAGAAAGTAGGAAATAGCTTGATGATATTAAAGTAGCGAAGGATTTATGTATTATCTGTTGGCAGTTTTCTGTTGCTCATTTTTATGTCACATATATCTGACATTTTCCTATAGAGCTAAAGCTGTTTATGCTCATTGATCTGTAGCATATGGGGAGAAGAGAGTAACGTTTGGACATGCAAAACATACTGGTCGAACATTTTAGTCGGGGTCAGGCAAAATATACTGGCCAAGACCCCTAGCTGGACGTCCTCGCAGATCTCCCTGGAAACGGGCTGTTTTGATGGCAGCCTGGCTAAGATTATGGGTGATCGACGTGATGCCCCACAGTGATGAACAGCACGCAGATGAAGCCAAACATAGCACAACTGCATGGAGGACCCCAGTCCAGTTTTATCAGCACACTCGGGATGTGAGGAAAGCTACTGCAACCCACCATTTAACGCCCTTTTCAAGGCGCACAAAAAAGTAGACTCATTGTGGGCATCAGTCAATCAAACACTTGTAGCATACAATTTGATGCAGTCTCTGAATATTACCTGTGCTTCTTTATTAACTGAATTAGAAAAAAAAACAATGAGTTGATATGCATTTACGTTCATTGAACACAAAAAAACACAAAATACTTGTTGGTAAGCAGACTGTAGACTAACGTGCCCATAATGTGAGATGTGAGTCACAAGAAAGATTGACACATTAAGGTTGTGAGAAACCGTTAGCTTGGGTTCTTCTGTCCTGGTGGATCACAAGTGTGACCATCTCCATATTTGATGAAGAAATACTTAAATACATTCTTATTGGACAAAGAGAGGATAACAGAGAGAAAATAAGTAGACCATTTAGCACCATCACATGGAAGATAGTCAGCAACTGAAGTAATGAACAGTACTAAGAGATCAGAATTTGTGGTGAATGACTGCCTACTATATCAGTTAAGATGTCACATTAATACAAAGAAGATAAATCAATTTCAGGTACATTAGATTGGGACATTCTAAGTTGATCACTTTGTACACATATAATTATTTGATTATTTTCAGTTTCTTTAAATGTGTAGTAAAGTCATTGGATTTAACTGATAACTCATTTGTTATTTCTGCATACTAACTCACATTTACTAATGCATGGTTTCTTTGGCAGGCATGGAATGTGCATGTTTTTTCCCTTAATATTGCCTAATGCTTTCTAATTCTTAAGACCCATTGTTCTGTTCTCATTGACTTTGCTGTTCTATAAAGTAACATTTCTGAACATCCTTGATCAATGCATTAACATTTTCTAATGAGTGCAGCAGCAGTCTAGACAATCATTTGTTGCAATATTTAGAATGCAAACTAAGCATTGCATACTGAACAATCGCCTGGTCAACAAATAAAACATTGGTACACAGACATGTAGAAAAAACAAACAAACTACAACATATTCTCCTCCAGCTCTGCTGGCTACACAAGAGGAGCAGAGTGACAACATGGCCCTCCTCAACCAAATTGCAAGATAAACTGCATGGGATGAGAAAAGCCTGAGGTGGGCTGCTAGGTTTATTAAAAAGATGGGTGTGATTATTTGAGAGTGAACGGCGAAGGAGGAGGTGGTTGTGTTTAATGAAAATGCACTTGTAGTTCCAGTTAACATTAAGTGTTACTTAATACATTTCTAGTTGATGTAAATATGTCTTACCAACAGTTTTTATTATTTGTTTAGCTAACAGTAATTGTTTTCTACAAAATCTGTCTTTGACATGTTTTTGGGAGTTTGAAATATTGTTCTTAGATTAAATATCAGTCTCAAGTTGGTGGGAAAAGTGGGAACATTACTAAAATCAGGCTGTGGAGTCAAATTACTTCTCCAGTTTGTTGAGTGAGACTTGGAATTCAGAGAAAACACAATTTTGAATGTGATTTGAACTTTTTCTTTTGTAGAAATAAGTAGTTTCTAGCTGGCTTTGTGAGCTCTTTATTTGTAAAGCAGATCAGTTATTTTGTGCACTAAAATTTCAATAATCTTATTTTCTTACCACTCATATTGAGAAATATAATTAATAGTTAAAGAGGGACAGGGCTAGTGAGAGATGGTGTTTCTAACTTATAAGCATTTCATTTTCCTTGTGTAATTTGTTCTCATTGCTGTTGTAGATATATGCTGCGGATGGCAGGTTCACATTTACATCTCACGCTGCTGGTGAGCATGTCATATGTTTCAACTCTAACTCTTCGGCTTGGTTCAATGCTGGACAACTGGTTAGTAGCACATGTAATCTCCTCAAGAGTGGCTGAATTTTGTGATTGAGGACTTGTATGACAGCTTAGTCCATTGAGTATGGTATTAAGATTTAGGCTCTTATACACTTAATTTGAAGTCATTGTCCTTGTTTTTGTTTTTTTACACAAATCTCACTAAAGAGAAAAGATGCTGGACAGTTAAACATCATAACATGGAAGATAGACAACAGTCTAACCTCCTAACATGGAACATAGACAACAGTCTAACCTCCTTACATGGAAGATAGACAACCGTCTGACATCCTTACATGGAAGATAGACAACAGTCTAACATCCTAACATGGAAGATAGACAACAGTCTAACCTCCTAACATGGAAGATAGACAACAGTCTAACCTCCTAACATGGAAGATAGACAACAGTAACATCCTAGCATGGAAGATATACAACAGTCTAACCTCCTAACAGAGAAGATGGTCAAGAGTTTAACATCTTCCTAACAGAAAAGATGGACAACAGTGTACTATCCTAACATGAAAGATAGTCAACTGGTTAACATCCCTACCATGGAAGATAGACAACAGTTTGACATCTGTAACATAGCAGATGGACATCACTTGAGATAGAAAATGGTGCAATCCATGATCACCTTCACTAGAAAGGCACTCGACATTTTCATTCTGCATGTTGAGAATTTGTTCTCATTTCCACAACCAGCATGACTACATTTAGAACCCAATTAGAAGAGCACATGATGGGAAAACTAACAATGAATGAAATGGAAGAGGTCATGAGAACTCTAAAGAAAAAGAAATCGCCCGGAAAAGATGGTGTAACAAATGAAATGCTGATGGGGCTGGGCCAAACAGCAAAGAGAAAGTTACTATCAGTCCTGAACTAAAGCTGAAAAAGGGGAATTGTACCTCAGGCATGGAAAGATGCTGTAATTATACCAGTACCAAAGAAAGAAAAAAATAGAGCAGATCCAAATGGATACAGGCCTATCAGTCTGCTGAGCTGTGTAGGAAAACAGATGAAGCATATGATAAACACCAGACTGATGTGGCATCTGGAAGAAAAACACATACTAATTCCACAGCAAGCAGGCTTTAGACAGCACAGATCCACTGAGGATCAGATCACTCTCATAGCACAGGAAATAGAGGATGCTTACCAGGAGAAAAAGCACACAGTAGCGGTTTGGGTGGACTTAGAAAAGGCATTTGACAAGGTCTGGAAAGAGGAACTTAAAGTCAAGCTACGAAGAAGTGAAGTTTGTGGGAAAATGTACAGATGGATCAGCCACTACCTCAAAAACAGAACAGACAGAGTTCAAGTACAAGGGCAGATGAGCAAAAAGGTAACACTTGAGCAGGGAGTACCCCAAGGAGGAGTACTGTCACCCACACTCTTCCTGGTGTATATAAATAACATCGCAGAGAATACACCAAGAAGAGTTCACAGCTCCATGTTTGCAGACGATCTGACTATGTGGACCTCTGAAAAGAATCTCACCATAGCAAGTAATCGGATGCAGCAGACCCTAACATTGCTGGAGGAGTGGGCGAACTTATGGCTGTTCAAAATAAATGAGGAAAAAACAACATGTACGATATTCTCGCTTTCAAACAAACCACAAAACACCAAAATCAGTCTTAACGGCAAATATCTGCGGCCAAACGACAACCCAAACTACTTGGGAGTCACATTTGATCGGCGCATGACATGGAAAAGTCAGATCGAGAGAAACCGAATGAGAGCCAGAGAAAGAATGGCAATCATGAGGAAACTTGCTGGCACAAGCTGGGGAGCAGACGAAGGCATACTAAAGAAACTGTACACTGGAAGAGTGAGACCAGTTTTCGAGTATGGCATTGCGGCATGGACAACAGCAGCAAAGGCGAACTTCGATAAAGTTAGCAAACTTCAAAACCAAGCCATGAGAGTTATAACAGGAGGCATGAAGTCAACGCCAATTGTAGAACTTGAAAAGATTACAAAACTGCAATCCATGACCGATAGAAGAGACTGCAGAGCCCAGCTGCAGTCAGAGAAACTCCGAAGACTGACTGACCATCCAATGCACCAGAGACTAAATAATTTGGGAAATGGGAAACTAAAGCGGAGAAACTTTGCAGAAATAGCCAAAGCAAAGATGCACGAAGATCCCATAAACGCACTAACAACACCAAAACCCATCACTACTGTACGAAAACCTACCTGGAGGCAGGATATATTTCCAGAGGTGGTAGAAAATATACCAGGTATTGGAAACAAAAACTGCCAGACTGAAAAAGAAAGGAGAGATACTACCCTAAGCTTCATATCGAAAAGCTACCCAAGCATAGACTGGACCCATGCATACACCGACGGTTCTGTAACAAACAATACACAGAACGGAGGGGCAGGAGCATTCCTGAACCTACCAAATGGCAAACAAATAACACTGTCATTCGCTACTGGTAAGTACACAAGCAACTTCAAAGCGGAGGCAGAGGCACTGAGGGCGGCAGTGGAAGAAATGGTGACACACAATGAAAATGAAAGCCATATAGTCCTGCTTACAGATGCTCTCGCCGTAGTCACAGCGCTAAAAAGCCAGAAAAACACTGAGCTTAATGAATTAAGAGCAGCACTCTGCAAACTGTGCCAGCAGTCCGCACCAAAAAGAGGAGTGGTACAGTGGGTCCCATCCTACTGTAACATCCAAGGCAACGAGGAGGCAGACAGACTGGCAAAAGAAGGTGCAAGACTACCACAACCAGATACTAGTGTGACATATGAAGAGTCAAAAAGGCTTATTAGAGCTAGATACGTGACCAAATGGGAAACAGAACATACTGGCTACACAAAAAACGATGCCTATTACCAGTTGAACAGAAGAGAGCAGGTCGTTGTCTTCAGACCTCGCACTCGCCACAATAGACTGAGGTACCACCTATACAATAAATTGAAGATAGGTGGTACTGACGAATGCATGTGCGGTACTGTGAAAATGACCGCTGAACATCTGCTGCAAAACTGCCCGACATACGAGGATCAGAGAAAGCAGATGTGGGCCATCACCAGTGGCAACACTAGACAAGCTCTATGGCAGTGTCGACAGCCTAAGGATGACGGCTGCTTTTTTCGAAAAAATAGAGGTTGACGTCTGACAGCGTAAGAAGAAGAAGAAGAACCCAATTATCAGACTAGTTAGAGCTTTTGTATAATGTGCAAACATTACTCCAGATCTCAAACAGAAAACATAATTAGGCTGTCATTTTACTGAGCTTGTTCTGTGCTACTCCCTCCCTAGAGAGTTCACTTGGACATCAGTGTGGGAGATCAGGCTGTAGACTACCAGCAAATACAAGCAAAAGACAAACTCACAGAGTTGCAGCTCAGAGTTCGACAGTTGCTTGATCAAGTTGACCAGATTTCCAAAGAGCAAAACTACCAACGGGTATGTACAATGCAAGGTCCATATGCAGTCCGATTGTGTTAACATAACATTGTCTAGTTTAAGATCGTTGCATTTCTTTATATAGGTTTCATATAATGTCTTCCCTTGCGTGTATTTGGCCTATCTTGATCTGTTTTTAATCTTGTGTAGTTTTATTTGTTGCCATTGGTTTGTGTCTGTTCCCATTTAAGTGTTCTTACCATTTATATGCCATTTCTTAATGCAATAGTCTGTATGTCTATCCTAACTGTACATTATTCATAGTTTTCTATATAATATAATTATTCCTGACATGCCTCGTCAGTGTTAGCAGCTCTAAAACAATGCAAAGATAGAGATCTCAAGTGGTGCATGAATACCCTGACACAGCTCTCAGCTGAACACTGAAGGTTGGTCATTCAGTGGATCCCCTCCTACTGCTATATTGAAGACAATGAAGCTGCAGACGGGGATGGCATGGGCTAGTGGTAAAGTGGCACGGCTCACATTCCGAAGGTGCAGGCTTCGATCCCCAACACAGCACCAGCCGTTACCCCGGGGAAGCGGGCCCTTACATAAAATGCATGCCAAAGTCGGATGCACTGGGCCAACAGGCGCAAAGATAAAAACATGCACACCACCTTGGGGAATAGAGAAATAAGGTGAACGCACATTAAAAAAAAGAAATAAAAACTGGAGACAGACTGGCAAAGTGTGGAGGAACTTCCACACAAACAAACCTAAGCATCATATAGAATAAAGCAAAGGCCATAATTAAAGCTAGTTTTAGGGAGAATAGACTGATGAACACCCTCACTTCTGAAAAGAAAACTTCTGTGATTTAAATTAAAGAAGAGCAAGTTGTCATCATCAGAATAGACTCAAGGTCACCTTCGCAACAAAATGAGGATTAGAACAGATGTCCATGTGAGAAGCATACTATGACCATAGAACACATCATACAGAGCTGCAGGCTCACACAGGACAAGAGAGAATAATACCGACCGCTCAAGACAGATGAGAGACAGAAGCAGTAAGGAGATAAAACAGCCTTACAAATAACGGTGGCCTTTGTAAGAGATACAGGGAACTTGATCTGAGGATGAATGACAAAGAAGAAATGAATTATCTCTGCTCTTCTTGCCTCAATATACGCCTGCAGTAAATATTTCTCTACCTCCTGTTTAATAATTGAAACCTGCCACTGCGTACGCAGAAGAAGAAGAAGAAGAAACCTGCCACGTGAACCCAACTGATCCATACAGACAGTGCAGTATGTGGTGCTTGCCCACAGAAAGAATCAACTGAAACTAGAAAAACAGAGGGAAACAATAACAGAGTAGGACAATGACTGCATATATTTTCAGTACTCAAAAGGAAAAACATTCAACCAATCAACAGTAAAGAAAGTTATTTTCTGTTTGATGTGAATGTTTTCAAATTTCTTAAAACAGACTTGTATTTGTAATAGCTCTGTCACTGCTTTGTTTACCAATAAAAACTAATACCTAATACTGGACCATACATCAACTATAAAGCTAATTCTCCCTCCAGTAGGATATCATAAACATTATGTTCAGTATTAAATTAATCACTATGCTTTATAACTATATTACGTTTTTTTAAATGTTTATTATAATTGCTGTTTTTGTTCATTTGTATACTTGTTAATGATTTGCACAAGTTAACTCGCTTGCATAAACAGTAAGTAGTGGTAGCCCTCATGTATTTTATGTGCATCATTTACCACTATGATATACTCTAACACTTATAGCTTGTCAATGCACACATTTAGTATCTGAATTAATTCAGTGAGCGTCAATTATTTTCTTGCAGTACCGCGAGGAGAGGTTCAGGCAGACCAGCGAAAGCACCAACCAACGTGTCTGGTGGTGGGCCATAGTCCAGACACTTGTTCTCTTAATAACTGGCTTATGGCAAATGCAGCATCTAAAGAGCTTCTTTGAAGCCAAGAAGTTGGTGTGAGATAACTTCAATGTAGAATTCTGCAATTTGTAGCTGTACATTCTGTTGTGCTGTATGGTGATGGTTTTTTTTATTTATAGACCAGAAATATATATAGGAGTATTAGTGTTATTGAGTATTCTGTTATTATGTTAGGTTGTCTGCTTTTTCTGAAATAGAACATAAGTGACATCAATTTAAGAACTTGCTGTCTTATCTAGTTTAGAGGAAAAATAGGTACAAATATATTACGGTTGACCCGTATGGGATGGGGGGTGGTTCAGTGTTGTCATAAATGGTAACTGAAAGAGAGTTGTGCATGGAGCTAGCATGTAAAAATAAAAATGGCTACAGAAGCCACTGCAGGAAAGCACAAAGTGTTTTTCCCCAGACCTCTTGAAAGTAGCTAATTGCAGTGGGTCGCACAGTGGTTTATACAAAGAAAACCTGGCCGGGAAGAAGAATGTTAAGGATGACAATAGTTTACAACATTACACAATTGAAGTAATTGGACCATTTCTAGCTCTTCTGCAATTTAGCTGTATATGACATGAACCATAAATGATTTTCAATGTATTCGATTGTAGGGGCATGTTCTGAGAATGTGATGTTGCAGACATTCTTTCTTGAAATGCTCATAATTTGCCAACAGATTATCAATCAGTTTTTGTTTACGATTTAAGAACAATGATTCTTGTCATGTCAGTATCTCAAGATTTCCAAAATAAGTAGTAGCAGGTCACATATACATCTTTTGAATATTTGAGAATTTGTGTTCATTTTATTTTGCTATAAGTCACATGATAACGGAGTGAGGAGATAGAAAAGCATGTGTGCACATGCCTGGCTGACCACGTTTTCTATTGCCCGTCACAGAATGTGTTGATGACAAAGCACAATCTCTGTCGCTGTCACAATAATTCTCATTGAGCGTTTAGATATGAGTTGAGATCTCATCCTCAGTTTCACTCCCGGCTAGGACAGTATTTGAGTGAGAACAGAACAGACTGATTGTGTTTCTCGAATGTACTAGAAGGGGAAATAAGCAGGTATAATCTAGCATTTTTGTTAAGTACTGACAGATATATTTGAGGGGACATAACTGGGATTTTTGTTCTGGTTATGATAAACTAGACCCATGGTTCGCAACCTTTTTTGGAGTCGCAACCCCATTTTATAGAAGCAAAGTGATTCGCGACCCCAATACATTAAAAAGAGGATTTTTATTAGAGAAAAAGAAAACACACACACACCTAAAATAGATTTTTCAGTATAATTCAATATAATTTTAACCTACGGCATATTTAATGTGATAATTGAAATTGTAACTCGTTAACAAGCTTCAAAATGTGCGGTTGAGTTTTCGTTAATGCCAACATAATGTCATTCTCAGCATTTAATCTGTTTCTTGTTTTTGTTTTAAAATGAAGAAGTTCTCACAGATGATATGTGTAGAAGCAAAGGGGAGTAAAACTCGAAACACAAGTTTGTTGACATTTGGAAATGACTGATACATAGCACACCAGAATTGAGTCCGCAATTTTTTCATGAATTAAGTTACGTGCTGAGGAATAGTTCAGCAGATCCAAAACCAAAGTGAATTGTTACATAGTGAGGATTTGATCATAAAGGTTCTGGAATGCTTATAAAACCAAGTTGAATTGTTACATAGTGAGGATTTGTTCATAAAGGTTCTGGAATGCTCATAAAACTAAGTTAAAAAGTGGTGTATTCTTGTACATAACTGAATAAGCTAAACCTGGATATAGCTAGCATCCTAACATGTACATACATGATTTTGTGTCAAGAGGACATGCACAGTCTAGTAATTAAAGTAATTTTAATTGCTGCAATGAATTGGTGACTAAGCAGTTAGGATACTAGTCTCCCACTCAGGGGGAATTGATTTGACACCTCGTAAGGTCCTGGGTTTTTCTATCGAGAGTGAAATGAAAACCGAGGCAAGCAGCCTTTATTCCTCAACCAGCAGTCCGCACCAAAAAGCGTAGTGGTACAGTGGGTACCATCCCACTGCAACATCCAAGGCAATGAGGAGGCAGACAGACTGGCAAAAGAAGGTGCAAGACTACCACAACCAGATACTAGTATGACATACAAAGAGTCAAAACGGTTTATTAGAGCTAGATACATGACCAAATGGGAAACCGAACACACTGGCTACACAAAAAACTATGCCTATTACCAGTTGAACAGAAGAGAGCAGGTTGTGGTCTTCAGACTTCGCACTGGCCAAAATAGACTGAGGTACCACTAATTCAACAAATTGAAGATAGGTGGCACTGACGAATGCCCGTGTGGTACCGGGAAAATGACCGCTGAGCATTTGCTGCAAAACTGCCCGACATACGAGGATCAGCGAGAGCAGATGTGGCCATCACCAGTGGCAACACTAGACAAGCTCTATGGTAGTGTTGACAGCCTCAGGATGACCGCTGCTTTTTAAAAAAAAATAAAGGTTGATGTCTGACTGCGTACGAAGAAGAAGAAGATTCCTCAACCCTGTAAATCTTCCTGGCTTACTCCGGTGGCAGAGAGTGTCATATCCATAGTTTATTTTAGTTGTTCCCTGTCTCCAATATGTTTTGCTCACTAGTCATGATTCTTTGTTTGGTGGCATGAACACATGGGCCTAAAGCTTAGAGCAGTGAACTCAGACTTGTTGTTGTTGAAACAACATAGTTATCTGCTATGATTTAAGCAGGGCCACTTATATGTTTCTTTGTCATTCACTATTTGTTGTTTTTATTTAGTTTTTCTCATTCTTGTGGAATATTTTATATATTTTGTAAAACTATAAACTGGGTGAGAAAGAGGGACCTGATGATGGCAGCAGGCATCTCTGCCACTACATAGACAGAGATTAGGTATTAACCACCCAGGGATGAAATAAAGCATTTGAAATGTGCAGGAAAAACTGCACAACAATTGCTGAAAATATCACAAATGATTACATGGAAAAAGCTTGTATTGTATTTTCAATTTTTTCATTGCATGTGTTAATTAGGACATCACAGTGTATACAAATGGTGTTAATTTTATTGAAGATTCAGCATTATGTAGATATTGATTTCATATGAATATTTATTGGCTGTGCCTTAACATTGACAAAAATCTAAATGGGTTCTATATTATGATTATTTAGTAGGTTATGTCGTTATATTAATTAGATCAAGCCATGTATACCTTGTATGATTGTCTATTGATTGTGCTTTCACATCGCTGCGTTAAGCCTTGTATATCATATATTGATTGTTTCATACCGTTGATTGAACTCCAATAAATATATCTTGATTATTTATGATCTTACTTTCAAATTGATTGAACTCGGCCAGGTGTATCATACATTGATTGTTTACTAACTGTGTCTTCACATTCATTGTTTTAAATTTGGGAGGGGGGGTGTTATTGATTGTGATTTGGTAGCTTGTCAGTGATTGTATTTGAGGGATGTTAATAACAATAGGGAAATCATTATTTCAAACATGAATGAACAAATTAGTATGCTATTTATTGTTAATATTAAAACATGTAAGCATTAAAATGTGCTGAATCTGGGCACATGATTACACAAATTAACTTGAGACTCTCCAAAACTCCACAAGTTAAAGCAAAAGTTTGTAAGTCGCAACACAGTTATTAGTATGTTTAAAAATGTTTCAAGTCTGAAGGATAAAGACCTCATTGTATCTTACAGGGTAGCACAAATGATTGCAAAATGTGGTAAGACCCTTAGTATTGGAGACAATTACATATTACCAGCTGAGGTGATTAGTATCATGATGGAAAGAAGTCCAAGGGACAAAATTACCTATGTCTAGAATTGATGATAGTAAATAATGTTAAATAGCAACTGTGTTATGCTTTGCAATCAACTAAATTTTCATTACAACTTGATGAACGTAAAGTACAAGATGTGTTCAAATGAAACCGGTCCTACGAAGAGTCCAAAAGGCTTATTAGGGCCAGATACATGGCCAAATGGGAAACAGAACATACTGGCTACACAAAAAATGATGCCTATTACCAGTTGAACAGAAGAGAGCAGGTCGTGGCCTTCAGACTCCGCACAGACCACAACAGACTGAGGTACCACCTATTCAATAAACTGAAGATAGGTGGCACTGGTGAATGCACTTGTGGTACAGGGAAAATGACCGCTGAACATCTGCTGCAAAACTGCCAGATATACGAGGACCAGAGAAAGCACATGTTGCCATCACCAGTGGCAACACTAGACAAGCTCTATGGCAGTGTCGACAGCCTCAGGATGACCGCTGCTTTCTTCGAAAAAATACAGGTTGACGTCTGACAGCGTACGAAGAAGAAGAAGAAATGAAACCGGTCAAAACTGCATCAAGTGAACATATGTACAATGCACATGATGATGTCACGTCTGGTGAAAACAGCACATATCAACCGTCAAGTTTGTAAAATTGCATTATCCTCGCACTCATAGTTTCCTCAGTAAACCGTTGAAAACATGGCGGGTGTGATACAGAATCCATCCAGAGTTGATCAGCGAGCGGAGATTTGGTTTCTAACAGCTGAATGATGTCGACCAGTTGACATTCATCGCAGAATGCAAGGAGTGTATGGAGACAAAAGTCTGTCGAAGACATCTGTGAAGAACTGTACATCAATGTTTAAAGAAGGACATGAGTTAATGCAATAATATGCTCTGGACGGATTATGTATCACACCCGCCATGTTTTCAATTTTCTGCTGAGGGAACTATGAGTTAAAGGATAATAAAATTTTGCAAACTTAATGGTTGATATGTGCTGTTTACACCAGAAGTGATGTCATCATGCACATCGTACACATGTTCACTTGTTGCAGCTTGGTCCGGTTTCATTTGAACCCGCCTCGTACGTTACAGTAAAGCCTTGATCCTTACATATGTTACAATTGTAAAGAATGAACAAGTTGTGGGGGAATTGTAATTCTCAAAATTACTGACAACAGATACCAAATATTTGTCAATCCTTGAAATCACTGAAAAATATATTTCATTACAAAAAAACCATTCAAATTTCTAATACTATTGCATGTATGACAGATGGAGCTTTTTCAGTTGTTGGACACCATAATGATTTTCTGGCCCACTTAAAAAATGTGGCACCAAATGTTTTAAGAACTTATTGTGTTATTCATCAGTAAACAACTAAGCGTAAATTCTACAAACTAATTGAGTGTAGCTATCAGTGTCAAAGTCATGGTGATACAATGCTATGCGCCTACCTCAGATTACGAAGACTGCGAGGTTGAGAGCTTCTTCGAGGAATTGCAAGCTTTGGTGAACGAGGTACCGAAGAAGGATATACTGGTGGTACAGGGCGATTGGAATGCCAAAATTGGCGAAGACATGGTACGTGTCTGGAAAGGCACATGTGGAGCATATGGAAATGTGACCACCAACGATAGAGGTCTAAGACTCTTGGAATTTGCGTATTACAATAAGCTGATAGTAGCGAATACGCTGGGACCACACAAAATGTCGCGGTGGTGGATGTGGCACAGCCCAAACAGTACGCTTCATAGTCAAATAGACTATATTTTGGTCCAAAGGAGATTCAGATCTAGCGTCAATAGCGCCCGAACAAGAAGTTTCCCAGAAGCCGATATAGGGAGCGACCACGACTGATGACCATGCATCTCCGACTAAAGAAAATTCTGAAAAGAGAGATATCTAGTCTGCGATTTGATTTGGAGAAGTTGAAGTGCCTGTATGTAGTGGAGACCTTTGGAGCGGTGATGGGGGGACAATTCGCACCTCTCTTGGTTCTAAACGAGGAGGCAGATGTTGAGATGATGACTGAAGCCTTGAATTCGGCTTTACTCTCCACGGCATCTGAGGTTCTAGGTAGGTGCAGGGTTAAGAAGAAAGCATGGATCACGGGTGAAATACTGGATTTATGTGACAAGAGACGACAATTGAAGGGAGCGAAGAAAACACTTGATGGGATTCAGCGATATCGAGAGATAAATGGATCCATAAAGACCAAGATGAAACAGGCCAAGGTGGAATGGATAATGGCTCAGTGCGCAGATATCGAACGAAATCTGGGACGAAATGATGCCAAGGGAGCATATAAATTAGTCAAGGACTTAGTAAGACCTGTCCAAAGTCTAAATTAGACGATTCAGGACAAGAGTGGGAAATGTCTCACAGAAGCTCCCTACATTCGTGAGCGCTGGACAGAGTATACTGTTCGGAGCTATATAAGCATGAAGATCGAGGTGACCCAAGAATTGCAATGTCTCCTGAAGTGAGTCTGCTAGAGGAAAATCAAACGATAACAAGGGAAGAAGTATATGAAGCTGTGAAAATGCTGAAGAGAGGGAAGGCTGTCGGTGTGGATAATATTCCAGCAGAGCTTCTACAAGTGGGAGGTGAGGTGACAATTAATACCCTGACTTACATCTGCAATAGAATTTGGCAGACAGGAGTGTGGCCCACCTGCTGGACAAAATCAGTCATTATACCACTGCCTAGATCAGGAAACCTAAATATGTGTCAGAACTATCGAACAATCAGTCTGATAAGTCATCCAAGTAAAGTTCTCTTGAGGATATTACTTAACAGACTGAATCCTCAGGCGGAGAGTATCATTGCAGAAGAACGAGCGGGAAGGAGTAACATCGAGCAGATATTTAATCTTCGTCTACTGAATGAGAAGTACTCAGAGTATCATCAACCACTCTACCATGCCTTCATTGACTTTCGAAAGGCGTTTGACAGAGTGTGGCATGCGGCGCTATGGTCAACAATGAGGCATTATAAGTTCAACAGTGATATGGTGAGGGTAATTGCAAACCTTTATCAGCAGGCGACCAGCGCTGGTTCCGTACGACGGTGGGTGTGAGACAGGGATGTATACTCTCCCCAACAATCTTCAATATCTTCTTGGAAAGAATAATGGAGACAACCTTAAAAGGACATGTTGGCACGGTTTCAATAGGTGACAGGCTTATCACAAACTTCTGCTTTGCTGATGATATTACTGTATTGGCAGGCACAGAAAGGGAACTCCAGGAGTTGATTGGTAGATTGGATAGAACGGCCCTGAGTTTTGGTATGGAAATAAATGCTGATAAAACGAAGCTCATGACCAATAACGTAGCAGGGTTTCAATCTGTCATAGAGGCAAATGGGCAGGTACTTGAGGTGGTGAAACGTTTCAAATTTCTTGGATCATTGATCAGCGAAGAGGGTTCGAAGCCAGAGGTAATTGCAAGAATAGCACAAACAACAGCGGCGCTGACTAGGCTGCAAGCTATATGACGAGACAAGCGCCTCGCCCTCTGCATAAAAGTCAGACTACTGTGCTCTTTGGTGCTGTCAATATTTCTGTATGCCTGCGAGACCTGGACCATTACAGCAGATATCCAGGGCAGGATACGCAGCAATGGAAATGCGGTGCTATAGAAAACTCCTAAATGTTACATATAAAGATCGTGTCACGAACGTAAACATTCGTCAGAGAGTTGAAGACGCTATTGGTCCTTTTGAAGATTTATTCACAGCTATCAAAAGATGAAAGATGGCCTGGTGTGGGTACGTCGCGAGGTCCAACGGAATTCCCAACTCGATACTCTTTGTATCCGTACCGGGACAGAGAGGGCATGGATGTCCAAGGAAGAGATGGGTGGACAACATCACTGAGTGGTCAGGCCTTCGTCCCGGTGAGATACGTCAGGCGGCGACAGACATAGAGGGTTGGCGTGGGATTTTCATGTCTTCATGTGTGCCCCAACGACCTGATGGGTTACGGGATGAACTGAACTGAATCAGTGTTATTAATATAAAAGCAAGACACATGCTTGAATTATAGATTATTTTGTAAATGTTATAATGACAATGATGATGATTTTAACCTCTTCTCCTAAACATGGAAGAAAGATGCTGTTCAAAGGCAATTATTTGATACGATTGGGAAGTTTCTTGGTTTAATAAACGCCAAACAGTTTAAGTGTTACTCGGATTAGGAAAGCAGGGCTGGGAGTCAAAACAGTTTAATGTTACTCTAAATAGGGAAGCAGGGCTTGGGGCCAAACAGTTAAATGTTACTCTGAATAGGGAAGCAGGGCTTGGGGCCAAACAGTTAAGTGTTACTCTGAATAGGGAAGCAGGGCTTGGGGCCAAACAGTTAAATGTTACTCTGAATAGGGAAGCAGGGCTTGGGGCCAAACAGTTAAATGTTACTCTGAATAGGGAAGCAGGGCTTGGGGCCAAACAATTAAGTGCTATACTATATATAAAAGCAGGACTTATGGTCAAACAGTTACGGTAGTGTTAATAATAATGACAATAATAGGCCACTTCCACCTTCCAAGTAAGTCATAAAAGGCGGCTAAAAAAGGTTGCCAAAACATGGAAACAGGCTACCTGCAAAGGGACCAGATCGAGTAAAGTCAATGCTTCCCATTTGAATGGAACTGAATGACTGCAAATGCTTGGAAACGGGTCTTCTTTAAAATAGGCTACTTTATGCAGAAAGGATAATGATGACGAAATAGCAATGGATTTGTAGTGAGAAATCTGGAGGAGGAATCTCTGTTGTAAAGCAAGGTCATTTCCAATCATAGTAAATACATCCGGTAAAAGAATGCAGGTTGAGGTAGGTACTTCAGCTGGATTGTACCTATCTGAGACCCTATTAGTCAGGTCAGTTATCGTGTATGTCTTCAAATCATTGCCAAGGAAACCACAGAAGCGATGACCAGAGCAGAAGTTGGTAGAGACCACACACCTTAATGGGCTTGATTTCCTGTTCTAGTCATTACGGGGTTTACGACAAGCAACGAAAAAGCTGACTGTTAGCATCAGGGCCAGCAACCCAGAGCTACCAAGACCCTTCTCTACCGCTATGGGGTGGTCCTGGATAACAGAGAAGCCTGGCTTAGGAGACGGGATCAAAGAGGGGAGGCATCTGGTACACAGACTGGCTAAGGAGAAGGGATCGAAGAGGGAAGGCTAACCCGGTACCCAGACTGGCTAAGGAGAAGGGATCGAAGAGGGAAGGCTAACCCGGTACCCAGACTGGCTAAGGAGAAGGGATCGAAGAGGGAAGGCTAACCCGGTACCCAGACTGGCTAAGGAGAAGGAATCGAATAGGGAAGGCATCCGGTACCCAAAAATGTCATGCTGAAGTCAGATGTGTTGGACCAAAATGTGCAAATATCACAGTCAAGCTGTAAAATACAACACAACGCATTCTGTTCTCTGGACTGCATCCTGCTACTTGCAAAGCTCTTTTCAGGACTTGGTAGCGGGAGTTTAAGAAGAATAAGAACGAAGTCACAACTTGTCTATGAAGTGGGATGGCGAGTTCCCTTCCTTTATACATTTTCTTCACTAACAGTAAGCCAGGTGCAAATTGACAGCTGGGTCGACTAGCGTGTCGCTAACAGAAGTTTACCCAGTACATTCCCTATGATATGCTGGTGTTCCACTTCTATGCGGATTAGATACACTAAAGAAACATGAAGTAGAAATATGAATGGTCACAGAAGTAAATGTAGTCTCCCTACGACGTTTAATGGACGGATGAGATGAGATCACTATCTGTTGGATGATGTCACTCAGTTCAGTTCATCCCGTAACCCATCAGGTCGTTGGGGCACACACGAAGACACTCCCAAAATCCCACGATATCCCTCTCTGTCTGTCGCCGCCTGACGTATCTCACCGGGACGAAGGCCTGACCACTCAGTGATGTTGTCCACCCATCTCTTGGACGTCCTCGCCCTCTCTGTCCCGGTACGGAACCAAAGAGTATTGAGTTGGTAATTCCGTTGGACCTCGCGACGTGCCCGCACCAGGTCATCTTTCGTCTGATAAGTCATCCAAGTAAAGTTCTCTTGAGAATAATACTTAACAGACTGAAACCACAGGCAGAGAATATCATTGCCGAAGAACAAGCGGGCTTTCGAGCGGGAGGGAGTACCAGCGAGCAGATATTTAACCTTCGGCTAATGAATGAGAAGTACTCAGAGTATCAACAACAACTCTACCATGCCTTCATCGACTTTAGAAAGGCGTTTGACAGAGTGTGGCATGCGGTACTATAGTCAACAATGAAGCATTATAAATAAGTTCAACGGTGATATGGTGACGGTAATTGCAAACCTTTATGAGCAGGCGACAAGTGCAGTCTCGGTAGAGGGAACGCTAGGCGATTGGTTCCGTACGACGGTGATGACACAGCAATAGATGAAATGCCGATCAGCCAATCGCTTAAGTTTTATTTCAGATGTGAATCGTGCAGGAAGTGTCGACTGAAAGGAGGTAGATGCAGTGTATGCAATCAGAAAGCTACTGGAACCATAATATCTATATCCTTTGCTATTTGCAAGAACATCTATTTATCTTTCCAGAGTTTGTGAATGCAATTTATATATATATATAAATTGTATTAATTTCCAGTCCAGGGTTATACCAGCCGCTGATCAGATTTGCTCACGAATTTTGTGTTTTATATATATATATATATATATATATATATACATATTAATACATACATCCCGAGTGGTCTACAGCGGTCTTTGTGTATAACAAGGACAAGAATAGCATGTTTACATTTTGAGATACTAAGAACGATGAGTTTGCTAATTACTAAAGGTGCAATGGAAGCAGTTGAGCTGCTCGCAAACGGCACACTGAAACTGCATAATGTTGACAATTTGTGAAAGATAGTTGTGATACTGATCAACATATTTGTCACTTGGCGGTCAATAAAGGGTATCTAAAATATGATGTCATGCAATTCTGCTTCATTTTCCCACCCAAACAATCGTTACACAGTATCACAAAAACCCGAAAACATCTTCCCCATCTCCGTATCTCTCTCTCTCTCTCTCTCTCTCTCTCTCTCTCTCTCTCTCTCTCGCTACTCTCTTACCATGACGTCACACATAAACCCCAGAATGAACAGGCTAATAGATGTACATAAGCTGCTTAAGGCTTGACGCCTCTGTATCTGCTATCCTTTCATGCAGTAGATAACTGCCCTTGTTAAAGAGATGTCAGATGATGAAATAACCACTTTAATGTGCATTATCCAGTGGTCTGCCGAGGTCTTTGTGCATGATAAGAATAGCACCACTGCTCCACAGAGAGCCTGTTGCAAGAGGCGACTAACTGCGTGACATGGCATAGCACCGGCCATGGTTAGGTGGTTTGTTAAGAGCAGGTGCCTAACAGGTTGCGGGACTAATTTGCTCTAGTATTTGAGTCTATTGAGATGGACTCACACATCAGTTAACCACCCTCCGCGGCACTTGTCCCAACACAACGAAGTAATAAGCTGCTCGAGCCTAGCCAGCTAAGCAGGAAATCCTCATCCCGGCTACATCCAATTCATGCCAAAGCTGGGACCTGCACAGGGACATCCACCTCTGTAGACGTACGAAGCTGGGACCTGCACATGGACATCCACCCATGTAAACGTACAGAGCTGGGATCTGCACATGGACATCTATACATGTATACGTACGGAGCTAGGACCTTCACATGGACATCTACACCTGTAGACATACAGAGCTGGGACCTGCACATGGACATCTACACCTGTAGACGTACAGAGCTGGAATCTGCACATGGACATCTACACCTGTAGACATACGGAGCTGGGACCTGCACATGGACATCTACACATGTAGACGTACAGATCAATTAAGATGTACATTCTCGTACTGGTAGTTGTTGTCATGCACCACTTTGCTCAGCCCCATCATGTATCTCTTACTCTAGCAGAAAAGGCTAATCCCGAATTTTCTCCATGAAGCACCCATTCATCGGCATTTATACATCAGAATCATCTAGAGTATCTTCAACTTTTCAACTCTCTGTATTTCATGTCAAAGGTGATGATCACTCGGATATAGTCTGTGCTTTAATCACCAGTGTTTTCATGCGGTGGATATCTTCACCTACCTAGACAGCAACCTTCTGTAGAAACCATAATCGACCCTTCCATACAAACCATAATCGACTCTGAGGTGAACAGTTTGCTAAGCAAGCACTGTGCTGGAAGACTGCCAGCAAATGTTTGGAACCAACAAGAATCAAAACATCAGTATCGCCACCAACGTAAAAGTGTAAGGCGCGGTAGTCCTAACCAGCCTTCAGCATGTCTGTGAAACATGGACAGCGTATAACAGACATGCTAGACAGTTAAACCGTTTCCACATGGGATCGCTCCTCAGCTGCTCAGAATTAGATTACAGGACAAAGCGACATCCCAACAGATCAAACAAAGAGGGGAGTTAAAAATGGACGTGACATATTGTTTGCATGTCCGAAGTTTCCTCCCTTTTCTCCAACCCCCTTCCCCCAATCGCCTTTTCCTTTTACAAGGTGCTCACGTCACCAAGCGAAGTATCATTGCCGAAGCTCAGAGAAAGCGAGCTACAATAAAGAACATGACGCTCGACTACCCCCACAGTTGAATCCTTACACGAGAGCACAAATCTGACGATGTCGTCTTCTTCGATTGCGATAGGTGAATATTATTAATCGCCAGGGTGAATAAATGAAACTCGAACATGTATCGAACATGTATCGAACATGTATCGAATATTGCTTATCCTTTGTGGTCCACACGCATTTCTCCAATCTGAATATCTTGGAACCTTTCGCAGTGTCACCATGACAGTGTTAGAATACATTACCGTCTATAGTCACCATGACAGTGTTAGAATACATTACCGTCTATAGTCACCATGACAGTGTTAGAATACCTTACCGTCTATAGTCGCCATGACAGTGTTAGAATACCTTACCGTCTATAGTCGCCATGACAGTGTTAGAATACCTTACCGTCTATAGTCGCCATGACAGTGTTAGAATACCTTACCGTCTATAGTCGCCATGACAGTGTTAGAATACCTTACCGTCTATAGTCGCCATGACAGTGTTAGAATACCTTACCGTCTATAGTCGCCATGACAGTGTTAGAATACCTTACCGTCTATAGTCGCCATGACAGTGTTAGAATACCTTACCGTCTATAGTCGCCATGACAGTGTTAGAATACCTTACCGTCTATAGTCACCATGACAGTGTTAGAATACCTTACCGTCTATAGTCGCCATGACAGTGTTAGAATACCTTACCGTCTATAGTCGCCATGACAGTGTTAGAATACCTTACCGTCTATAGTCGCCATGACAGTGTTAGAATACCTTACCGTCTATAGTCACCATGACAGTGTTAGAATACCTTACCGTCTATAGTCGCCATGACAGTGTTAGAATACCTTACCGTCTATAGTCGCCATGACAGTGTTAGAATACCTTACCGTCTATAGTCACCATGACAGTGTTAGAATACCTTACCGTCTATAGTCGCCATGACAGTGTTAGAATACCTTACCGTCTATAGTCACCATGACAGTGTTAGAATACCTTACCGTCTATAGTCGCCATGACAGTGTTAGAATACCTTACCGTCTATAGTCACCATGACAGTGTTAGAATACCTTACCGTCTATAGTCACCATGACAGTGTTAGAATACCTTACCGTCTATAGTCGCCATGACAGTGTTAGAATACATTACCGTCTATAGTCACCATGACAGTGTTAGAATACCTTACTGTCTATAGTCGCAATGACAGTGTTAGAATACCTTACCGTCTATAGTCGCCATGACAGTGTTAGAATACATTACCGTCTATAGTCACCATGACAGTGTTAGAATACCTTACTGTCTATAGTCGCCATGACAGTGTTAGAATACCTTACCGTCTATAGTCGCCATGACAGTGTTAGAATACCTTACCGTCTATAGTCGCCATGCCAGGTAATTAAACCACTTTCCACATGAACTGCCTGCGGAAACTGCTGAGGATTAGATGACAGTGTTAGTGCGATCTGGCATGTCCAGTATACACAGCATGATACGTGCAGTACAGCTGAGATGGGCTGGCCAAGTGGTACTCATGTCGGATCAAAGTCTACCAAAAGAGCTCCTCCATGTTGAACTTTAAAATGGCAACAGAGCAAGTGGTAGGCAGCGGAACAGGTACAAGGCCACACTTAAGAGATCACCGATCCAGTACGGTATGATGACTGGAAAAAAATCGCCACCAATCGCACAGACGGGCGCAGCACTATTGCTGACGGTGTTCAGAGACATGAGGCATCAAGAATAGATGAGGCCATCCAGAGATGATCGCTCCGCAAGTCAGCTCACATCAACCCTTCTTCAACTCCAGTGGAAGGATGTGTCTTATTTCCCTGTACAAAGTGCAATAGACAACACAAGGCTCAGATTGGCTTATTTATCCATCTTCGAACTCATGAGAACAGTTTACAGGGAATGCTAACAAGGTGGTCCTCATCGATTACGATGGACGAACAACAATGTTGCTGTTGTTGTTGAGTGCCCACAATGAGTAAGTTTACTCTGTTGTGCGCCCTAAAAAGGACGTTAAGTGGCTGGTTGTCGTAGCTTTCTTCCTATCCCAAGCGTTTTGATGAAGGTGGACCGGGGTCTTCCAGGCGGTTGTGCTATGTTTGGCTTCATCTGCGTGTCGCTCACTACTACGGGGATCACGTCGAACCTCACCTTGTTAAGCCAGACTGTTATCCTCGACAACAGCCTGTTTCCAGGACAACCAACGAGGAGGTCAGGTGAGAGTCTTGGCTAGTATATTTCTCCGGAACCTGGCTAACATTGTCTGATCAGTGTGTTTTGCCTGACCAGACGTTAGTCTAATTGTCCCAACAACAATGTTAGAATATCTATTCTATGTATCAGCGAAAAAAATGAGTCATAGAAAAGGGGAGATAAGCAAGTAAATAATGTGGTACATAACAATACTTTCAAATAGATGACAATGATAATGTTGTGTGACGGCACATTTCTTTAATCTCCCTGACCTCTTCTCTCCTTGTCACAGAATGTTGACACCCCCCCCCCCCACCCCCCAATGCATCAGGATGTCACATGATAACACCTCAATTCTTTCTTTCTCTCATAATATCCCAGCAAATCTCGGCTTTGTGTGTGTAAACATCCGTGTCTTGGCGGGTATTTCGTCTGACTTCCCTATATTATTGATTGTTCATGTTCAATATGAACGGGAATACAAACCTGGGAACACAGAAACAGACAATGCAACCTTTCAAACATGACGTAACAGCTGATGGAGGATTGTATTTAGGACTGGCTATCTCATCGAGTCAGACAATTGCTACAGAATCCACCAGGGAGCCAAGTTCTGCGTCAGGCCACGGGCCATATACTGACCAAGACTACAGTAGACGTCCATGCCGTGCACCTGCAAATATGCTGTATTACAGCAGCCTGGACAGAGAAGTGAAGATCGACACTGTAATCCCCATAGTAAGCTTCATGAGAAGCCTTACATTACACTATAGCGAGGATGACCCAGATTCACCTTCTTGAGTACACGCCGGGATGTAATATGATGAGCCACTACAAGGGTAAAAGAAGAAGTAGATAGACAGACAAGACTACCGGACAAACAAATGACTGAAATCTGTTCTTCTGTGTGCTCGCTGTTTATTTTATTCTCAGACAAAACTGGAACGCTAGCTTGTCGACCAGACTGGAACATGCTGTTTATGAGTCGAACAAATCGAGGGTTCTGTTCAATCTCTCAGGTTCTGAAGAGCTGTGTTTCTTGTGTTGAGGTGACTGAAATAGAAGAGATAATATCAAGTCAGATCTAAGTCGCCCTAAGCTGCAACAGATCAACAATGGATTACACAATTGTCCGAAAAACAGTTATTTGAAGAACTTACAGTAGGCAGTCGTTCAAGAGGCAGACGTTTTAAGTGGGTGGATATTACCAGCATATCGATTGGAAAAAGCCTTTCAGATTGCACTTACAGTAGGCAGTCGTTCAAGAGGCAGACGTTTTAAGTGGGTGGATATTACCAGCATATCGATTGGAAAAAGCCTTTCAGATTGCACTTACAGTAGGCAGTCGTTCAAGAGGCAGACGTTTTAAGTGGGTGGATATTACCAGCATATCGATTGGAAAAAGCCTTTCAGATTGCACTTACAGTAGGCAGTCGTTCAAGAGGCAGACGTTTTAAGTGGGTGGATATTACCAGCATATCGATTGGAAAAAGCCTTTCAGATTGCACTTACAGTAGGCAGTCGTTCAAGAGGCAGACGTTTTAAGTGGGTGGATATTACCAGCATATCGATTGGAAAAAGCCTTTCAGATTGCACCATTGCGGCAACAGATAGGGTACACTGAAGATCCACTGCAGCCGACCTTCGATGTGGGGATGGCACTTGAACTGATCTGAATAATAGGCTTAATACATACATTGTATGTGGCTGTGGATGTTTATGTGATAGGTCTCTCCAACAAAACCTTATTTAACACTTAGTCATATATCTATATACAACAGTGTGCCATCCAGTACGTACTTATATATTCCATACTAATAAAATTATTTCTCATTAGGGATCAAATGCGGTTGTTCGTCACATAAGAGGGTAAGAGACGGAGATACAGAGAGGGTGAGGTGGGGGGGGGGGGGGGGAGGGGGTAGAGAGAGATAATGGAGGAGAACTCTGTATTAATCAACACAGACAAAGTGAAGTTTTGTGCACACATCGTATATTTTGTCTGTTTCCCAGTCACTTCTCTGACCCTAAGGCTGTCAATCATGCTTCTCCACGCGGATCGATTTCTTGCGCATTAGACTTCTTAATTGAATTGTCTCCCGCCGCTCCTGTTTGTTTTTATTTCCCCTTAGCCAGCCCATTGCATTATTTTCCCCAGTTACGTTAATCTTTCTTTGGATGAAAACAAAACAAAAAATATTTGTAAGAATTGCACATGTCAGTTTTCAAACCATTTTCTCACACAGACAATATGGGCCATACTTATTTTGCAGCTGACCTAGTTTCCACTACATTATCCCAAAGATGCGTTTATTGGTCAGAATGTCTGACCTAGACATTCTGTCTTTATCTGCCATCATTATCCAGTGTTAGGTTCCCACTTCCATTCCAGTAACTGTCTGCAACATTTACATTTCAACATTTAAGATAATCTGCACTTTACTACATTATTTTCGTTATTATTTTGTTGCTTGACTATTCGCCCCATTTCTACCCTGAGGTGTAGATATCTTTATTTCTTTTTCTTTTAGTTTATAGATTTTACATGCTGTACTCGCCCTAAATGCTTTCAGTCCACTCATTTGACATGTCTAACAGGATTATCCGTTGCTAAATTTACTGCCCTTTCGATGATTTTTAAGATATGATCGTTGCTGTTTCTGTAATACTATACCATATATTGTCACTTCTTTGCGTGCACGGAGTTTTATCATATGGATAAATAAATGAAGTGAATAAAATTGTTTACACTAACTAATGTTTAGTATAAAGGATACATTCATGAATTTGGCTTTAAAAGTTTCTTTCGGCAACACCTCTTATTAACCGATGTTTGTCCATCCGTCCTGTCACCCTTTCCCAGATGTCCCATACTCTGCCGCGATCTCTTATTCCATAACAATTGTTCTAAGTCTGTATCTCGAACACGAAGTCCGTGGGCCAGATGTATGCTGCCTGCTCCCTAATCCTTACCATGTGGCCCACGACTTAACTTGGGGGACTTCACAATTTAGGTTATGGGAATATTCCCAAATAACGCGTCACGCAAAAGAGAACACGTAGGAGGAGAGATGGAGAGAAAATTCCCACATTTTGTGACGAAATATGAGGTCACGAAATCAATGTTGTTATTCTATTGTAAAGTACTCAACCAAATGATGATGATTTGTGTTTTGCTAATTGCTACCAGCGTCAAGTATCGCAGTCATTTAGGTGAACGAGGTAAACCAATTGGCAACAAGCTAGAAAGACACAACTTGACGTTTGAGAAAAATTGTTTGGTATAAATATAATTAAAGCTGAGTACAGACAATTTTCCAACCGTTTAAATTCGATTGAATTTCCATTCCAATAACTAATGATAATTAAGTGACAAAATGAATTTCTCATTCTCTCAGTGGAAGAGCATCTTTGTTTTGAGATATTAAACCTAAAGACAGAAATAATTCACTGACAAATGTTTCACAGTTGAACTTTTTGTTGATTAATTTTAAATATTGTTGTTATTTGATAAAACGTAAACGCTAGTTGGAGTTGAAGGGATTAGTGTGATTAATTTACATCCAGTTTTGTTGTTCTTTTAAATATCAAATACATTTTTTGTAAAATGTTAACTAGTCAAATAAAAGGCAAGACTAAATACCATTTTTCACTTTGGAAATATTAATCTATCTATATTTACACAATAAAAGCACCAAAACTTCAATCCACCAAGCCCGGACTAACTTTGCAATCTGCAGATGACATTCTCATATACACAAGTGGCTCCAATAGACAAGATACCTTGCAAGTAATCTCACTAGACAAGAGATGACATGGGTAAACAATATCTCTTGCAGGTAATCTCACTAGACACGAAATGGCATCGATAGACAACAAACCTTGCAAGTAATCTCACTAGACAAGAAATGGCATCGATAGACAACATACCTTGCAAGTAATCTCACTAGACAAGAGATGGCATCGATAGACAACAGACCTTGCAAGAAATCTCACTAGACAAGAGATGGCATCGATAGACAACAGACCTTGCAAGAAATCTCACTAGACAAGAAATGACATAGGTAAACAATATGCCTTGCAGGTAATCTCACTAGACACGAAATGGCATGGATAAACAATATGCATTGCAAGTAATCTCACTAGACAAGAAATGGCATTGATAGACAACAGACCTTGCAAGAAATCTCACTAGACAAGAAATGACATGGGTAAACAATATGCCTTGCAGGTAATCTCACTAGACACGAAATGGCATGGATAAACAATATGCATTGCAAGTAATCTCACTAGACAAGAAATGGCATGGATAAACAACAGACCTTGTCATCAATGTTCTCGTAACAGACTTTAAAAAAAAAATTGATTTGGGTGGTCGGCCCCAAGCTTACCTTTTAAACTCTAGGTGAGTTGTCCGTGTTTAGTTTTTTCCCTCCTCCATGACCTATCCAACTTGAATGAGTGACCCTTCTGGAAGCTTTCACTTCCGTTGGTTTAGCTCATGTGATCATTGAGACATACAAGCTCCCTCACCACCATTTCAAGGTAACGAACGTAAGGGAGTGTCTGGTATTTAGTAGTCTTATATTTGTATATGTTTCTATTGTCTGAATTGGTGTAGTCTTCATTCATCCTGTTATTATCCTTAAGACTCATTTTTGAAATTTGTTTAGGTGTGTCGTATTTATTTTTGATGCCGTGGTCCAGGCTGTCATGCCGAATTCGAGTACCAGTCTGACTGTACCAGTATATACATTTTCATGGATATTGCTCTTTGCACCACAGCTTGCTTCGTTCAGCTTCTTCATAAGAGACAGTTTTTTTCTGCTTGTTTTTTTGTTCTATCTTATGTATGTCTTCCCTCCAAGCGACTCTCTTGTACATTTTTACTCCAAGATAAGTAAGGGTATGGGGACAGTTCTGGGATGCACTAGAGATACTCCCATTACTGCCATGAGATTCCTGCTTGATTTTCCAAGCAACAAGGTGCGACATCAAGTAGCGCAGTAAAATCATACGCCAACGTTGCTAACAACGAACACCGTCCTTTGCACTAAGACTTTGATACACTCACAGACAGACGCATTAAGCGAGGAAGATCATGGATGGCAGAGGCAGAAGACTCCCTGATGATAGTCTGTGTATTAGAAGAAGTGGGAAGAGGTAGTGAATGGGTAGAAGTGGGTAACAAGAGCCCCCTGATAAGTGTGGTGAGACAACTGAGCAGAGAGTGGGGCTGCATTAGGACAGAAGCTTCAATACAGGAACTGATCCAGCAAGACTCAAGACAACAAGACCCAGTTCTGTACACAGCGGGCTCCACCAACAGAGATGTCAACAGGTGCGGTTGAGATTTTGTCAGCTACCAAAATGACAGGGAGGTGGTTGAGAAATCAGCTGCCTACTCCACTACCACATCGGGTATGAGGATGGAGATTGTTGGGGTAACAGAGGTCCTAACTTTATTGGTGACGCAACCGGTGAAACACGCAGTGATACTGTCAGACTCGCAGGGTATGCTCCGAAAGATAGATAAGTGCATGCTAAGAAAGGAGTTGGCCTCTCTTCTGAGCAACTCTGGTGTACAAGGTGTTACATGGATCTACTGCCTAGGACATGCAGGTGGCTGTGACAACGAAAGCGCTGATGCAGTGGAGGTACGAGCAGTGGTAAACGACGCGGTGATGACGAGAGACATAGTTTAAGAAATAATTTGGGTAGATTTTTATCTTGAACGTTTGAATTTTGTCCGGATAGCGGCCTACTCTTTTCGATTTCTAACTACCATAGGATTTTTAGCGAGCTCGACACAAAACGGGAATCCGATTTCACTATTCAGAGATCAGGGGCATTTTTACCAAAGGATCAACGTGAAAATAATCCCGGTCTCCACCGTGATTTGAACCCGCTACCTCCAGCACTCGGAGCGGGAAACCTTACCTCGAGATCACTGAGCCTCATCAATCTATATAGCTGTTCACAAATATTGAAATCATATTTTCCCATAACTTTTTCTGAGCCTTTGTGGCCAAATACAAATATTCACACAATTCACGCATCTTAAGAAAAATGAATAAATTGTAACCTTAATGTGCGTTTATGAATCTCTCATGATTCCATTTCAAGGACATGATAACATAGTTGTAATAGAAAAAAATAGTTCCGTAATATTTGCTGCCGTTATGGATGACGAGTTTTACGAGTTTTGAACGAGGTCTCCATTTCTGTGACGTGGAATGACCAGATTCCTCTCTTGTCTTCCATAACTGTTAACTGTGCGCCCATTACTGCTCGACAAGAAGCGATTCCGATCTTTCCCTAACAAAAGTTTAGTGTAAATGGCATATTGAACAATAATATATGTATATATAAACTATTACTGTCTTTACAATAACGGTACAGGAGATATACAAGTAAAATGACAGAGAGAGGGACAACGTGACAACTAGAGACATGGATAGAAAGAGTGAGAGATAGAGAGATAGAATTGATAGAGAGAAGCAAATTGGGAGAGAGGCAAAGCGATGGGGAGAGAGATGATGCGAAAGAGGCTGGCTAAGAAAGAGAGAGACAATTAAGGAGATACACATAGAGAGAAAGAGAAGTAGAGAGAGGTAGACAGAGAGACAAATCGATGGGGAAAAAGATAAAGCGAAAGAGGCTGACTGAGAAAGAGAAAGACACGGATATATCAAATAGAGAGAGAGAGAGAGAGAGAGAGAGAAGGAGAAGATATAGAAAGGTTGATATAAACACGTACACATCAGACAACATCGACATTACAGAATCTGTAATAAAGCGTAATAAAGCCAACGAAATGAGAAATGAGTTAAGAATAACGTCTCTGGACCGCTCTAGCTGACCGACATTTCTGCACTACCAATGTAATGGCATTTTGATTTAACAAAATAAAAATGAAAACAGAATTACACAATCTTGGCAGTATTTCAGAAAAGTAATTAAGATGTCTGCCGTAGGGATAGCCATACCAAACAATATCTGAAAATATTATTAGAGATTTAAAAAGTAATATCAGCCAACACGATCTTCGTCAATATGAAAGGTCAAAACATTGTGAACATAAAGTTAGAAGGCCAGTAGTTAGTAGTATGTTCTTTACAGAATGTGGCTTCTTACAATGATCACCTATGTGGCTGTTATACGTTTCTTGGCAAGTATGCAGTCCGGTAGGTTGCCATTACTTTCCGTACGTGGAGGAGCAATCCTCTGAGAAAAAAACCAGTGACTGTCAAACTGAGCAAGGTGGAAATCGAACCTGGTGCGTTGTGATTGTTGAAACCTAGCGAGTTTCAGCCCTAGAACACGCAGCAACAGGCCAGTAACAACATTAAAGTAGTATATCTATGAGCTGCGCTGATTGGATAATCTATTACCATCAAATCATTTCTTTAAACAAAAATATCACTGCGGCCTGTACTCCTTGTTCATACAGGTATGTGAGTGTGTGTGGGCGTGTTTGCGTGTTCACATGTGTATGTTCGTGCTTGTGCGTGCGCGCGTTTATGTGTATGCGTGGGCGTGAATGCGCGCGCGCGTGTGTGTGTGTGCTTGTATACATGGGTGTGTGTGTGTGTGTGTATGTATAAGTGTATGAATGTATGCATGCATGTATGCATGTGTGTGTGTGTGTGTGTGTATGTTTGTATATGTGTGTGCATGTGTGCGCGTATATGTGTCTATGTATGATGTGTCTTCGTGTGCGCGTTTGCGTGTGTGTATGTATGTATGTATGTATGTATACATGTAACAGTGTATGTGTTTATGTATTTTGGTGTGATTGAGAGATAAGGCATTCGCCTCACAAGTGATGAACGGAAACGGTCGCCGATCGAATACGGCAAGTTTCATTCAAGCTACCCCTTGTGTCAAGGGTGGTGAGACCAGAGTATATGCATCCTGAGTTACATCCAGTCGTCTTGACTTATTTCTTGCCACTAGTCCAAGGTAGTTCGGGACCAGAGAGTGAGGTTGATGACCAGCGTAGTTTCTTCATCACTATAATCCAAATATAGAGCAAGTTACATCATCAAGACAGAACCGTCTCATCATGTCACCATCATCGCTTGCGATGTGGAAATAACTGCATGTATTTATGTTAGAGAGGATTGACTCTTTTTAAAAAAAAGATGTTATGTGAGGAGAGAGGTTGAGCACGCTATAATTGCAGCAACATTGTTGAAAAGTTAGACAGTCGACATTGTTGAGAAGATGGACAAACAGTCGACATTGCTGAGATTGACAAACAGTCGACATTGCTGAGAGATGGACAAGCAGTCGACATTTTTTTAGAGATGGACAAACAGTCGATATTGCTGAGAGATGGACACACTCGACATTGTAGAAATGATGGACAAAAAGACGACATTGCCGAGAGATGGACAAACAGTCGACATTGATCAAAGATGGACAAACAGTCGGCATTGCTGAGAGATGGACACACTCGACATTGTAGAAATGATGGACAAAAAGACGACATTGCCGAGAGATGGACAAATAGTCGACATTGCTGAGAGATGAAATGCTGGACTGCATAACATTACAGCATTTTAATATTGTCAGCAGTAGGGTTTTTATGGAAACATCACTCACACCATAATGTTATGGAGGTCCGTAAATCGCATACGTCACTCGTTATGGAGGTCCGTAAATCGCATACGTCACGCGTTATGGAAGTCCGTAAATAGCATTTGCCACGCGTTATGGAGGTCCGTAAATCGCATACGTCACTCGTTATGGAGGTCCGTAAGTCGCACACGTCACCCGTTATGGAGGTCCGTAAATCGCATACGTCACGCGTTATGGAGGACCGTAAATCGCATACGTCAAGCGTTATGGAGGTCCGTAAATCGCATACGTCACGCGTTATGGAGGTCCGTAAATCGCAAACGTCACGCGTTATGGAGGTCCGTAAATCGCATACGTCACACGTTATGGTATTCGACTAAGATGGATACGAAAGAGTGAACCCCCAAAATACCCACACATTTTCGTTGAAATTGGTCATGGTACCATCACTCCAGATGCACTCCACGCAAAAAAGTATAACTTAGTCGCATAGCATACACTACCGCAGTATCTTCGCTCCATTTTTACCTCCGTGTGCAAACTACTGCAACATCCTCGCTTCATTTATAGCTTCAACAGCAGGCGCTATCATAGTAGCTTAGCTTCATTTATATCTAGCATAACAGACTCTGCACTTCATTGTGCGAGCTATCAGCTTTGGTCAGTTGACGCAACCAGAGACCTCCGTTGTCATCCTTAGATGTAAGACGTTTGCCCTTTTACAGCTGAGTAAACTTGAGCGTGTCGATTCAGTGGTGCTCTAATGCTTGTGTCATTCAAAAACTTGCAGAAAGTCTACACCAAATCATTCACATATGTTTGCAATAATGGTTTCCTTACCTGATGATGTTGCTAGGTCCATGCATAATAATGTTGCTACCCCTATATGAAATAGGGTTGTTACCCCTATATGTAATAGGGTTGTTACCCCATGTGTAATGAGGTTGCTACGTCCATGTGTAATGGGGTTGTTACACCCATGTGTAATAAGGTTGTTACCCCCAAGTGTAATGATGTTGTTAGGTCCATGTGTAATGAGGTTGTTAGGTCCATGTGTAATGAGGTTGTTAGGTCCATGTGTAATGAGGTTGTTAGGTCCATGTGTAATGATGTTGTTAGGTCCATGTGTAATGATGTTGTTAGGTCCATGTGTAATGAGGTTGTTAGGTCCATGTGTAATGAGGTTGTTAGACCCATGTGTAATGAGGTTGTTAGGTCCATGTGTAATGATGTTGTTAGGTCCATGTGTAATGAGGTTGCTAGGTCCATGTGTAATGAGGTTGTTAGGTCCATGTGTAATGAGGTTGTTAGGTCCATGTGTAATGAGGTTGTTAGGTCCATGTGTAATGATGTTATTAGGTCCATGTGTAATGATGTTATTAGGTCCATGTGTAATGATGTTGTTAGGTCCATGTGTAATGAGGTTGTTAGGTCCATGTGTAATGATGTTAATAGGTCCATATGTAATGGGGGTGTAATGTCCACGTGTAATGAGGTTGTAAATGTCCATGTGTAATGAAGTTAAGACAAATCACCGTCTATTGAACAAGAACAACAGCTGTCAGAAACATCAAATTAATATGTAGCACTGAATTGGCGATTTTTTGGTAAGATGAAAATGTCAGCTGATCAGCTTTCCATTTGATTTTACAACGCTCGACGGTATAACTTTCGAGCGAGAGGACGACCGATAGAAGGTGGATAGGCGACTTAATTACCATTTTCCGGCGACCCGGGTTAATGACATCAAATGCGACGCATTTGGCCCAGGAAAAAGCCACCATAGACACCAATCTTGGTACAAGTGGACAGATCACTAACATAGCTAATTAACTAACTGATGGGAAAGAGACAGTAACTTCAGACAACATTTGTGTACGTCCTTTATGGATAACCAAAAGGAAGAATTTGTTTTTACAAACAATTCAAATAATGCGCTCAACACAGAAGACTAATCCAAAATGCGAGACGCAAAATCGATATGTTTTCAAATGAGAATAAGCTGATTTGACTTTGTATTTTCACACGAATTTTGTAGACGAAGTACACAGAAGACATTTGTTTCATACTATACATAACACAATGTTTCAATTGGGAATGAAGTTACAAATGGTCGCATAGTATCATGTTTTAAAATGTGGTACATCATATTTAATTACTTGCGCAGTCACACAACTTAGCACGAGAAGGACATAGATGATTATTACGAGGATCTCCAAAAAGGACTAAAACCAGTAAAATCAATGGATGGATTAATAGTGATGTTTGATATGAACGAATAAATTGGAAAAGGCAAACACCCAAACATAGTGGAAGGATTTGGTATTGGAAAACGGAATTACAGTGGAGATATGATTACACAATTCTGTGAGGATAATCACCTAGTTCCATTCTTTCAACAACACAAGAGAAAGCTATTCATCTGGAAAAGTCAGGGTGATAGAAAAAGAGATCTGATCGACTTTGTTATAATCAAAGACAGAAATAGGAACAGTGCCAAACAAGTAACAACATATCCAGGTAAAGATTTTAATTCCGACCATAATCCTGTGGTGGTAAAAGTAAAAATAGACAATGCCAGACTGCTCAGCATAAAAACAACGTGACTCACAAGAAAGATATAGTACAGAAGTGAAGAACATATATGAAAATCTTATAAATGAAGGTGTATAACATGAAATGAGTACATATCCTCGGGATAAAATCGTTGTGAAGTGGGAATGCTTAAAGAACAGCATTATAAAAGTTAACTACATCCAACCATATGAAGACAAAAAAATGCAAAACAAATTTTGATGACTGAGGATATTTTAACTCATGGAAAGCATATAACAAGCAAAAACCCCAATTATAACATGATTGCTAAAGAAATAAGATCAACGTGCAGACAGACTAAAGAGAAATCGTTCGAGAAAAAAATAAAAAATTATAGAAGTTATGAAAACACAAAAACTATAGAACTACATGAGGAAATTTGATCAAATGTGCCCCGAAAAAAAAACCGGTGTATGTAGGGGCAGTATTTAGAACCAAAAAATATGTTGTTTGAGACAAAAGAAATAATTAAAAAAATTGGCATAATATATTGATGTTCTCTTTAATGATGAAAGAAGCAGTAAACCTGAAGTAGAAAATACAGCACGTCCGTCAATTCTAAAATTAGAAGTTGAAAGAGCTATACGAGGAATAAAGAAAAGGAAAGCGGCTGGATCAGGTGATATTACCATATAAATAATAGAAGCACAGAAAGAATTTGGTGTTGATCGAGTCACATATCTAAGCAACGACATAAACACAATAAGCCACGTACGACAGGAAATAACAATTTTAGAGTTCAAATGTTGCTTAAGAAGACCAAAACAGTTGTGTGCACTGATTTTAGAACTATATATCAGTTTGATGAGTCATATCACCAAAATACTACTTCAAATCATACACAAAACAATTGAAGGGAAGATAAGCCAAGAAGTCGACGAGCAGCAGTTTGGTTTCAAACAGAATATCGGAACAAGAGAAGTCATTTTCTGTCTTCAAACGATTATGCAAAAATACATGGAGGGGAAAAAGACGAATTTGCTTGCTTCATTTGATAGGGCGAAGCTTTATGGAGGATGTACAACTGGACAACAAGGATATCAAACTAATCACAAACTTGTATTGGGATCAATCGGTATGTTTGAGAATTGGAGATGAGACGCATATAACAAAAAGAGGTTTGACAAGGATGTGTGCGTCCCCTGGCCTGTTTAATATATACACAGAAACAATGTTTAATGAATTATAAGAAATGTCTGGATTGAATATAGGAGGATATATCAATAATATCATATGTGCGGATGATATCATATTAATGGCAGAGAATTCAGTATATATGCAGAAGTTAATGGATACAATAAATAGCATGAGTCAACAATGTGTGTTGGAAATCAACATAAAAAAGACTAAAGTTATGGTTGGTGTTCACCAAAAAAGGAAAGAAAGTCTACAAGCTGACATCCAAATAAATGGAGAAAGTTTGGAACAAGTGTCAAGCTATTTATACCTTGGCCAGCTAATAACGGATGATCTCCCTTGTGATAGGGAGATCATTAAGGGAATTGCAATGGTAAAAAATGCATTCGTCAGAATGAGACATACACTTCTCTCCAGGCAGGTATCGCAGAAACTACAAATGATAATCATTAAATGTGCATTCCGTTTTATTGTATGGAGTAGAAATCTGGACTTTGACAAAGAAATTGGAGAAGCGTATTAAAGCATTTGAAATATGGGACTTCAGAAGAATTGGACTAGTTTCTTGGAAAGAAAGGAACACAAATAGTGAAGTCCTAGAACAACTCAGTGTGAAGAAAACGTTTCTGAAGGAAATAACAAGAAAACAAAAAATGTTGGTCAAGTCAAGAAACATGACGTGACAGCCTGCTAGAGATCACAGTAGAGGGTAGAGTGGAGGGCAAGAGAACCATATGGCGGCAGAGGTGGAGATGGACAGACAACATCATAATGTGGTCGGGACACAGTCTGACTGAGTGTACCAACCTGGCACGGGACAAAAGCAGCTGAAGATTCATTGCCCTCAACCGTCTATTTCAAAGCTTAAAGTCCTGTGTTGAACATCTGATTAATGTAGTGGTAAGTAAAAAACTCGCTTTTCACAGCAAAGTACGGGGTTCAACTTCCGTTATCGTTACTCTTCAGTCCACCGAGCTGTAAATGAGTACTTGACTAACGGTTAGTAAAGGAAAAGGCAGCAAAGAATGAAAACTGGCTACATCAACCTTACATAAGCTGTAGCTAAATATCCTGGTCTCTGACACTTCATTTCCAACCACCGGTTGTCTTTTAAAAGCAAACATATTTTTTATATTAATAAATAATCCATTTTTTCCGATGGAATCATAACTTAAAAGTAATAATAATAGTTGAACCAGGGGAGGATGGAACGGAACAACCGTAACTTACGCAGACTGTATGAAGGTGCCTAAAAGAGTTGTGCATTAAATCTCATGAAGTAATATGAATTGCTGCAGTCCACTATCGTAAACGCGCATTTCAGTGCTTTCATAGACGTTAGATGTAATGGAGCCAACTGTAGAGGTATGCTATACAGATATACATAAGGAGACATGTAAACAGCAAGACAAAGAATAACAGAGGTGGTATCTTTCTTTGATCTCTAAACTCATAACAACCAATCAAACTTTATTTCTTCTTTTTCTCTATTTTACTTTCTACAAGATATAGGGCTATCAACGAAGATGAACATAGGGCTATCATCTAAGATGGACATAGGGCTATCATCGAGGATGGAGATAGGGCTACCATCAAAGATGGGCATATGGCTATCATCGAAGATGGACATAGGGCTATCAACGAGGATGGACATAGGGTTGTCTAAAACTGTCGTATGACTTTATTTCTTCTCATTGTTGGGGAAGTCGAGGTTGGTTTGTTTGTTTGGTTTTTTCTTTTGGGTTTTTTTTTGGTGGGGAAAGGGGGTCTGAGGATCACAGGTCACTTCGCTAACCCCTGCTGTCGGCCTGACGTGTTGTCTATGTTTGTTTATTTCACCCCAGCAGAAAAATAACATGTTTCCATACCAAGAATTCGATCCCTTTCCCTCCTTGTCTACAGGCAGGCATTGAAACTATTCGATCACTCGAATCCCATAGGACTATCATTGTAGATAAACATATGACTTTCATTGTAGATGGACATATGGCTTTCAGCGTCGATGGACATATGACTTTCATTGTAGATGGACATATGGCTTTCAGTGTCGATGGACATACGACTTTCATTGTAGATGGACATATGGCTTTCAGTGTCGATGGACATATGACTTTCATTGTAGATGGACATATGGCTTTCAGTGTAGATGGACATATGGCTTTCAGTGTCGATGGACATATGACTTTCATTGTAAATGGACATATGGCTTTCACCGTTGAAGATCCGTTACATGAATTCTCGTAAAAACACTTTATATACTCTTAAAGTTGTTGTTTCTCTAACGTTTACACGATGAAGTTGAGGAGAGGAGATTAGCATTAGGCCAAGCCAAACATACTGATCAAGATCCCACCTCACTGCAAGCAGTTTTTCCTGGAAATAAACTATTTCATTGCAGTGAATAACGAGATGGGGATAGGTACTGTGATTCTCCATAGCGATTACATTACTGAGCATCCTGACATTGCACTACATCCAGGAATATGAGATCCCAGGATTCCCAGGGAAACAATGAGATGACAGGAATCACAGTGGGAACAATGAGATACCATGATTCACAATGGGAACAATGAGATACCAGGATTCATCGTTAGAACAATGAGATACCAGGATTCTCAATGGGAACAATGAGATACCAGGATTTTCCATGGGAACAATGAGATACCAGGATTCAACGTGGGAACAATGAGATCCCAGGATTCAACGTGGGAACAATGAGATAACAGGATTCATCCTGGGAACAATGAGATCCCAGTATTCCCTGTGGAAACGATCTGTTACCAACATTCTTCTTCTTCTTCTTCGTACGCAGTCAGACAGTAACCATTATTTTTCGAAAAAAGCGACGGTCATCCTGAGGCTGTCACCGCTGCCATAGAGCTTGTCTTGCAGTTTTCTCTGATCCTCGTATGTCGGGCAGTTCTGCAGCAGATGTTCAGCGGTCATTTTACCGGTACCGCACGGGCATTCGTCGGTACCACCTATCTTCAATTTGTTGAATAGGTGGTACCTCAGTCTATTGTGGCCAGTGCGAAGTCTGAAGACAACGACCTGCTCTCTTCGGTTCAACTGGTAATAGGCATCGTTTTTGGTGTAACCAGTACGTTCGGTTTCCCATTTGGTCATGTATCTGGCTTTGATAAGCCGTTTTGACTCTTGTTACCAACATTCAAATTGAACATTTCAAGATGTGTAATTCCGATATTTGTTCTATAATTGTTCCTCCTTATTGTGTTTAAACGCTTGAGCTCGCCTGGAACATTTACATCTGTTTACAACTGTTCTCTATTTGAATGTATCTCAAACGCTTGTTAAACTCTCCGATTCTTATTACTATGCGTCCTCAAACTTCCTTATTTTTAAACAGATTCTCTTATGTTGCCTCATTTTTGTGTAGTTTTTGGCTATAGAAGGTGCAGTGGTCTGTGTTTCATTCTCAGAAGTTCACTGCATCTAAACATTACCGTATAGGACATTTGACAGTAGAGGGAATAAACAAAATAATTGATTTTCATAGAGGTTTTTCTTTAACTTTTGTATACTTTATGAAATTTAATTTTTATCGTTGCATTGCTCAATCAATTAATTATTTTTGCTCTTTTCTAATTGTTATGTTTTACAAAAAATTGTCTTCTCATTGTATAAATTATGTACGTACTACGGAAAGCAATCATTTTTATTTATTACCTTTTTCTTTTTCGTGTGTTACGCTGGCATGGTGAGGAAATCATGGATCTTTGTCACTTCCTGCCCCAAGTGTTGTTGACTTTCTTTTATGCTACGAAGTTAAACCTTCCAGAATCTTCTCGTTTTGCCGCATCTCATTTTCCAATAATATTGTCTCTTGACACAGTGTCACATATTCATCGCATGTTCATGGAAAATAGGATTGCTTATTCCCAACGCGCATCTAAATTTAATTCGTTCTTTGGCTCTTCGTAAAGATATCTTTGTTAATACATTCAGCTTTCCATGGAATTCTAACCATGCTTCTGCAAAATTACATCTCTGGGACACAGTGATTTTCTTTTCCTCTTTTGTTGTGGTTGACTATCTCTAACTAGTCTTGATATGACAAAATTATCTCTTAAATAATACGTAATAACTCCCATTTTATTTTCATAGGCAAATATGCATGCACATGATTCTATAAATCTATAGCAATTGTTTTTGCTCCGATGTTTCTATTTTCCATCGATGAGCTGCATGTCCCATTGGGTGGTATTTTCTTGGTCACGGAATTATATCCACGAGATATCAATGATTAAATTACACAACTAAATTAAGAATTATTGAAAACAGAATGGAAAACAGAAAAGTATAAGATAGTTTACGTGTCGTTGTAGATCCTTGCAAAGCTCTCGGAACTCAGGTCTGTATAGTGGTTCGTGAGCCCAGCAGTCTTCAATGAGAGTCTGGAGAGAAAAGAGTTCAAGGCCTGTCACGTCATGAGAAGTTCCAAAACCTTCAAATGCTAATATTTTTTTTCAAACACCAAGATAACTACTTATACGTTTTATGATAACTTGATGTCCTGCCTAGACCAAATGGATGCTGATGCGAATCTACAGCCTCTCACACCCAGGGTGCAGTGATCGCTGCGGAAGCTGCTGTCCGGCTGACAGCAAGTCTCTGGCATAAGGCCTCTTCTGCACAAACGTGTCCATAGAAACACCTTCTCGTGGGTGATCCTGTTGTTTATAGAGTTTGCTATGGGGAAGACCGAGTAACAGGGCGGTATAATTAGGCGGGGAGCAGTTTGAGGCCCCTTAAGGTGGCAGCGCAGTACCCACCGACGAGTGGAATATGCTCTGGCTGTTACCAACCCAAACCCCACCCATGGGTTAAATGTTCTTCTCACCCCTCGTCTGCCTGTCTACACAATATTTCTTTGTCCAACCTACAAGACCTCTACCAAGGATCCAATAATGGTAGAGGCACACAGAGAGAAACCGGGCCAGCCCAACATCCCAGCTGCAACGAAAGCTCGGGTGATCTGACATTGCACTACCATCGGACTTCGCTCTGACTCTAAGGGTGGAGAGGCGGGGCGGAGTCATTGGATCTCATTGAAACATAAGAGCTATTGTGGGGTGGGAGGGGGTGGGGGAGATCGTGAAGGCATAATGGGCAGGACGTGACACCGCCACGGGAAAAGGTCTAAATACAGAATAGAGAAGTGTGATCTACAACGAGAGCACCTGTGGCTAGCGGGGAATGCAATCTGTGAACCCCACCTCACACCCATCGACGCAGCAAACCTCCAAAGGACCAAGAAAGGAAATAGCAAAGCCAAATACATCTATTACCCATGGAGAAAGGCACACCCAATGTGCTCTTTGGGAGGCAGAAGTCTACAGCAAAACACCCAATACTCCAATGCCAGGAAACAATAAACATTCTTCAAGCGAACTCGGGCGTTGCTCTTGGTTACCAAGGCTCCCGCAACAGAGATAATTTCCCTGCTCTGTGCGAGAAGTTAGAATCAGGGAACCTTCACATACTGCAACTTAACATTGCTGTATTACAAAACAAGGCAACTGAGCTGACCAAAACACTACAAGGCCATCAAATCCACATAGCTCTACTCCATGAAACAATACTTCCACAAAGACAAATTAACATCACGGTTTATACTCAGTATAAGTGCGAATGCAACAAATGCCAAGGAAGTATGACCCTGGTCAGGAATGATACACAAGCCATTGTAACCAACAATCCTCTGCATGATATTTACCATCAAACTTTAAAGTTATGGAGCAAAGATAACACAGAATACATACTACATAACTTTTACTGTCCTCCAACATCCAACACTTGTCTACCTGAATTTGAGCTTACGTCAAAGAATACAGTGTGGGTGGGATATTTCATTGCCCATATGCAACATCTAGGATACCGCCAGTTTAATAATAGAGGCATGGGGACTGAAGAGCTGTGTAATGGTACAAATCTTACACTGCTCCAGAGTCTGGAAACCCTGCCAACTCTTTTGCACAGAGTACACGGTACCACCAGCCGACCCGATCTGACACTTGTATCGGCTGACTTGGTAGATAAACACTACCACTAAAGTCTTGGGCGATGTTGGAAGCGACCATGGTCGTATCCTAACAACTATTGAAACAATGCAGAGGGATAGGATGGTTCGGAGAAAACTATTATGGAATTTCAGAAAGGCTAACTGGGACCGTTATGGCCGGGAAATTGATGCTGGGTTTACTCAAATAAGTAGGAATGATGACATCAATACAACTTTCAAACATTTCTGTGCCACCATCTCAACAGCTGCAAGGAAATGCATCCTACTGGGCAAGTACAGGAAATATCAACCGTACTGGAACCCAGAGCTGGAGGCAGGCGTAAAAGAGAGGAGAGAGGCCAGGAAGAAGGTAGAAAAATCTCTAAATACCCTAAATAAAACAGAGTACAATAGATGAACAGCAAAAGTAAGATATATCACTAAATAAAGCAAGCGGGATACTTGGAGAAAAAATTGTAGCAAGCTGGATCTAAAAAGAAAAGGAAACAAGTCATGGAGATTACTGAGCAACCTTGAGGGGAACAAGAGAAAGTCAAACCCAACGCGCCTGGTCAGAAAATCTGGGTACGAAATAGCATCAAACACCAAGAAAGCTGAAATATTTAACAAATTTTACACTAGAGTAAACAAAGCGTAACCAAGGAAACTGCTAGATAAAGAACTTTTAAATGACTCCTTTAACATCGTCTCCACCAATATAGCTGCCTTTAAAAATCACTTCACTTCACAAGAACTCAGCATGACAATGAGGAAACTGGCAAGAAAAAAGCATCAGGACCAGTTCAAGTTAAAAATGAGATGATAAGTAAATTAGGACAAAAGGCGAAAGAGGTATTTTTATGATTTATCAACAGAACATGGGACGAAGGACAGTAGCCATCAATTTGGCTACCAGCAACTATCAAACCCATACTGAAGAAAGGGAAACAACCAGGAACAACTGGAAGCTATAGATTTGTGTTGCTCGCCTCATGTTAAGGTAAAGTGGTTGAAAGAATGGTAAACAGCCGACTATATTGGTGGCTGGAAAGCAAAACCTTCCTTGATAGAAACCAGGCAGGGTTCAGGCGTGGACAGCGCACAAATGTTCACTTCTTTAGGCTTACACAGCATGTGATGGATGGATTCCAAGATGGAAAAATCACACTAGTGTTTATTGATCTACATCAGGTCTGTGGGAAGGGCCTTTTGATTAAAATGAGGAAAATGGGAATAGAAGGAAAGATGATGAAATGAATACGGGCCTTCCTGACCAATAGAACTAGAGATAACAACTCTGCAGGTGCAACATCAAGTAAAAGAACGTTAGAAGAAGGACTGCCATAGGGCTCTCATCTAAGCTGCACCCTTTTCCTTATCTATATAAATGACCTCACTAAACATCTAAACGCGTCAAAAGCATTGTTTGCTGATGATCTCGCTATTTGGACTACGAAGAAATATCCAATTTTGGCAAACGCCAAGATCAACAGAGCTGTACTAACAATTTCAGTATACTGCGAACCGTGGAAACTAAAGACAAACACACAGAAAATCATATACACCCTCTTCACCCGCAGTCATAAAGAAGCACAGCGATCCATTAACATCAAAATGAATGGGGAAATACTAGTAAAAGAGAATACCCCAGTTTATCTGGGAGTAACACTGGACAGACAGTTGAAATTTGGCAGCCACATCTGTAATGTCAGAAGTAAAGCAGCCAAGCGCTTAAACGTAATCAAATGACTTGCTTGTACAAATTGGAGAGCTGATAAACAAATTCTTCGGCAATTATACCTTGGTTATGTAAGACAGACTACAGCCTTTCCATACAGACCACTCTGATGAGTAAAATAACATCTCATCTATTGACCGTATGCAGAATCAAGTTCTGAGACTAATTTATGGGTGGATGAGATCAACACCTACAGCGGCGTGCGAGATAGAGACTAACACAGAACCGCTAGATATCAGGAGAAACGGGGCACTGACTGAGGCGGTAGAGAGATACAAGAGACAAGAAAATAACCATCCAAATAGGGTAGAAATAGACACTTGGAAGCAAAAGAGAAGACTAATCAATTGTCTCAACTGAATGTAGCAGAAGAGGAAAGCCATATTCACCATCTACTGGAGGAGAGAGAAATCGAAAATAGGTTTTATGGACCACCCACTTAGAAAAATCTTTGCCTGCCAGTAATAAAAATACACCTGACAGAAAAGGCAGCTTCCAAGGAGACTACACATAATATCCTGAAGACATATGCCTTGGAGACAGTCTCTAGCTACCAAAAATCAGCAGGTCTAGTCTATACGGATGAATCCGCATTCATATCTACCTCTTTTGTAGGGTTAAAATAAGGCGAGGCTGCAGCGGTTCTGTGGATGTGTATAATGGGAAAAAAACATGAAAAAAAACTAGTAAAAGTTGATTAAGGTTGAGCTTAATCAAAATTTAAAAATGGGTATGGTCAGATATGAAATACTCGGAGCGTTCCATTTACGAGTTTTGTAATTTATGCGGCGAAAACAGTTCAAATGTTGAAGCGGAGGCCGAGGCTATAAAAACAGCAGTTGAGATTTTGCACCAACAGTTTGACTGGGGCGAATTGTTGCCGATGGATTTTGTAATTTTTAGTGACCCCAAGTCGGTTCTGGTGCCGCGGAAGAACATCCCATACAAAGAAAATGAGATATTCTTGGTGGGGAGGGCGATCAACAACATCATCACTGTCTACGAGATAAATGTCACCTTGTAATGGATCCCTGGACATATGGGCTACTGGGGAACGAAGATGGCCGACAGATTGGCAAAAACAGGAGCCTCGAAACAACAATCGGATAGACCCTGCAGTAACCACACAGTAAAAGGAATTATTAAGAATAATACTCGGGAAATCTGGATGAACAGGTCGGTGATGGGAACAACAGGTCGTTGTGTATTTAGCGAAATGTCACAGCTAAAAAGTAAGGATGACATAAATAAACTACATAGAAGAGATCAATGTCTCATCTTTCAGTTCCGGACAGGACACACCAGAGGCAATAGTCAATTAAACCGCATCAACCCCCAGTACATGCCCTTGTGCAGACATTGCTTTCATCTTGATGAAACAGTTCGATATTTACTCATGGCGATTGTGGACATGAGGAAAAGATTCTTACAAGCACTGTCAAACAATTGCCAACACACTGTACGGAACAGCCAAACAACTTAAGAAAACCTGTATTTATATACGAATGGCATTGGGCTGCCAAGAGCAGGCTTGCTCAGCAGCTATGAGATAACAATAACAACAACAATATAACAACTACAAATATCACAATCAAGAGTATCTTCCAACGACATGTAGAGAACACGTTTTCAACAAATTATCATGCCCTGGTCAAACAGCTCTCTTCTCATCTTCCTCATCTCTATCTTGGAATGTTGAGAAGTGTTTTTCCTTGTACCTGACTTGGTCATATCTGCAGAACATTGTTGTGGCTTATATTTTCTATGGATATAGTGTCCTACCCCAAGCCCAGATCTCAAAAGCTGCCTCTAGTGACATGTCTGGCACGACACGGATGCTGCTATTATTTGGGTCTCTTTAAACTATTGGTAACGCACAGTGAAGTGTAAACATAGTAGATGAAATGAATTTGTGGAATCAAGATGCTGAGCAGCGCATGAGCCGCAGTGGTCAGCGACTCATAGCTGACTGCTAGTGTCAAGGCCAGCGAGCCAAAGCTGCCAAGACCCTTCTATACCTCCACGCGGTGATCCTGGATAACAGGCTGCAACAGAGCAGACTGGCTAAGGAGAAGGGATCGAAGAGGGAATGCTAACCCGGTACTAAAAAAATGCATGCTGAAGTCGGATGTGTTGGACCGAAAGGTGCAAATATCGCAGTCAAGCTGTAAACTACGACACAACGCATTCCATTCTCTGAACTACATTCTGCTACTTAAGCCCTTTCAGTGTTTGGTAGTGGGAGATTGAGAATGAACGAAGCCAAGCCAAGCCAAATGAATTTGTGCAGCGACGGGTTCACTGTACTCCGTACTCATTCTTTCTGTCTATCTGTCTATTTGCCTGTCTTGTCTATCTTGTCTGTCCGTCTGTCTGTCTATCTATTTATCTATCTTCAGCCCACTTATGTTGTTAGACGTTGTGGTTAGGTGTGACTTCCTTTGTTTCATATTTTTGGACAGGTGAAAATCCACTAGTGACTTGTCCCAGCATCTGTTAGACCCTGGAATATACGATCGCCTATGTTTTGGGGACTAGTGGGTGTGGAAGCGTAAATTAGAGCAAGTTATATCTGCAGCCTGTCAGGCGCCATATATGCTGCTCTGCTAACCATATAACCAAGACCTGATGTTATAGCCGCACGACCCCCTTTTTACGACATATTCTATGTGTGGCGAATATCCCTAGAATAATTTGAGTAGATTTTTAACTTGAATTTTACCTGAGCAGCGGCCGCTAGGCTTACTCTTTTCCATTTCAACCGGCTAAGGCATTTTTATCGTGCACGGCACTGCACACGGGTGTCTGATCTCACTACTCGGAGATCAAGGGAAATAATTACCGGATGATCTACGTAAAAGAACAACGGTCTCCACCGTGATTTGAACCCACAACCTTCAGCACCCGAAGCGAACACTTTACCTCGAGTCCAACTGAGTCTTCCCTCCGTACTAATTCCCTGCCACTAAGTTCTTCTTCCTATATCCCGAGTCAAAGACTGTTTATATCAATCATTGATTATCACGACCTGTGGCACAAAAAACACCCTCCAGTTCACAATGGATGCAGCAGCCATCCCGTGAACTGTGTCCTAGCTCCGATTTATGAGTTTCATTTCCTATTTTAAATATCTTAGTTAAAATATCCAATACCTTGTATTTCTGTCATGTGTGGCCTATTTACGAGACGCCTTGAAATGAAACCCACCCTTGTTGTGCCACGTGGACACACGTGCGATAAGCATACTGACGTCACATCTGACGTAATAAGCACATACTAATGTACAAGTGTGCACGTGTTCGTGTTCTCCTGCAGACCGTTGAGAAAATGGTGGGTATGTTACAGAATCCGTTAAGTTTTGATCAGCGATCGGTGATTCAGTTTCTAACAGCTGAGAGATGTCTACCAGTCGACATTCATCGCACAATGCAAGCAGTATATGGTGACAAAAGTGTGTCGAAGACAACAGTGAAGTTACCACTTTGAGCCGCATGCAATGGAAACATCTCAGATCACTAAAATCTTAGAAATTCAAACCACAGGTTTCTGCTGGTAAGGTTATGCTGACCGCATTTTTTTTAAACACGAAGGGTAAATATTGACAGACTTCTCATATGTCCTCTGACTTCTACCCAAGCAGTCGGATGCATGTTTGAATGTCTATGGCGACTTTTTCTAACGAACCCATGTGCATGATTGCTTCAAATGGAACTGCTTCTGTTTAATTCTGTCCCACCTGCTGATGATCCTTTCATTGTGTGCAATAAATCCACTGCGGCGGATTTCATTTGAACACGTCTCGTACATGAATTTCTTGTACTGAAACAAATGTTCTAACATCAAAGCAATGGTTAATATATCATGATATCGCCCAAATGACTAAGATCCAGGGTGGAAATAGCCGTGTCTCTGTTAGTAGAATACAGAGAGGCAAACCTTTAACAACAAAAACAACAAAAACTGCAGTTTTAAAAGACAGTTTGGAATACTGCACTACTAGCTCACTCAGAAGAACAGACATGCGTCGAGCAATCCATGACAGTGTATCATGCATTACCTTAATAGCCGTGCTGCATTTGAGGGAATGAAGAACTTGTCTGTGGCTGGCGCAGATTTGCCAGATAATCTTCTCGGGAATCATTCCATGGAATGGAAAGCGTCCGGAAAACACTTCGTACATTATAGTCCTAGATTGATACAATCATCAGAAGATTAACATTTACATGTTAACAATAACACCAGATGATATTATTCTCTTGTTACTGATATTGCTATCTAGTTACTGATATTGCTTTGTGGTTACTTATATTACTCTCTAGTTACTGTAATTATTCTATAGTTACTGATATTGCTCTATAGTTACAGATATTACTCTGTAGTTACTAATATTACTTTCTAGTTACTGATATTGCTTTATGGTTACTGATATTGCTCTCTAGTTACTGATATTGCTCTCTAGTTACTGATATTGCTCTCTAGTTACTGATATTGCTCTCTAGTTACTGATATTGCTCTCTAATTACTGATATTGTTCTCTAGTTACTGATATTGCTTTATGGTTACTGATATTGCTCTCTAGTTACTGATATTGCTCTCTAGTTACTGATATTGCTCTCTAGTTACTGATATTGCTCTCTAGTTACTGATATTGCTCTCTAGTTACTGATATTGCTCTCTAGTTACTGATATTGCTCTCTAGTTACTGATATTGCTCTCTAGTTACTGATATTGCTCTCTAGTTACTGATATTGTTCTCTAGTTACTGATATTACTCTCTAGTTACTGATATTGCTCTCTAGTTACTGATATTGCTTTATGGTTACTGATATTGCTCTCTAGTTACTGATATTGCTCTCTAGTTACTGATATTGCTCTCTAGTTACTATTGTTCTCTAGTTACTGATATTACTCTCTAGTTACTGATATTACTCTCTAGTTACTGATATTGCTTTATGGTTACTGATATTGCTCTCTAGTTACTGATATTGATCTCTAGTTACTGATATTATTCTTTAGTTACTGATATTGCTTTATGGTTACTGATATTGCTCTCTAGTTACTGATATTGATCTCTAGTTACTGATATTGCTCTCTAGTTACTGATATTGCTTTATGGTTACTGATATTGCTCTCTAGTTACTGATATTGCTCTCTAGTTACTGATATTGCTCTCTAGTTACTGATATTGTTCTCTAGTTACTGATATTACTCTCTAGTTACTGATATTACTCTCTAGTTACTGATATTGCTTTATGGTTACTGATATTGTTCTCTAGTTACTGATATTGATCTCTAGTTACTGATATTATTCTTTAGTTACTGATATTGCTTTATGGTTACTGATATAGTTTTCTGGTTACTGATATTGCTTTCTGGTTACTGATACTGCTTTCTTGAGCTGCCCTATTTTACATTTGCGTTATCATCTTGTGCTACACAAGTTTAATTCAGACTGTCATTTTGAAGTCAGCCAGTATAGTTAGGGTTGTCATTTTTAGGTCAGCCAGTATAGTTAGGGTTGTCATTTTTAGGTCAGCCAGTATAGTTAGGGTTGTCATTTTTAGGTCAGCCAGAATAGTTAGGGTTGTCATTTTTAGGTCAGCCAGTATAGTTAGGGTTGTCATTTTTAGGTCAGCCAGTATAGTTAGGGTTGTCATTTTTAGGTCAGCCAGTATAGTTAGGGTTGTCATTTTTAGGTCAGCCAGTATAGTTAGGGTTGTCATTTTTAGGTCAGCCAGTATAGTTAGGGTTGTCATTTTTAGGTCAGCCAGTATAGTTAGGGTTGTCATTTTTAGGTCAGCCAGTATAGTTAGGGTTGTCATTTTTAGGTCAGCCAGTATAGTTAGGGTTGTCATTTTTAGGTCAGCCAGTATAGTTAGGGTTGTCATTTTGAAGTCAGCCAGTATAGTTAGGGTTGTCATTTTTAGGTCAGCCAGTATAGTTAGGGTTGTCATTTTTAGGTCAGCCAGTATAGTTAGGGTTGTCATTTTTAGGTCAGCCAGTATAGTTAGGGTTGTCATTTTGAAGTCAGCCAGTATAGTTAGGGTTGTCATTTTTAGGTCAGCCAGTATAGTTAGGGTTGTCATTTTTAGGTCAGCCAGTATAGTTAGGGTTGTCATTTTTAGGTCAGCCAGTATAGTTAGGATTGTCATTTTTAGGTCAGCCAGTATAGTTAGGATTGTCATTTTTAGGTCAGCCAGTATAGTTAGGGTTGTCATTTTTAGGTCAGCCAGTATAGTTAGGATTGTCATTTTTAGGTCAGCCAGTATAGTTAGGGTTGTCATTTTTAGGTCAGCCAGTATAGTTAGGGTTGTCATTTTTAGTTCAACCAGTTTACTTAAGGTTGTCATCTTGAGATCAACCAGTTAATATTTCGGTTGTCATGTTGATCTCAAACAGTTTATATTGGGTTGACATATTGAGCTCAAACAGTTCATATTTGAGTTTTCATTTTGAGCTGAACCAGTCTACAGTTTGGTTGTCATCTTGAGCTGAACCAGTCTACAGTGTGGTTGTCATCTTGAGCTGAACCAGTCTACATTTTGGATATTTGTTATCTTGGCTCCTCCAGTTTGTGTTTGGGCTGCCTTCTTGAGCGCAATCAGTTTATATGTGGGATGTTTGTAATCTTTGTTCAGCACGTTTATATATGTGATGTTTGTAATCTTGGCTCAGCACGTTTATATATGTGATGTTTGTAATCTTGGTTCAGCACGTTTATATATGAGATGTTTGTAATCTTGGCTCAGCACGGTAATAACTGGGTTGTCACTTTAATCTCAACCTAAGAGACACCAGATGCATCGGTATGCTCTTCCATTGCTCTTGGCAGGGTGTTCTTTGCAAGGTATTCTTGGCAGGGTGCTCTTGACAAGGTGTTCTTGGCAGGGTGTTCTTGGCAAGGTATTTTTGGGAAGGTGTTATGGAGATGACTGTAGACTTCGTCCTCGCGACTGGACTACAGATCTAGCATCACCAAAGCGCCTGGACGCAGAAGAAGTAAAAGTGTTCAAGGCAAAGATGTTCTTGGTAGATGTTCAAGGCATGGTATTCTGTGCATATTTTTTGGCAAGGTGTTCTAGGTAAGTGTTCGTGGTGGATGGTCAAGGCAAGGTATTCTTGATGGATATTTTTTTAGTTTTCCCATTTTATAATTCATTGTTTTTTTTAGTTGAACACTACATTTTTTCCTCCTAAAGAATCAATAAAACGCAGAAGATAAACATTCAAAAATTTAAAAAAGACACACAAAAAGTATAAATAAACTAATACAGACTGATGTACACACCCAAAGGCAAACACGTCAGTCTCTGGAGAGTAGACGGAGCATGGAACCAGTCTTGGAGGGATAATTCGAATTGTGCACATGATCTCTGGAGCGATGTAAGTCAGGTGACCACGTGGTATACAACCGTATTCTGGCCTGCCATTTTTGATATTAAAAACAGAACTGGTAAACAACAGAGACGAAAAAAACATGATTTATTTTTAACTCACGCAGGAAATGTTGTTAACTATGCGTATTATACTCTAATAGATTGTTATGATTCAGTCAGATGATAACAACAGTTACAATTGTAACAGAAGGCCTGCAGCGGAACAGAGACAACATAGAATGCAGAGACCCAAAGGCCTTCGTCATCGCCACATAACAGCACAAATGAAAACTTTTAACTGGACGATTAGGCTAACGTCTGGTCAGGCAAACCACATTGATCAGAGAATGTCCTCGTTGGTCGTCCTGGAAACAGGCTGTTGTCGTGGACAACAGTCTGGCTAACAAGGTCAGGTTCGATGTGATCTCCGTAGTAGTGAGCGAAAACGCAGATGAAGCTAAGCATAGCACAGCCGTCTGGAGGACCCCTTCCACCTTCATCAGCACGCTCGAGATGTGAGGAAAGCTACTGCACGCCGTCACTTAACGCCCTTTTCAGGGCGCACATAAGTGTAACCTACTCATTGTGTGCATTCGAAACAGCAACAACAAAACATTTAACAAATCGCAACAACAAAAACGATGATTAGAGATCAAGGAAGCGCTTATTGAATCAATATTTTCATCCCAAATTAAGTGTTTTAAAGTTTCCCTCGGTGCCATTGCTTCGTGCAAATTGTCTCAAGGACAAGGATTCTTACCCGTTATCACTTCCGGTCCCACTTAATTGAAAATGGAGATGATCATGCAGAACTTTTAATTCGTAACCTAACTGAACCTTTTTATACTCGTTTAGAAGACTCTGCAGAGTCTGTATACAACCAGTTTCCTTTGCATTCATTTGATCTATAAAAAAAATACTATGCCCGTCTAATCCCTTCTTGATTGCATGAATTGACACTGCGTCCAATACTTCCTGTGATAATGCATTCCAGGCATTCACCACTCTCTGACTAAATATTATTTTCTAATATATGTATCTCCAGAGCATAGTTTATCTTTTGATAATTTTCAAATGGAATAGTCAACAACAGACAAAAGGTAACATGCTTTTTATACTGATACGGTGAATAATGTGGTTGACGCCAGCAAAACAACATGGCCGATATGTGTGAGCTTCATAGGAACTAATCTCGACAGAAACAAGTATTCCTTTTAGTCACATTAGTTGAGAATATCTGGTCTAGGACCTTCTGCTGATTTGAATACATTAGCTCAATCTCATTACTTGCGGTATGTGTGTGTGCGTGCACGCGCGTTTGTTACACGCTAAAAGTGAAATCGGTCGTTTTAGTATTTGGACACATTTTACCTATTGCGTGAACTGACATATTAACTTGCCTAAACCTAAAAGTAAGTCAAGGTTTGTCCCATAGTAGTTACACTACTGTCGAGGAATGAAGTTGTTACAGGCTTCAGTATACTAACACACAGCTTGTGTGAGGTAGAGTGGTCAGTTCCTTTCCTAGCTGTCTTTTACTTCCCCACTCGTATGCCAGGTACCTATTTATATCTGGGTAGACTGAAGTGTACCGAGAACGAAATCATACACCGTACTTTTCAATGAACAACGAGTGATGTACCTGTACGCTAATCGTACGCTAACGCTGACTCTAAAGCTAAGCTGAACCCAGTTCGTAAAATGTGTAAGGGAAGAGGAATTTTCACAAGAGACTAATTCGGAAATTGGACAGACATGTGTAATTCATGAAATGGTTCTCTTCACGAATTGTGTGTAACAAATATGTACATATATGTCGTATTTAAAATACAATTTCAAACACCTGTGTGCTGTTATTAGTAAAAAGATCGATCACGCCATGCGACGCATAGGAAATATGGTGTTAGGCCCATATCATTTTGTAACCAACCGCACTTAGTGGATGATGTGGTCAGCATCACGTCGGCCGGCTTTACTTACCGGACTGAACCGGTACCCATTTAAGGCTGGGTCGACCCAGGAACCATTGCGGTCTGAAAAACAATTTGCCTTCAACTGGGAATGGACCCGTGTCTACTTGACCATTATGTACTGGGTGACCAGAAAAACATGATCATACCCTAGCATTGGATAACTCAAAGTTGAATTTGCATACCTTGCCATTATTTTACACACATTATATATTTTGTTTGTTTACTTTAAGTATTGTTTTCGGATCACTATGACGTACATCACCACCATCATCATCATTATCATCATCATCACTCTCATAATCATCATCATTATCTATCCACTTGTGTCGGTATACGGCGTGGAGAGGTGTAGTTTTCTTTCGTGTGCCAATGTGTCGCAGACGTTGTTGTCATTCATTGTTTCTTCAGTGTCTCACTGACACCGTCTATCCATCTCTTTCTTGGTCTCCGTCTTGCTAGCATCCCTGATGTCTGGTGTTATAGTTCCACGCAGCTAGTAAATTTGATTGCACCCTTGTCAGGTGTCCAAACCATTTTATTCCCTGTCTTTCCATGTATTCAATGCACAGTGTTGCATCTCTCTTCTGTTTGATTTCTTCGTTTCGTAATGTGTCCAGTTTGTGTTTTTTATTTGCCCAATAGCCTTTCTCAAACACCTCGATTCACATTACATTATTTTTCTTGCTTGTGTCTAACACTTGTATAGTTGGTATAAAAATACTATTTATCAACTGTTTTTTTTATCTCCATTGAGATGTGTTTGTGTTTTAATAATGATGCAAGCTGATAGGAAGCGGCATTTGCTTTCTGGTCTCTTGAATCCGCCTCTGTATTCAGTTTTTCATCTTGTGTGAGCACGCTAAGTGTTTAAGTTCTGTTCTTTTCTCCTGAATATGTATTGTCTTCTCTATTATGCTGATTGTCATTGTCTCTGTCTTTGTTGTACTTGTTCTATATTATATATATCACATGTATCGCCAAGAGCATTCAGATGTTCTTGTAGGTAATGTTCATCTCAATGATACATAATCTGATCGCACCCTGTACATAATGCATTTTAACATATAATTGATTGGACAACCAACGTTATCGTACAATAATCACCTGTCACTTGCGACATCGGGGAAGCCAAAATCCATTGCGCTGACCTTGACCTTATGACCAATGAAAATATTTTTGGTATTGAGCTTTCTTAGAACAATCCCTTTGGCGTGCAAATAGCCCATGCCTAGTGCTATCTGCCGTAAGATGCCCACTCTGGCATGCATTGTCGTCTTCTCCTTTTGAATGTGGATATACTCAAACAAGGATTTTCCTTGAGGGCTGCTGATAAAGCAAAGATGTAACAGAAACGTTCAAAGGTCGTAGAACCGTCAAGAGTAGCAGGACAATATGAACAGACAATTATTGAAATAAAAGCATGAAGATGAACTAACATAAACATCTGTTAAGGGGCGACTACAAAAGGTGAGCAATCTTATCATGTAAAACACATTGCTATTGAATCCGAGAGTCGCTATAGCCGAGAAAAAACGATTGCGTCTCAAGAAACAAACGGAAAGATTTTTAATGCTTCAAGTTTGTCCTCTGTCTAAAGGAAGGAGACATCTAGATGTCACGTCCTATCGGAGACAGACAATAAACTTGTATGTTCCGTATCTACGACGTGCACGTAAAAGAGCTTACTGGTAGCCGCTGTCAGTACACACATTCGAAGGGAGCGGGCTGGTCAGTGCACACATTCGAAGGGAGCGGGCTGGTAGCCGCTGTCAGGGCACACATTCGAAGGGAGCGGGCTGGTAGCCGCTGTCAGGGCACACATTAGAAGGGAGTGGGCTGGTCAGTGCACACAATCGAAGGGAGCGCGCTGGTCCGTGCACACATTCGAAGGGAGCGCGCTGGTTAGTGCACACATTTGAAGGGAGCGGGCTGGTAGCCGCTGTCAGGGCACACATTCGAAGGGAGCGAGCTGGTCAGGGCACACATTCGAAGGGAGCGAGCTGGTCAGGGCACACATTCGAAGGGAGCGAGCTGGTCAGGGCACACATTCGAAGGGAGCGAGCTGGTCAGGGCACACATTCGAAGGGAGCGGGCTGGTAGCCGCTGTCAGGGCATACATTCGAAGGGAGCGGGCTGGTAGCCGCTGTCAGGCACACATTCGAAGGGAGCGAGCTGGTAGCCGCTGTCAGGCACACATTCGAAGGGAGCGGGCTGGTAGCCGCTGTCAGGCACACATTCGAAGGGAGCGGGCTGGTAGCCGCTGTCAGGCACACATTCGAAGGGAGCGGGCTGGTAGCCGCTGTCAGGCACACATTCGAAGGGATCGGTCTGGTAGCCGCTGTCAGGCACACATTCGAAAAGAAATTAATTTCTTTCCTAATCGTGGCCTTCATTAAAGCCAAACGGAGGCGAGCTCTAGTTATGCAAAGACAGGACAGGCCAATCACCCGTTTGTCTGTATACTGTATTGTAAATATAAAAGTAGGTACACAGACCTGTAGACCCACATGGAAGAAGATGAATGGCTAAGTAAAGTGGTGCTACTTAAGATCAGCTAGAACGGCAGAAAGTGTAATTGAAACAGGATGTCTGTAAGATATCCAGCCGTAATATTCGTACTGTGAAGCCAAATGAATAAAATGAAGAAGAAGAAGGAAAATGAGAAGAAGATAATTAAATTTCCTCGGACGAGTACAAGGTTGCATGAGATAATAGACTGAGTGGAGATAACAATACAAACGTAAATGAGAACTGAATTGAGAGGACACCCCTAACACAGATAACAAATAACAGAAAGACAAAATAATATAAATTAATTGCAAGCGGTGATGTCGATTATAAATAATCTGCTGTCAGCACAGCCGGATTTTTGTGATCCAGTTAATCTGTGTAGGTTTCCGTTCATTAACCTTTCTGTACACGACTATCAAATCATTGAATTTGGTATGCTCTTGGAAATGCACGAGATTTGGGAGTGGTAAATGCATAATTTAATCGATAACAATATATAAGACGAGTACACGATGGAGCTTCAAATAAAACCTTAAATATATATTTTTGGGTAAAATTATTCTGAAAAAATGAAAACGTGAAACCCAACTGTATCCCCATTGCGACAAGTCCCCCAGCCCCTATAAATTGCTTGATGCAGAAAAAGAAACATTATCTTGGTCGCGCGTGATTCATGCACCACCTGCTGGAAATCTTCATCGAACCTAAAAGTCTTTCCTCCCAGTGCCTCTAAGTCTTCCAAAAATGTGGAAATGATTTAGGTCTAGGTCTGGTGAGTACGGCGGACGTGGTAGATTTTGAAAGTGGAGGTCCTGGGTGATTCCAGCAGTTGTACGGGTAATATGGGGGGTTCAAGCATTGTCATGTTGCAAAAGGACATCTAGACTCATTAGCCTATGTCGTTTGAATTGGTTTGCGAGACGAAGATGATTGCTGAGAAGATAGGTATGCGTGTCGCTGGTGACAGTGTTCACATTGGGCATGTAGTGCTCTAAAATAACACCTTGTTCATCCCAAATGTGAGTCAGCATAAGTTTCCCTGAAGATTGCTGCATGTGAAACTTTGTCGGTTTCGATGAGGAAGGAAGACGCTTTTTTCCTTTCTCGCCCTCTTCATTTCAGGCTCGTGGAAGTGAGCCCTGGTCTTATCTCCAGTCAAAATTATTCTAAGAAACCATCACCTTCTGCTTCAAAGGGCCACAAAAGTTCCCGACAGACATCAACGCGTCGTTGATTCAGTTCTGTGTTAAACTTCCGATATTAGATCTCTGCTCTTCTTTTGTGCATGTCAAAAGTAGAGCGGCCATATTTTAACTCCATTTATGACGTCATGTTGTTCGTCCGCACCACGCTGGCACGTGAAGAGCCGTTTTGACATCATAAGCAGCCATATTAACAAACTACAATACAAAGATATGGTTTTTGTAATCTCTACCCAACTTCTAAGGATTTCTTTCAAGCCCTATCGCATATATATATATATATATGCAACACTACAATCAGCCTTATGACTGAACAATCAGATGATGATTATAAACCATCCAGACATGTCATTAATGGGGTTGCGCATTTGACTATCGACCTCGTCCTGTAGAAGACGTGACTATATTCAGCACAACCACAAGAATGTCATCAGGATCTGTTATACAGGACATTTGTAAGGAAGCATCTATAGTCGGGCCACTCTATAGTCGGGCCACTCTATGCTTTGAACAAAGTGAAATTGAGATAAGAATAAGAACTTTACTTAACGTCTTTATACTGGTTTAGAAGACTCTGCAGAGTCTGTATACAACCAGTTTCATTTAAATTACCTTGCTCTAAAGTCTATGCGCATCAAGTTTATTCTTAAATGCATTAATTGTCTCTGCTCTAACGACCTTCTGTGACAATGCATTCACCACTCTCTGACTAAAAAAATATTTCCTAATATCTAATCTGGATTGTAGGTGGTTGTATTTTCAAAAACATGTTAAAGTCTAATTTATCCGTTCCTCTGATCATCTTATAAACCTGTATTAAGTCACCTCGAATTCTCTTTTCTAGACACTGTAGGCAGGTTTTTCTGAGTCTTGCCCTAACTTGCTCACTCAACTTACCTGTATGATCTATTATAACCCCTAGGTCTATTTCCTTTTCTATCTTTCTAATATTGTTCTCGCCCATTCTGTAATTATGTTTCATATTTGATATACTCATTTAGATGACTACATTTATCAACATTAAACTCCATTTGCCAGCTTATAGACCATTCTTGAATTTGATCTAATTCCGACCTAAAAATATCCACTTCTGCTTTAGACGAGACACTAGTTTTGTGTCATCAGCAAATTTTTCAATCATGAATCCCATATCAATGTCCAAATCGGGGACAGCGTGGGCTAGTGGTTAAGTGGCACGGCTCACAGCCCGAAGGTGCTGGGTTCGATTCCCATCACAGCATCGGCCGTTACCGCGGGGATGCAAACCCTTACATAAAATGCATGGTGAGGACGGATGCACTGGTCCAACTAGCGCAAAATGAAAACACAGTGCAACGCACACTTCCTTGGGATTAGAAAAATAAGGCGAACGAAAAAAACACCACAAAACACAAAAAAAACGTTTATATATATCAATAACAAAATTGGTCCGTAAACCGAGCCCTGTGGCACTTCACTTGTTACTTCCCACCACTCAGAGTACTCCTTATTTATGTCCACTCTCTGTCGTCTTTTCGTTAACCGATTTTCAATCCATTTGGCAACCTTCCCACCTATTCCATGTGATTTTAACTTTCGAAATAATCTTTGATGTGGTATTCTATCAAAAGCCTTTGCAAAATCTAGATAAATAACATACACTGGCTCCCCGTTATCTATCAATTTATTAACCTAATCCATGAATTTAGTAACCTCATCCATGAATTCTAATAGATTTGTTAAGCACTATCTTTCTCTAGTAAACCCATGCTGATTATTTCTGATTAGATTACACTTGTCTAAATGCATTACAATGTTTTCTTTGATTATTGACTCTTACAATTTACAGACTATGCTCGTTAAACTCACCGGTCTATAATTTGCTGGATCTGATTTTTTTTGCCTTTTTTTGAATAAGCGGATCACTCCTGCATCTTTTCAATCCCGTGGAACAATCCCTTTTGCAAGTGATAATAATATAGCCAATGGTTGTGTTTTTGGTCTCTAATTTTAAACAGCAATTTTTGATGAATACCATCTTGGCCTGGACATTTATCTACTTTCAACCCCTCCAATTTTTTTTAAAAACCGTTTCCTCTGTAATACAGATTGATCTTTTGTTTTGCTGTTTCCATGTCTCTTCGAAAGAAATGCTCGGGATCTTGGAGCAGTCTTCTTTTGTGAAGACTGTGCCAAAGTACTGATTGAGTAGATTAGATGCCTCTGTATTCTCACTTATTATTTTTCCTTTACTGTCTATGAGAGGGCCTACTATGTCTTTCGTTCTTTGTTTATTTCTAATATAAGAAAAGAAGCTTTTACTATCAGTCTTGATCGTCTGAGCAAGTTTTTTTCGAAGTTTTTTCTGTTCTATTCACTTTCTAAGCTATGTTCTGCTTGTCCAAATATTTTAAATATGTTGTTTTTTTAACATTTACCTGCCTCTATATATTTTTGCTATGCTTTATTTTTAGCTCTTCTACATTTAACTACAAATTTAGTTATCCACGTTTTACGCTTGGGGCTTACCTCCTTACATAGAACTCATTCCTCTTTTAGTTGTTCTAGATCTGTTTTAAAACTCTCCCACTTTTGTTTAACATCTGTTCCTCCGACATATCTTTTCACATTATGTGGCTCGCTGTCTTTTTCATCCTCTTAGCATCTGCCTTAGAGTAGTCGTATGTTCGCTTGTTCATGTTTACTTCTTTCCCTTCTATAAGATCCCAACGGATGATTTGATGGTCACTTGAGCCAAACAGTTCCCCAACAGTAATGTTTTCAATCATATTTTTCTCTGTAATAAAAACTAAGTCGATTGTGTTTTTGCCTCTGGTGGCTGCTTCTACATGTTGAATTAAAAAAATTGTCAGTTATGCACTTAACAAAAGGTTTTGACTCTACAAGTGCATCTGCCATATCCCATTTTATATCTAGAAAGTTGAAATCCCCTATTAATAATAATTTCCCTTTACTTGCCTTTGCTTTGCCACTAATCAGCTCCTCATCTTCCTCTTTTTGACTTGATGGACATCTGTAGCATACCCCAATCACTGCTTTTTCACCCATACTTTCTATTTCTCCCGAAACACTTTCAGATGTATATTTATAGGTAATAGTTACAAAATAGTAGAAGCTTGTGACTTGTTCTAGTTTTTGTTCGTCTAAATATATCTGTAAAGTAGATTGTGAGTCTGCTTTGCTAACCATTATAGTTTCAATTTTCTATGTGTTAATGTCTAATCATTTTGTTCTTTACCTACATCACCTAATTCCTGCAAACTGTATTTGCTTTCAACTAGTAGAACTGTGTTATCCACATTTGTGATATCATTTACTGACGCTCCACGAATAATGACTCCTGATATATCCTCAATCTGTTGAAAAATGTGTTCTGCCCAAGTGTGCTTCACGAATCCTTGTCGCACTCCTCATTTTACATCTATATCATCATCATCATCATCATCATCATTATGTAGCATGCTCTTTGTAGAACGTCGCTCTGATCACAGCTATCCGATATGAATTTCGGTCTGCAGTCAATCTTCACACCTGCTCCATGTTCATGTTTAGAGTATCCTTAATATCTTGTATCCACCATAATCTATATATGGTAAGTAAATTATTCCAGATCTGACAGTGGCAGTTTTCGTCTAGTAAAGATTGTTGAGTATTCTTTTGTACTTTTCGTGCGTACCCAGGTTTTCATGACATGAATATTAGTTTCTCATTATGGACTATGTCAAAGAACTTGTTGCAGTCTATAAATCACATATAAGTGGTTTTTAAAAATATATTTTCTGCTTGGGTCCTTATACAGAACATTGCTTCTCTTGTTCCGATGTTCTGTCGAAATCGAAATTGTTCACCTGGATCGTCGTTGTCTATTCTGCGCCGAATTATCTCCTGTATACGTTTGATCATAGTCGTGGGACACAGTTAAACATCTCATTTAAGAAAAAACTTTTATTTATTTTTAAACAGCTGCGAATCAATCATTTTATGTCTCTCTGGTTGACATTTTGCTAAGAATCATGTGCATATCGAATGGTTATTTCCATCGACTGATAATCCTGACTTCTCAGAAAAACAAAATATCTGAATTGAACTAGGTATGAATTTCAACTGAGAAAATCAACGTGTTCATATCAATGCCTGGATCCAAATGCGTCTGTCTTCCAAGACAAGAACTCATAGTGTTTTTAAATGTTCGTGAATCCAACACAGTACATAATAATTATTGAAAGTTTAGAGTGTGACTGTAAAAGTCAGTGAAAACCACCTTGTTAAAGTGCGACGAGGGAGGGGGAGAGTATCCAGTTCGCTGAATTCTTAAAAATGTGGTTTTTGTTGGATCGACACAAGCTCGCCATGTCGTTGCTTGCAAATGTCTACAATGAGTAGGTTACTCTTTTGTGCGCCCTGAAAATACGTTAAGTGGCGGGTTGCAGTAGCTTTTCTTACATCCCGAGCGTGCTGATGAAGGTGGGCCAGGGTCCTCCAGGGGGTTGTGCTACGCTTGGCTTCATCTACGTGTCGCTCAATACTACGGGGATCACGTCGATACATCACCTTGTTAGCCAGGCTGCCATGAAAACAGCCCATTTCCGGGAAGGGCTACGAGGAAGCCAAGGTGAGGGTCTTGAGCAGTATGTTTTGCCTGAACCTGATTAACATGTCTGATCAGTATATTTTGCCTGACCAGTCGTTAGTCTTCCTTCCCAGCTCGCCATATGAAAGATTATATAAATGGTCAAATGGATGAAAAAGTTTTAAATCTTAGTATCGCTTGTTGCTTTTCTTTCTTTCCTGAAACAATCTCGTATATTATGTGCAAACAAGTTCGTATCCTCTAGATTATCTGGCTACATTACCGTATTATTAATCTTTCCATCTAGCCTAGTTCAGTCTTGGAAATCGTTCGTGTCTTCCCTAGAAAAACGATTCTTGTTCAATTAGGAATTTGTGTTTGCTCGGCGAGTGGTCCCAGATAACGCTCCGTATGTGAAAAAGACGAGAAACGATCCACTGCCACACTGGAATCATGTCTTAATAGACGATTCAACATGTAGTGTAACCCATCTAGTGTAGAAAAATCTCCAAAGTCATGTCACGGCACACTCCGCCGAAAGGTCCATAAGCATGTAGAGTGGGGAGTAAACATGTATTTTGTATTATCAGCTTTAGATGTAATACCTTCAATATGATACAGAGATAAGAGAACGATCCACTTTTCAGCGGATTGAGAAATGAAGCAAAATTCTGGAATACTGCAGCCCTGATGTTCAACCAAGCGAAGCAATATTTGATGCTAGATAGCCAAAAGTTACAATTTTCTTCTGCAGATTTATCTGGCCGGCTATTCATAGGAATCGTTCCATGACTTCCAGTTCGAACTTTCATTTGGCTATAAGTAGTAAGCTTGTTGGTGGCTTCCTTCCTGCGGCTACTTGGCTTGGGGAAGGTGTAGCTCATGGATGTCCAGCCTCGAGACTGCAGTGGTTAACCTGAGGTATCTCCATAAAACTTGCCCAGTCATGGTATAGGTGATGGCCACATGCGTTTTCTTTGTTCCTTGTATGTAGGACATCTTTGTAACAGATGCTTAGCAGTCATTTTGCCAGTGTCACATACAAATTCATTTGTATGTCCTATCCAGCAAAAGAAATGATTCCAAAGATATTGCACAAGACACAGAGCTATATAACAGAGGAAACACAGAAACTCATTGCAGAATGGCAACAATTAAAACAAATGGGAAGTAATGGGACCAACACAGCATATAAAAAGAAAAGTTAGAAGAGAAATGAGAAAAGATAAAATAAGATACATAGTAGAAACATGTAAGGATATAGAAAACCTACAACAACAAGGCAAAGAAAGAGATGCATTCAAAGCAATAAGAACACTGACAAGGGAATTCCGTCCGGTTCCACATGGCATAAAGGACGAAGAGGATAACACATTAACAGAAACCAAAGACATACTGAATAGATGGAGAGAGTACTGCAGAACCATGTATGGAGACAGCACAAAGCGCTCAGTTACAATCCTACCAAAGGATGAGAAAGAACCTGAACCAACATTGGAAGAAGTACGCTCTGCAATTAAAAGCCTGAAAAAGGGAAAGTCCCCAGGATGCGATGATATCCCAGCAGAGCTAATACAAGCAGGAGGAGAGGCATGTTATCGAGTCTATCACAAGCTGTGTAAACAGATATGGCACAGTGCAGAGTGGCCAGAAGCATGGAAGAAATCAATTTATATTCCCCTCCCCAAAAAAGGCAACCTGAAGCTGTGCACGAACTACCGAACTATCGCACTGATCAGCCATGCTAGCAAGATACTTGCGAATCCTATTAAGAAGGATAGAGAAAAGGTTTGAATCTAAAATTCACGTAGTCCAGGCAGGTTTTAGGAAAGACAAAGGGACCCGGGACCACATATTCAATTTATGGAATATCTATGAAAAGTGTAGAGAGTTTAATGTAGATCTGTACACATGTTTCATTGATTACACTAAGGCCTTCGACATGGTAAGACATCAAAATATGTGGAGAATCATGAAGGAAATGGGGTTTCCTTTGCATATAGTCCATCTCATTGAAACATTATACCAAGATCAACAAGCCGCTGTCCGAGTATCTAGGCAAACATCAGATTGGTTTGCAGTACAAAAGGGAGTCCGACAGGGATGTATCCGCTCACCTTATCTGTACAACATATATGCGGAATGTATAATGAGAAATGTACGAGAAGATGAGAACATTGAAAGTTTCGACCCATTTACGATTGGGGGGTACGAGATTCCAGAGTTACGATACGCAGATGACACAGTGATACTATCAAGAAGTTCGGAAGGGCTAGAGCAGCTACTTTCAGCCGTTAATGGAAATAGTAAAGATCAAAATATGTTCATAAACATAAACAAAACAAAGATAATGACCACCGATAAAACACAATGTCAGCATAAATTTACAGTGGGTGGTGAGGAAATAGATCAGGTTACACATTTTGAATATCTGGGCTCCAGAATCGACAAAAATGGTGACTGCTCGAAAGAAATCAGAAGAAGACTAGCTATGGCAATGCAGAGACTGAACAGCCTGAAGAAATTATGGCAGGGCACCAACAAAACGATAAAAGTAAAAGTCTTGAGAGCCTGTGTTTTTCCTGTGGCAGCTTATGGTTGTGAAGCATGGACGATTACCAAAACTTCTAGACAAAGAATCGAATCCTTCGAGTCAAAATGTTACAGAAAGATACTCAGAATACCCTGGACAGAGAAAAGAACAAATGTAGACATTCGGCAAGAGTTGAGCATAGAGGAGAACTGGTTTATCAATTCCATTTTGGCTAGAAAATGCAAATACTTTGGTCACATCAAGAGACACAGCGGTCTCGAGAGGACGGTGATGGAAGGTATGGTGCCAGGCAAAAGAGGAAGGGGTAAACCAAGAAGACGATGGCACCAAGATATCCAGGGTGGCTTGGTATGACAGTGGCGGAAGCTGGTGTTTTGGCAAGGGAACGAGTTTCTTTCAGACAGACTGTGATGGGAGCGACGTTCTACAAAGGACATGCTACATGATGATGATGATCCTTAGTTTGTTGAACATATGGTATTTCAGTCTGTTGTGGCCTGTGCGGAATCTAAGGATTATTACCTTCTCTCCTAAGTTGAGTTGGTAATATACGTAACTTGGTTGATGACCTGTGTGTTTTGCTTCCCACTTGTTCATGTGTCTACACCTGGTAAATCTCTTGGCTTCGTCATAAGTTATACCTGTATCAGATTGAGGTAGCTTTCCACCTTCTCTTGACAGCCTGTCAGCAACTGCATTGACAATAATATCGCAACGACATGGAATCCACTGTATACAACTTTCCGGAACCCGTGAAATAGTGTATAGAGTATTACTTTTAGTTTCTTTAGGTCTGTATTTTTCTGGCTCTACAGTACCGGAAGCACTGACAGTGCATCTGTGAAAAATACAACTTCTTTCTCTGCGTTTTCATCTGTCATCAGAGTTTCTGATGCAGTTTTCAAGGCCTGTGCCTCTGCTCTGAAGTTACTTGAAAAATATTCCAGTCCCCATTGATGCTGTCTTTATGCCGTTCATTTTTTAGACAAAGAGAAATACATCCATCTCCATTCTTTGCTGCATTTGATGTTGATCCAGCTGTATTGGGCCAAGATGTTGCTTGGGTAATGATTATCTATGTGTCTTACATATTCAATTATAATTTTCCGGTTGCATTAGATTTTTTAACCCCACCCTCCCCACCACCACCCCATCCCCGACCACCCACCCTTCCTTTTCCCCGTCACCGAATTCATAAGTGCATACCGATAACAAATCTAACTGTCGACCTAACTTACCACGTGACGACAGCCAGGTTGGGCTGGCTGGTACATGCTGCCATAAACAATATAATATTCTCGTGACGTATGCGACATAGTTTGTTCAAGTTGGCCCAGAATGCATCCTTGTCCTTCTGAAGCAATTTGCCAAATACGTGTACTATGACGTCCCCATGCCAGCGCCCTCTGTTGAAAACATTCACCAATATTAAACAAGACAACAAATTTAATACAAATATTCGTAGCGTCACGATTCTCTTCTGTTATATTAGTTTACCACTACACAATACACAAAAGGGACAGTTTTCAATCTAGGTGCAGCATCTGATACCACAAACCACCAAAGCTGCTAACAAATATTTATTCTATGACAAATGATTAGTATTTCACCAACCTCATGAAATATCTCTTGCAGAATTTGCGGTTCTATGTCAATGGGAGGGGAGAGGGGGGTAGTCGATGGCGAAACAAACAAAAAAATTACCTGACCGAAGGAAGAGTCTTTGCACCTATGATGTATACGCCTACGACCAACCAATTCCAACAAAGGTGACGAAATTTATGTACGCCTACGACACAGTATTCGCTAAACAAGAATGTGACTGAAGAGGTTGCATACAAACTGACAAGCGTATTTGATGTCCTTGCTTTGCTTTAAATTACTAGAAAAATAACATCAACCTAAACCAGAGCAAACCCAAGTATGTGCTCTCCACCTCAGAGACAAAGAGGCAAACAGAAAACAAATGGCACATTAAATGGCTCCCAAATACCGGTGTATAAAGCTGAATCGCACACTGTCCCACGCGATTCACTGCCAGGATACAAAATGGAAGATACATGCGAGAAATAATATCATCCGAACATTGACTGACACAACATGGGAAGCAGTCAAAGGCCTCGATCATCAGCAATCGTCAAATTCTCCAAAGCTGAGTTCGCTGCGACAGTTTGGAAAAACTCTACACAAGTCACACTTAGTGGCACAACAATTAATGAGTCAGGTGGATAGTTATAGGGTGCAAAACACCTTCTCCAACTGACAAAAATATTCGTCATAGCACCGCCTGAAACGCGAAGAAATAGAAAAAGGTTGGAAGTCATGTGCAGTATACTTACTTAAAATAAGTAAGTTGTACGATGCAGTATGAAAGAAATCTAAAGGAAGTTTCTTAGTCAACATATCACCTACAGACTTATCGCGAAGGACAACATCAACAAATGGAATGACCTGACGACGGTTCCCTGGATCGAGCTGACGATGGTTACCTGGATCGAGCTGACGATGATTCCCTGGATCGAGATGACGATGATTCCCTGGATCGAGCTGACGATGGTTCCCTGGATCGAGCTGACGATAGTTCCCTGGAACGAGCTGACGATCGTTCTCTGGATCGAGCTGACGATGATTCCCTGGATCGAGCTGACGATGGTTCCCTGGATAGAGCTGACGATGGTTCCCTGGATCGAGCTGACGATGGTTACCTGAATCGAGCTGACGATGGTTACCTGGATCGAGCTGACGGTGGTTCTCTGGATTGAGCTGACGGTGGTTCCCTGGATCGAGCTGGCGGTGGTTCCCTGGATCGAGCTGACGATCGTTCCCTGGATCGAGCTGACGGTGGTTTCCTGGATCGAGCTGCGGGAGTAGCCTACATCTCGATACCACTTGTCTTACGCAACATGGTAGTCACTAAATAGACCCCGAACTAGTGTATCACGATCCCAAACTGGTGTATCACGACACAGGAAGAATTTTAAGAGATGGGTTAAAGAGATGATGAGACATGTGGCTGGAGGAACACAGAACCAGATCGCCCGATGATCTGATCTACTCAAACATTCTGGAAACATGTAATATTAACAGAACCAGAAAAAAATAAAGTAATTATCGCCTTGAGACTGGATTGTTTCTACCATTTCCACTTGCTTGGCGTGTTTGCTATTATGTACAACTTAAAAATAAAATAAGATGGCTGCGCCTTAATGGATGTGCTCTCGACTCTCTCCGGTGTTTGTGTCGAGTTTTCCGATGTTTGGTGGTTTCTTTTCGGATTATATTTCATAACTCCTTCACCAGTTGGTATCGGGGACTTTATTCTGGGGAATTGATGTGCTTTCGATAGGCTCCGTTTAACTGCACACCAGAATTCAGTTCATATTATCACTACTTAAGAACATTTCTGCTCGGACTAAAACCGATTTCCTCCTGCACGCCCTTTCCTCCACCGGAGGTTACAAGATACCTCTCCCAACCTCGTATTCTCAGCACATTAAGGGCAGATGTACACAGAAGTCTTGTCGGCGAGACACGTAAAAACAGGTAGTTTGACACGGGCAGACACGGAAAGCCAGACACAAATATTGGTCTAACACACTCCTCGCGGCCCTCATCCAAAGGCAGCTTAGTACACGGTTCCATCTGGAGAATCTGTATGGATTTTGGACGATACGCTAGGCATGAACACAGCCTCAGAAGTTAGACATGGTAGTGGTCGATCGACGCAACGCGCCTTTGACGTCTACGCGAACATTATTATTTTTATTTCAACTTGTGTTCAACGTTAAATACAATTTATTCTCTGCTCTTAAATATAATGTTATCGGTCGGTCAGCAAATGTCATTTAGTCCACCGAGTCTATACGTGTGGATAGGCTCTTCCGAGTGTTTATTTTCTCTGGCTATTTTTCTAAGTTTAATCTTTCTCCTTCAATTTTGTCTTTGTATTTCTCAGTAGATGATTTGCCCTTCCAGTCTAACATTTTGATTGACCTAATTTAATACTTTGGTTTCCCTTGGAGTATAGGGCTATAATTGATGTTATTCGTCGATTATTATTTTCTACCATTTTCTGGAGCTCCGTCCTTGAGACTCCTGTTGTGTTTACCTTCTCATGGTTTCTGTTCTTTACTTTAACTGTCCTTTCAATATCAGCACTAGATTCAATGTAATTTCTTCCTCAGGTACCATATTTTCCTCTATCTGTTTGACTTGCAGGCTTCATACACATTTCCTAGTTCAAAAACTGAACAGCCAATTGGCAAATAACGCACCTAATAAACAGGTTCTTAGGATTTATAAACATTTCCGAAAAACCGAACATTTTAAGCAAATAGTCACGTTTTCCGTAGAAGAGTAGAAGAGAAATAAGCAGGAAAACAAAGATGGATGTATACTTCTCGACCTATGTGCCTGACCTGACATATGGATGTGAGTCATGGGCAATGACTACAGCCCAAGAAAGGCAATTACAAACTTCAGAAATGAGGTACCTAAGAAAGGCGGTTCAGGTGACGAAAAGGGACAAGATCCGTAACCAGACAATACGTAGCAATCTTGAAGTTCAACCCCTGCAGACACGAGTGGAGCAGTCCCAATTACAGTGGTTTGGCCTTGTCTGTAGAATGGAAGAAGATCGGATACCAAAGCGATCATGGGAGATCAAAAGTCAAGGACGTAGACCCCGAGGACGTCCCAAAGTACGTTGGGAAGACAACATACGACAGTCCCTAAGTGATAGAGGGCTGGATTGGAAAGAGGCCAGGAAAAAGACGGCGGATAGAGCAGTGTGGCGTTCTCTTTGGCAAACCTCTACACCTCACGGTAGAAGAGGAGCGACTAAGTAAGTAAGTCTCGTTCTCTTATTCTCGTGCCGTTTAATATGTTAACGTAAACTAGATACGAGCAAAAGAAATGAACTACCACAGTTAGCTTCACTGAGCAGTTTTAGAATCACAATTGGGAGTTAATAAATTTAGCACTTCAATTGACTCACGAAAGAAGAGTGACACCATATAGCTTGCCAGTTGTCTAGAGGGAGAAGTGTAGTAATATGGCTTGCCAGTTGTCTAGAGGGAGAAGTGTAGTAATATAGCTTGCTAGTTGTCTAGAGGGAGAAGTGTAGTAATAAAGCTTGCTAGTTGTCTAGAGGGAGAAGTGTAGTAATATAGCTTTTGCTAGTTGTCTAGAGGGAGAAGAGTGACACCATATAGCTTGCCAGTTGTCTAGAGGACGAAGTTTAGTAATATTGCTTACCAGCTGTCTAGAGGGAGAAGTGTAGTAATATAGCTTGTCAGTTGTCTAGAGGGCGAAGTGTAGTAATATTGCTTGTCAGTTGTCTAGAGGGCGAAGTGTAGTAATATAGCTTGTCAGTTGTCTAGAGAGCGAAGTGTAGTAATATAGCTTGTCAGTTGTCTAGAGGGCGAAGTGTAGTAATATTGCTTGTCAGTTGTCTAGAGGGCGAAGTGTAGTAATATAGCTTGTCAGTTGTCTAGAGGGAGAAGTGTAGTAATATAGCTTGTCAGTTGTCTAGAGGGCGAAGTGTAGTAATATAGCTTGTCAGTTGTCTAGAGGGAGAAGTGTAGTAATATAGCTTGTCAGTTGTCTAGAGGGCAAAGTGTAGTAATATAGCTTGTCTAGATAAAGAAAAGTGACATATAATAGCTTGTTGGTTGTCTAGAGAAAGAAGAGTGACGTATAATAGTTTGTTGGTTGTCTAGATAAATGTAGCTTTCCAGAACGTCACAATATAACATGGAAACTGTTTCAATAAAGGCAAGGGACAGCACATAGCAATGTTAGATCTCTCCTGAAATAAAAGTGTCACAACATAACTGGTTAACTGTCTCCTGAAATAAAAGTGTCACAACATAACTGGTTAACTGTCTCCTGAAAAAAAAGGGTCACAACATAACTCGTAAACTGTCTCCTGAAATAAAAGTGAGCACCTACTTGTACAGCTTACACCGGCGACCCTTCCTGCTCAACTCGCCCAGGTTAAGATCATCGAAGCTAATGGAGAAGTCCTTCAATGATGACTTGCCCCGGATACCAAACCTGTAAACAAGGTATTATGTTGGATACTGTACACTTTCATTAATCACCACCTCAGTTATATATATTCTTCAATTTCTAGCACCCACTTTTGCATCTCCACATAAATACAACATTGAAGGACCTACCACTCGAATATCATAAATACTGAAATCTACAAGGATGGTTTCGGCGTAATGGCGCAGTTCAAATAACAAAGAGCGGATAGTCTCATTTTAAACATGTTGTTGTGAAAACTATTACGGGTATACAAAATGATTCAGGCTAGTATTTCTGCAAGAGTGGTCACCTGCATCGACCGCTTCATACTTTCAGAGAATTGAAAGTGAACAGTTGGAAGAATAATCTACATTACACCTTCTTAGAATTAAATATATATATTTTTAATCGTCATCATTATCTTCACTGCTGTGATCGTCATCTTCATTATCGTTATAGCTTTCGTGAACTTCTGTTTGATGTCCCGATAGTGCATATTCTTGAGGTTATTTTTCATGTTTTCATCGCGAGGGTTATTTCAAATGTGTATAGACTAGATAGGAATAAACGTTTGTCAATAGCAATGCCAAGCTAGGTAACAACAATGACAGAGGACAAAGGCATTTAGGCACACATTGGTTATGAGACATTAATGAGAATGGTGAACGACTATTAAAACTCTCTGAGGTATCAATTCTTGTTCATGCAGATACCATCTTTCCACATTAAGACATCCACAAAATAACTTGGCATTCTCCTTATGGTAAAACAAAAATTCAGATAGATCATTTTTATATCCACACAAAGTTCCGTTTATCAATTCAGGATGTCAAATATTATGGTGGCGCAGATATTGGCAGTGACACAAACCTTTGCATAGCCAAATTAAAGATTAAACTTAAAAAAACACTTTTCCAGCTGAAAAGCAAGAAGAAAATGTATGTACAGAAACTGCTATTAACAGAAATCCGAACAGAATACAACGCTAAGATACATCAACATATTGAGCCACTACCAACATTAACAGAAATCCAAACAGAATACAACGCTAAGATACATCAACATATTGAGCCACTACCAACATTAACAGAAATCCGAACAGAATACAACGCTAAGATACATCAACATATTGAGCCACTACCAACATTAACTGAACACACAACTATTGCTACCATTGATAACAAATGGGAAAAGTTTAGTACAACATTGAAAGATGCAGCTATAACGACAGCTGGATACTCCAACAACAAAAAGAAAACGTGGTTGAAAGATGACACCCGGGGTAAAATCTAAGAAAGAAAATCAGCAAAATGAAACCTCATTGCAGCAACAACACCTATTGCATATGAGAATTGCAAAAAGGCGTGTGACTCACTTAATAAAATGGTTAAATATAACGCTCGCAAAGACGAGGCAGTTCTTGTGAATGAACTGGCCGCAATAGCTGAAAGTGCAGCAGAGGTGGGCAACAGTAAATACCTTCCCTAGATCACAAGACAGTTATGCAATAAACCACCTACTACAAAAACACCAATCAGAGATAAACACAGCAACCTTCTTACTTCAGAAAAAGAACAGATGAAACGTCGGGCAGAACATTTGACAGAGATATTGAATAGATCACATCCCACAACAACCCCTCTTTTATCAGTGCCCTGTGCAGAATTTACACTCGCAGAAATCAAAAGAGCCATCCTCAAACTAAAGAATTTCAAGGTAGCAGGAGATGATGAGATAACTGGTGAAATGTTAAAAGCTGCAGATGATACCACACTCACTCATCTCCTATCCATCATAAATTATGTGTGGAAAGAGGGTAAACCACCACAACAATGGAAAGATGGTATTATTGTAAAAATACCAAAGAAAGGAGACTTATCCGATTGAAACAACTGCCGTGGCATAACATTCCTGTCAGTGTATGGGAAAGTACTCTGCAGCATGATACTGGAAAGACTCTGGGAACAGGTAGATGTCATCATAAGAGAACAAGCTGGCTTTAAACCAAAGCGTTCTTGCATTGATCAATTTTTCACACTCAGAACTATCATAGAAGAATTAGTAAAAATGCAATCCACACCAATCATCAACTTCATTTACTTACGGAAGGCCTTTGACAGTATACACCGTCCAATACTTTGGAAAATTCTAAAGAACTATGGCTTACCATCAGAATACATAAATGTTATCAAGGACTTATTTGATAATTCACGTTGCCTTGTTCGATCAACAGTAGGCAACACTGAATGGTTTAACATTAAAACGGGAGTAAATCAGGGATGTATTTTATCACCTCTACTTTTTGGCTTAGCTATAGATTGGATTATGAAACACTATTATAAGCATTTAGGCATAGAATGGACAGATAACACCAGGAAGATATTGATTTTGCAGACGACCTATCGCCATTAAGTACCATTAATGAAAAAACACAAGAAAATATAGATAGACTATGCCAATGGTCAGAACAGATAGGACTTCAACTAAATGCCTCAAAGACGAAAAGCATGGTTTCCCCAACCACAACGGTTGAAATCAAGCTACAGGGAAAATCTTTACAAAATGTCCAACACTACACATACCTGGGAGGCAAAATGACACAAGATGGAGATGCCACGACATAAATATTTTACTAGAATTACTTTGGCCTTATGTGCCTAGAATCAGTTCACCAACATCTGGAAATCAACGACACTGAGAAAACATACCAAGCTCAGACTATTCAACTCAATCGTAATATCAGTCCTGACATATAGATGTGAAGGCTGGAAGACAACAAAAGCGCTGGAAAACAAGCTAAATATCTTGGAAAATAGATTTGTAAGAAAACTATTGAATCTTCGCTGGGACCAGTTCATAACTAATGACTCGATAAAAACAGAGACAAACCAACTATACGTGTCGACCATCATCAGGAAAACACGATGGGCATACATCGGACATGTCCTTAGAGTGAACAACAACCGTCTTCCATTGGAAGCACTCGAATGGACACCAAGGGGCGTTCGAAAAAGAGGAAGACCCAAGGAAACACTCAGAAGAACAATCATCCTGGAGGGCTCAACTAGGGGCTTCAGCATCATACAAGATCTAACAACAGTGGCGTCACACCGTTCCAACTGGAGATCATTTGTTTCTGCCTTATGCGCCATATTTGGCGCGCAAAGAACAGATCGATAGATAGATAGATATCGTATGAAGACAAATGTAATAAGAACAATTGATGAAATTACAAATGTTTTGGAAATAACTACATGAGTACGACAGGGGTGTCCTCAAACCAAGGTATATGTATCGTAACTACAGTACAACATCGATAATTGCATTGTAAAATATTACAGGAGTCAAAAGTATTGAGACACACCGAGATCATAAAAGGCTCCAGCGATTGGAGAGGTACAAACTAATTTCTGATCATGCAATATATGACAGAATAAAACGCACGAGAAGAGGAAGAGTAAAGAGAAACCACTTTATAGCAAAAACAAGATCTGGAATGAACAGACCCAATCATTAGTTATGCAGTAGATAGAGATCTAAAACAAAAATCAAAATCTCATTACAGAAAAACGGTAAAAATTCCCTGAGATGCTAGAAACCATAGACAGAAATATAAAAGAATTGAACTCGGACACAATTAGAAAGCACAATTTTAACTGAAAAAATGTCTTAAGAGAGTCTACCTTTCGGAAACATGGACGCACGCATGTATAAGCAGTTATTTCAGCTAAGAAAATCATATCTAACATAAGTGGTGAGGTCTTTATAGAATAAGGAACGGAGAAAAAACAAACTATAATACTAACAATGGGAACATACTCCAATAACATTCGCACAGAAGTAGATGCACTGAAATGTACTGGTGAACTTGTACTCCAATATGAAGATATCCACCAAGAAAATAGTATTCCTGATGCCTCGTCAATATGAAGATATCCACAAAGAAAATAGTATTCCTGACTGATGCCTCGTCAATATGAAAATATCCACAAAGAAAATAGTATTCCTGACTGATGCTTCGTCAATATGAAAATATCCACAAAGAAAATAGTATTCCTGACTGATGCCTCGTCAATATGAAAATATCCACAAAGAAAATAGTATTCCTGACTGATGCCTCGTCAATATGAAAATATCCACAAAGAAAATAGTATTCCTGACTGATGCCTCATCAATATGAAAATATCCACCAAGAAAATAGTATTCCTGACTGATGCCTCGTCAATAATAGTAACCCAAAGAACAAAGCTGAGAGTTCTCGAGCAGCTCTCAATAGAACACCAATGGGTAGTCATGCAGGGAAACTGATCCTACCTCCAAGTTTCAAAGGCAATGATGCAGCAGACAGACTAGCGTGTAATGAGATAAAGGCCATAATTAAAGCCAAGTTCAGGGGCAAACAGGACAACTTCTATGATTAGCAAGAGAAGATCAAGTCGTCAACTGCAGACTGGGAACCAAAAAGAATAAACTCAAGACACATCTTTACAACAAAATGAGCATTGGAACGGACATGATGGCTCCATGTGATGAGCAAACCATTACCGTGGAAAACATACAAAGTTGCACGCTGACACGGAAAGAGAAAGACCAGTACTGACCTCAAGAGAAACCTAGACCTTCATCTGAAAATGAACGACGACGAAGAAAAAGAAAAAGAAAAAAAAAGAAGAAGAAGAAGCAGAACGCCAGGTCTACAAACATAAGTGTCCACAGTAAATAACTTAAACAGGTCGAAATGTTCAAATATCTGGGACGAATTTTGACAGAAAATAAAATGTTTAATACAGAAATTGAAATTCAATGTAAGAATAGACTCTGCTGTGGATTATCAGCAGACACTACTACCTTAGTACGAGAACATCAGCTTGGCAGCAAGGCAACAACTGAAAAACAAGAATATGTATAGCAACCCTGTGCTACCAATGACAAACTCGGTCCTTATCCAAGGCTCAGGAGAAGAAAATTACTACGTGTGAAACAAATGTCTTTGAAAAGCCATCAGTGTTGTTGTTGTTGTTGTTTGCGAATGCCCACAATGAGTAGGTTACACTTTGTGCGCCCTGAAAAGGACGTTAAGTGGCGAGTTGCAGTAGCTTTCTTCCCATTCCCAGCGTGCAGAAGGTGGACAGAGGTCTTCCAGGCGGGTGTGCTATGTTTTGCTTCATCTGCATGTCGCTCACTACTACGGGATCACGTCGAACCATCATCCCGTTAGTCAGGCTATGAAAACAGCCCGTTTCCTGGGAGAGCTACTAGAAAGTCGAGGTGAGGGTCTTGGCCAGTATGTTTTGCCTGACCCTGACTAACATATCCGATCAGTTTATTTTGCCTGACCCTGACTAACATGTCCGATCAGTTTATTTTGCCTGACCCTGACTAACATGTCCGATCAGTTTATTTTGCCTGACCCTGACTAACATGTTCGATCAGTTTATTTTGCCTGACCCTGACTAACATGTCCGATCAGTTTATTTTGCCTGACCCTGACTAACATGTCCGATCAGTTTATTTTGCCTGACCCTGACTAACATGTCCGATCAGTTTATTTTGCCTGACCAGACATTAGTCTTCCTCCCCCTCGGTGTCACCAGGAACGATACAATGAGAAATGATGATATTTCCAGTACGGGAAGAACTACCCTTGTGGTGAATAAATTTCAAGACATAAAATGTGATGCTTTGGTCATCTCATAAGAATGCAAAATTCATAAACAACCACTGCACGCTTGCAACTCAAGGATATATGGCCGAAAGGCACAAGATAGTCTTCGTAACAAATATATAGATGACATAACAGAAATCATACAACTACACGGGCTTACAACAACCCTCACAAAACACTTGACTCCAGAAAGTCAGCACGTCTCGTGACGTCACAATTGGATGGGAAATTCAAAAAGACGTTTCAATCTGGCACAATAGAGGTGTTATTTTTTAAAAGTTGTAATATTTGTTATGTTATTTCTAGTTCTATACAGTTAGCATTATTTGCCCTATTGTATGCTGGTTTTTTTGCAGAAAACTGCTGTAAACGAATATCACTAATGGGTGCTGTTTTGTGTCATTGTATACTCAGCGTATGTTCCTTTTGTTAGAAACTGTTGTATATAATCATGATGATGGCGATGATGATGATAAAACTGTACCGATCGTATTCATTACTCATTTCTTGGATGAATGGAAGCTCCATCTCTGAGTCACCCACGCATGTATCGTCGTCTTCTGGAAAGAGATTAGATACAAGGAAAATTATAAAGATAAAAAAAGCTTTTTTAAATATTTATTAATCCTTATTTTGGAGAATGAAGAATGAAGAATTATATATATATATTATAAAATCTTAGAAAAAAGAATACACTAGAACATCGAACCTCAGCTCAAGGATACTTAGATGAGTGAGTTTTAGAAAGAACATAAGCTGTACGGTTGCAATTTTACTCTCATACAATTGGTGGAGAAAAACAATTGAACCCGATCCGGTACTGTACGTTGCGTTTGCAGATTAAGGACAAGTTTTTGACCGGATAGATAGAAAACATCTAAGGAAAACATTGGTACACTATGGTATAAACGACCATCTAATTTAACTTGACAAAAGTCTTGACATTGATAGTCAGTGCGGGATCAAGATGCTGAGCAGCGCATGAGCTGCAGTGGTCATCGACCCATAGCCGACTGCTAGCGTCAGGGCCAGCGAACCATAGCTGCCAAGACCCTTCTATACCTCCACGCGGTGATCCTGGATAACAGGCTGCAGCAGGGCAGACTGGCTAAGGAGAAGGGATCGAAGAGGGAATGCTAACCCGGTACTCAAAAAATGCTTGCTGAAGTCGGATGTGTTGGACCGAAAGGTGCAAATATCGCAGCCAAGCTGTAAACTACAACACAACGCATTCCGTTTTCTGGACTACATTCTGCTACTATCCATTTCAGGGTTTGGTAGTGCGAGATTGAGAACGAAGAAGAAAGAAGAAGATAGTCAGTGCTCTGTTCAAACAATATAAGGACTCTCAGAAAAATGTCATATCAAATCTGGAGTACACCAATGATGTGTGCTATCCCTTTTGTTGTTTAATATATATATATATACCACATTCGTAAAACAGACAATCAAAATAAAGGTAGTAACATTGGTGAACTCTTAAGCGAACTTATTTTCTCTGACGACCAAGTAGTAATATTAACTTCAGAAATATCTTTACAACAACATGTTGATAAACTAAATACAAAATGTAAAAAATACATTTGAAAACCAATGTAGAAAAAAACTAAGGTTGTGAAAATATCTAGAATAGCTGGAGACATCAACATCTGATTTGAAAATCAGCAAATCAAACAAGTGAAAGATTGCACAAAAATAGGGCACGTTATCAGCAGACAGAATTACAGGGGAAATCCACCACAGCAGCAATAAGTCAAATCAGATCATTGGACAATTAACAGCAATACATAATTGCAAGCACGTGAAAATCTTCTTATCTTCTTTCTTTTGTCGTCTCACTTTCTACTGGACTGTAGCCCAGTGGGGTCTCACTTTCTACTGGGCTGTAGCCCAGTGGGGTCTCACTTTCTACTGGGCTGTAGCCCAGTGTGGTGGTGTGTATTTGTGTTTCGCCTCTCTTGTGGCCCGAGTAACATTTTTCCCCATTTCACAGCAAGTCTCGTTTGCGCGGTCTATCCACCTTTTTCTCCATCTACTTTTCCCCTTTCTTCCTGATGTTTTTCTGTAAAAGGTTGCATGAACAATGTGGTCTGATTGCATTCTCGCAATGTCGCCAAACCAATTAATTCTCTGTTGCTCGATGCACTTTAGGCAGGGAATTGTTCCAACCTTCTCCCAAATACTCATATTTGTGTTTTTTGTCTCTTCTGGCGTTGTAAGTGACCTTTCGTAGGCATCGCATTTCGTTGGTTGCTAACTTTCGTGCCTGGGTCTTATTCAATGTCCATGTAGAGAAATCTTGGGGTGTCTTAGTAATGGAGACAGATGGTAGATCACAGCGTTGTCCTCTGCACTCTCGTCTCTATCTCTCTATCGAGTTTGCCTTCCTCGGTAAAAACAGTTGCATTCTACCTGTATTCATTGTCTCTGTTTTTGATGTGGTTATATTCATATCCTACTTTACAGTTTAAGTAGAGTGAGTCAATATGTTGTTGTAGGTTTTGTTCATTCGAGTGGATCTAACATTTGCCATCTGCAAAGAGCAACTCGTTGCGTGACAATTTCTACCTAAAGAGCTATATTTAGGACGATTTTCGTCCTGACACTATCCTATCAATGTCAAAACTGGACACGGACATCACATGAAAAACGACACATCGTAACAGCAGAAATGAAATGTCTGTGAAAGATATTGGGGATAGCAAGAAGAGACATGATCAGAAGCGATGATATCAGGAGACTAGTGAGAACAACACCAATATTAGATTACATCAAAAGACAGCAGCTAAAATGGTTTGACCACGTAACAAGACTACCACCACACAGCAACAACCACCCTCCACCAAAAAAAAGCAATGATTTTTGGATACCACCGATTCAAGGTCAAAAGCAGTTCACCAAAAACAGTAGCTAACGGAAACGGAAATATATGATGCGGTGAATTCCACTATGCATGAGGCACAGCCTGGCTCGTTCTAGAGATCACTTCATAATCTGACGCTGAAAGGCATAACAGTCAGGTCAGGTCAGGTCATCCCGTAACCGGTGAGGTCGTTGGGGCACACATGAAGACATCCTCATAACACCACGCCACCCTTCTCTGTCAGCGCCCGCTGCCTGTGCCCTTCTGGTCGGAGACTGGTCCATTTTTTTATGTTGTCCTCCCACCTCTGTTTTGGGACGGCCTCTTCGTCGTCTGCCTTGCACCTTTCCGCGGAGGATCGTATTTGCAAGACCAATTGATCTGGATATTTGACCGTACCAAGCGAGTTTTCTTCTTTTGACAGTTGCCAAGAGGTCCTCAAAAGGCCCTATTGCTGTTGTATTTCTATCTCGCATTTCCTCATTTGTAACTCTATCTTTGTACTTGACGTTTAAAACTCTTCGGAAACATCTCATCTCCAAGGCCGGTATCCTTCACTGAAGGTCAGCTGTAATTGTCCATGTCTCACAAGTATAGAGGAATATTGACAAGACCAGTGTACGCACTAATCTGATTTTCGTGCATATTGCTAACCGTTTATCTTGTCAGATTTTGTTAAGCCGTGCAAGCGGCGCTATTGTCTGTGCTATTCTGGCCAACACCTCACATTTTGATCCTTCATCACTGACAATTTAAAACGGTCAACCACTTCGAGTTCCTGACCATTTGCTTTTATCTTGCTGTTGAATTCCTCGGCGCTGTTGGTCATTAATTTTGTCTTTCCAGCGTTTATCTCCATACCATAGTCAAGAGCTGTTTCATCGAGCCTTCTGACCCATTCCTGGAGTTCTGCTTCTGAACCCGCCAACCCGTCGATATCATCTGCAAAACGAAGGTTGGTAATCTCCCCCGCTCCCCTATCTTGACAGTACCAACGTGACCTCAAAGTGCCTCACTCATAATTCCTTTAAGGAATATATTGAAAAGAGTTGTAGAGAGTGTACACCCCTGTCTCACACCAACTGATGTGCAAAACCAGTCCCCTCGCCTCCCATTCACAAGAACTGCGCTGGACGCCTTGTCATACAGGTGTTCAAGGACCGATATAATATTTTCGTTGATTTTATACATCCATACCCTATCAGGCGCCTTCTTAAAGTCACAAACACATGATACAGTGTTTACTGCTGGTCTATATATTTCTCGCTTAGCAGCCCTAAATGAAATATCTATTCTGTAGGGCTTCTTCCCTGTCTGAACCCTGCCTGCTCCTCGGCAATTATGTTCTCTGCTTGGGGTTTCAATCGGTCGAGGAATAATTTAAGCATGACCTTTGCTATGGTGGCTGATTATGCTTATTGTTTTGTAATTTTGGCACACCTTTAGGTTTATATAGGCATAAAGGCATAACAGGATAAGCGAAATGAAATAACGAAAAGACAAAAGAATGGACTCACTGCCCCAAGCTATGCATGTCGCTGAGAGACGTCACATCTTTACTGCCATCAGCTATGCATGTTGTTGAAGGTGGTTTCTTGTTCTCCATTTTCTTAGACATACGTGTCATAGAAGGTCGTTTTTTTTGCCTCGTCCCCAGCTATGAATGTCGCGGAAGGTCAGCACTTTTGTCTTGTCCCCAGCTATGAAGGTCGCAGAAGGTCAGCACTTTCGCCTTGTCCCTAGCTGTGAATGTCGCAGAAGATCGCTTCTTTCGTTTCCAATGTCCCTAGCTATGAATGTCATAGAATGTCGGTACTTTCGAATTCACTGTCCCCAGTTGTGAATGTTGTAGGTCGTTTCGTTATCTTCACTGTACCAACCAACTGTATTTCTTGTATGACACAATACATGTTTCTGGAGCTCTATTTCAAACGTAGTCAAACATCCATTCTTGACAAAGTGTCTTCTACCCTAGACGTTTTGTAAAATGTGATTTAAGAGTGTTGTACACGGGACTAATTACCTCACTATAGAAAATCTAATTTTCCTGACAAGAACCATCACTGCCAGAGAATTGTGTACTAGAGCAAGTCTTGGAAGTAAAGGTGATCGGCGTGACGTTGACCACATAACCAATGGTGCGCCGTTGGTCAAGTAAATAGAAGGATAACACAATATTCCTAACATGCCACATGGTATGTAAACGACATATATAAATATATATATATATATTTATATATATATATATATATATATATATATATATATATATATATATATATATATATATATATGTATATGTATATGTATATGTATATGTCTGTGTCTGTGTCTGTGTCTGTGTCTGTGTCTGTGTCTGTGTCTGTGTCTGTGTCCGTGTCCGTGTCCGTGTCCGTGTTCGTGTCCGTGTCCGTGTCCGTGTCTGTGTCTGTGTCCGTGTCCGTGTCCGTGCCCGTGCCCGTACCCGTGCCGGTGCGTGTGCGTGCGCGTGCGCGTGTGTGTGTGTCTGTCTCTCAATGATCACAAGAAGAGAAAATAACTTTTATAAAAATGTGCTATTTAGACTAAAATAAAATTTGTGCTCTTATTCATAGTCCTAAGGGACTTTGTTTGTGCGCCCTGAAAAGTGATAGGCACTGGTGACTACATCCTTTCAGCGTCTCTACCGTTAGCCCTTCCAAGTCTGCGGACTTGACAGAGGGCATACCTTCAATAAAACTTCAGATTTCAGAGATGATTAAGAGTAGTGAGGAAAGTGTCGGTGATTTGGTTGGAGGGATGGGCTGAGGAAGCGACGATTTGAATAAATCTGCGTAGAAGCCGCAGATGATTCTTTCTGCAGATGTGAGGTCAGTTTCGTTCCGTCTGCAACGTTAAGGGAAGGTTGATATAAGCCTATATAATATACACATTATTGGAAGGTTTATGAAAACAGCAGCATTATGTGGGTTTCATGTACTTCGATATTGCTCGGACGTGCATCGGCTTTAACATGCCTAGCATTAGGAATAATTCTACATTGTTGCTAGTTATGTTTGCTGTATATACAAATGTCGCATGTATTCATTACAATGCATAAATCTCAGCTTCCAACTCCAGCATTTAAATGACACGAACACGTGATTAAAAGCATTGTTTCGTTAATAATTTACATCATTCCATATAACAATTGTTGTTACTTTTAATCATCCTCATCTCACATTGATCCCATGCACTGCTGACCGTTAGTTTTACTGTGAGAGGACCTTTCTGCTATGGTACTAGTTTTACTGTGCAAGGACCTTGCTGCTAAGCCGCTATGGTACTAGTTTTACTGTGCAAGGACCTTGCTGCTAAGCCGCTATGGTACTGGTTTTACTGTGCAAGGACCTTGTTGCTAAACTGCTATGGTACTAGTTTTACTGTGCAAGGACCTTGTTGCTAAGCTGCTATGGTACTAGTTTTACTGTGCAAGGACCTTGGTGATAAGCTGCTACGGTACTAGTTTTACTGTGCAAGGACCATGTTGCTAAGCCGCTACTGTACTAGTTTTACTGTGGAAGGACCTTGTTGCTAAGCCGCTATGGTATTAGTTTTACTGTGCAACCGATTTGCTGCAGATGACAGATAGTAAGGTGAACCATTGAAGTCCAGCCTTATCTTGCAGGAGCTGGATGCCCTTTGTGATCAAACCAGGCCGTATTTTTCCGCAGACAGTTATACACACTATTTTCCAGGATAAGGCGTTCCACAATTTGGATATTTACAGGAATCACTGGTGGGCTGAGAGCCGCCATGGCCGAGATAATCACTCACGGATGTACGGTCTTCTCTAAAACGTTTACACCATTCAAATGTCTTACTGCGGCTGTGTGTCTCATCACCGTATTGTTATTGCAGTGTTGTGTAAATTTCAACAGGTTTTACATCCTTCTTTCACAAGAAACCTCATCACAACACGCTGTTCATGCAAGCACTAACAGTGATGTCTACCATTGTTATTTTCTCTGTCACGTGACTGGCTCATGGCAAGTAGGCCACTTAGCAGTAATAGAACACAAGTGCCCCTAACTAATAATAGTAGTTCCAGTCCGCTATAACACATTCAGGTAGAACTAGAACAAAAGTCCCGGTTTGATTTGAACGCCCCTAGTATATGGTAAAACTAACAGCTTGATACGTTACTCAAATAAAGTGTATTCTTAACAAACTGCGCTACTGGCACAAACAAACATCTTTATTGTACGGATGCGTCAACTGATAACAAGTAATTCCATAACAAAATGTTCTTGTCAGTGTAAAAACAAAAGGGAGGATAATTACATTTTTCCAAATGAGGTGAATAAAATGATATGCTAAAATCACTCTCAATAACATGAATGATGGTCGAACGGTTTGTATTCATGTTTCCTGACCAAAGGAGAACGGGTTCAAACCCCCAGTAAGTTATTTGTCTCAGTTCAGTTCAGTTTAAGTGCCATCTTTGCATCGAAGATCGGTTGCAATGTATCTCCGATATGCTCTCTCTTGCCGTGATAATGCAATCCGAGAGGCTCTTTTCAGTCCATCTCCTGATGATATCCACCCTCTTAAAACGGTGTCTGCCTCTTGTACCCCTGTCTTCTATACTACCCTCTAGTGTGGTCTTCAATTGTCCAGTTGTATGTCCAAACCTTGATGTATGTCATTAACTCTCTTTCACCCCCAACCGTGTAGAAACCTCCACATTTGTTTTCTTCTCTTTACAAGAAATGCGACCCAATTTTCTATATACCCACATTTCGAAGAATCCGATAGTCTTTTCCAACTTGTTATCCAGTGTCATTGTTGTAGCACCATAAAGTAGTGACGAGCATTCATAACACATGACAATTCTCATGATGTCAGTATGTGTCGCTTGTTGGTGCATACCATTTTGGTCATACCTATTCTCTTTCTGAATTTTTTTCACAGTTCCTTCCTTCCGTTATTAAATGACCTAGATAGGAGAACTCTGTATCTATTCAAGTATTTTATATTTTATTTAAATCTGCATACATCGTTTCTTGTCCCTTTTCTCAAGAATCATAGTCTTTGTTGCCTTTTGTCTAATCCAAACTCTTTATTTACTGTGTATATTGTTGTCACAAGCTCTTTTAATTATTGATCACTTTTTGTCATCAAAACTGTATCATCTGCATATCTTAGGTTATTCATTTAAACGTCTCCAATGACAAGCCCTGGCATCCCCTCTATATGTTTGAATATTTGTTCTGTGTATATGGATATTGAAAAGACAAGGGGATAATACACAAATCTGTTTCACTCCTCTTTTTACATTGATACTTGGAGAGCATATCTTTCTAGATGTACTGTCGCAGTTTATTCCCAACGCAGATTTCTGAGCAGTCTTACATCTTTACCATCTATATCTATTTCATGGAGACATTTAATTAATTTCCAATGTAGGATTGTCAAAAGCCTTCTATTGTGTCTATAGTTGGTTAATTTTTTTTGTTTCTGTTGTTGTTGTTGTTGTTGCTTTCGCCTTATTTCTCTAATCCCCAAGGCGGTGTGCGTCGCACTATGGTTTTTATTTTGCGCCTATCGGCCCAGTGCATCACCTTCAGCATTCATTTTATGTAAGGGTCTGCTTCCTCCTGCATTTTCTAAGGTTTTGCTTCCCCGGGGTAACGGCAGGTGCTGTGATGTGAATCGAACCCAGCACCTTCCGGTTGTGAGCCGTGCCACTTAACCACTAGGCCACGCCGTCCCCCAGTTGGTGAAATAAAAACCTACAGCGCAAATTAGATTGCTATTGCAGTAACAAGCGACATTTTATTCCGCAATGCTATTCCTCCCACCCCCCCCCCCCCCCTTCATCAAACCACTCGAACCCTCACCACTAACCTCCTACTAAAGGGCCCCATCAATTGAAAGATAGATCCCCACCTCGTTAGCCAGACCGCTACTAAACAGATTGTTCTCTGAGACAACTGCATGGAAGTGAGAGTGGGTCTTGGTCAGTATGTTCGACTGACCCTAATTACTGTTGCCTGTTCAGGATGTTTTGACAGTCCGGTCTCCTCGCTCATAACAAGGGTAGGTAAGTCTGTACGTAGGTAGACAAACAATGGAATGGGTTGAACACAACGACATAGTCCGAGTTGGCACTGCAACATGTCAACAGTAGAACTTTAACATTTAAAAGTAAGGCGACGACAGAGATGAATGTGACTAGACTTAAATGATACATTACTTGAATATTATCGTCTCATCTGCTTTGTTCTTTCAAAATTCAACGTCACTGTCTACCCGGCAAACACATAGGTACTCAGTTGTTGTTCGAAGCTACTCGTGCTAAGTATACCACTCTTAATGGTGTATCTGGTCTTTTTAAACTTTACACATACCACATATTTCAAGAGATAGAGAAACACAAGGACTCATCGATGCAGTGTTAATATATAATGTCAGATATGCCAATGACACAATTCTGCTAGCTGAAAGCGAGCAAAAATTATAGGAATATGGGATTTAAGTAAATGAATGAATCTGTCTTGTGTTCGTCTACCTAACGTATTCTTGTACTATTGTCTCTCTGAATCTGTTTTGTGTTCGTCTGCCTAACGTATTCTTGTGCTATTGTCTCTCTGAATCTGTTTTGTGTTCGTCTGCCTAACGTATTCTTGTACTATTGTCTCTCTGAATCTGTTTTGTGTTCGTCTGCCTAACGCATACTTGTGCTATTGTCCCTCTGAAATTGTCTTGTGTTTATCTACCTGTGCCTAACGTATTATTGTGCTATTGTCCCTCTGAATTTGTCTTGTGGTATGTCTGTCTGTCTGTCTGTCTGGCGTACTCTTGTATATTGTTCTCCCTGTCGTTTCTTTCTTGAATGATCATTTTTCTGCGTCTTTTGTCCTCAGTTACCTTCTAGCTGCCTCATGGCAGCCCCCCCCCCCCCTTCTCCACCAGCTGCCCTCTAGCATCCTCCTACCAGCCCCTAAGCTGTTCCTGCTGACCACCCCACTCCCCCAAGCTTCTCCTGGAATCCTCTAGACTGCTTACAACTACTAGGTGTCTCACAGCTTTTCCCAGCTGTACAATGGCTGCCCCCCACCCCAAACTTAGCTCCCAACCCCCCTACCCCCACACCCATCCCCAGGTTGCCTTAGCTTCTCCTAGCTGCCTCCCAGCTCCTCCTAACAACCTCCTAGCTGCCTCCCAGCTCCTCCTAACAACCTCCTAGCTGCCTCCCAGCTCCTCCTAACAACCTCCTAGCTGCCTCCCAGCTCCTCCTAACAACCTCCTAGCTGCCTCCCAGCTCCTCCTAACAACCTCCTAGCTGCCTCCCAGCTCCTCCTAACAACCTCCTAGCTGCCTCCCAGCTCCTCCTAACAACCTTCTAGCTGCCACCCAGCTTCTCATAACCACCTTTCCGCTGTCTCCCAGTTGCACTAAAACTGTTTCCTAGCTACCCACACCTTCCCCAGCTCCTCTTAACTGTCTCCCAGCTGCCATTCATGTGTCCATCCCAGCTACGCCTATGTGTCCATTCCCACTGCCTCACAACACTCTCTCATCTGCCCATCCCAGCTGCCTCACAACTGTCTCCCATCTGCCCCACCTAGCTGCTTCACAACTGTCTCCTATCTGCCCCACCTAGCTGCCTCACAACAGTCTCCCATCTGCCCCACCCAGCTGCCTCACAACTGTCTCCCATCTGCCCCACCCAGCTGCCTCACAACTGTCTCCCATCTGCCCCACCTAGCTGCCTCACAACAGTCTCCCAGCTGTCCATCCTAACTGCCTCACAACAGTCTCCCATTTGCCCAACCCAGCTGCCTCACAACTGTCTCCCATCTGACTCACATAGCTGCCTCACAACTGTCTCCTATCTGCCCCACCTAGCTGCCTCACAACAGTCTCCCATCTGCCCCACCCAGCTGCCTCACAACAGTCTCCCATCTGCCCCACCCAGCTGCCTCACAACTGTCTCCCATCTGACTCACATAGCTGCCTCACAACTGTCTCCTATCTGCCCCACCTAGCTGCCTCACAACTGTCTCCTATCTGCCCCACCTAGCTGCCTCACAACAGTCTCCTATCTGCCCCACCTAGCTGCATCACAACAGTCTCCTATCTGCCCCACCTAGCTGCCTCACAACAGTCTGCCATCTGCCCCACTCAGCTGCCTCACAACAGTCTCCCACCTGCCCCACCCAGCTGCCTCACAACTGTCTCCCATCTGACTCACATAGCTGCCTCACAACTGTCTCCTATCTGCCCCACCCAGCTGCCTCACAACAGTCTCCCATCTGCCCCACCCAGGTGCCTCACAACTGTCTCCCATCTGCCCAACCTAACTGCCTCACAATTATCCCCCATCTACTTCCCACTGCCCTCAAGCTGCCTCCTAAGTCTCACGTGATAAATATGTCAAACTCATTGACGACCAAGACGAGAAGAGTTGTGTTTCACTTGATGAGATTAACAGTCTGTTTCGCTAACAAGAAACAACGTCCTTTGTTTTATATAATCGGATCGTCAATCTTATTCGGGACCAATCAATTCACGTATTATATATGTTACAAAAAGAATCAGAACCTACATAATTCTTGCTAAACATAAACGAGATTGCATGGACATATTTTACGACATTCTGAATATACAAATTTGACATAAAACATATACGGTTTTTCCATCGAAACAAACATGGCTTTAACAATGAAATTCAATTACAAGATAACATCTTCCAATTAACAATAACGGCGTGGTCTAGACAAAGCTAAGTTGTCTAAGATTGTGAGATAGATCGATTCTTGATCGTCGGGCTACTAGGCGGCGCGTTGCTGTTATTGATTAATATCTGTCTCTATCAAATCAAGATGGGCTAAGATTTGAGTAACAATAGACATATAGAAGCATAAATGTTAGACATCATTATCTACAACAACACCAAATTAATTAATTCAAGGAAAATAAACGATCTAAAAATCACTAGAAGAAGCTATATTATAAGGGATCTAATCGTAACCTGATGAAAGTGATGTTTTCGAGTTTTCTAACAAAGACTCGAATAAAATGAAAAATGAAAACGTTTCTGCCGTAAAACTCGAACGATTTGTCAGAATTAAATGCTGAATGTGTGTGTGTATGCGTGAGTGTACACACACACACACACACATATATATATATATATATATATATATATATATATATATATATATAATAGCTGTCGATCGTTGTCGATGAGGACCGCCGACATCATCCTTGTCACAGATTTCCCTGTTGGGTGTGGGTGCGCATGTGGCTGAACAGGCCAATGCGAGCACGAAAACATCTGCTACATATCGGGCACACGAGGTTTGTAGAAGGGGATGGTGTTCCCGCTGCTCGGGATTTCCGCGTCTCGCGTCTGCTCTGGGCTTACACAACACGGTTGTCTTCCCCGGCAGCTACACCCAATTTGACTGCGCTTCTCCAGTCAGATCTGTTTTGCGCAAGACATTCCCAGGTGTCGATGTTTATCCGGCAACTTTTTAGTGAGTCCTTCAGACCGTCTTTAAAACGTTTCTTTGGGCGCCCTCTCTCGCGCCATCCCTCTCTCAGCTCGCCGTAGAGAAGCTTCTTTGGGAGCCGCTCGTTTGACATACGGACGAGGTGTCCGACCCATCCTAGTCGTGCTTTTTCTAGCAGTGCATGGATGCTGGGCATGTTAGCCCTTGAGAGAACTTCGATGTCAGTGACACGATCTTGCCATCGGATGTGGAATATTCGCCTCAGGCAACCTGTGTGGAAGGGGTTTAACCTCCTTGCATGTCCAGAGTTTACAGTCCAGCTTTCGCAAGCGTATAGTAGGGTTGGAATGATGGTTGCACGGTAGACTTTGAGTTTGGTCTTGACGCTGATGCCACAACGTGCCCAGACCATCGAGCGCATTCTACAAAAGGCTGTGCTGGCCTTTGCTATTCTGCTTGCCACCTCATCGTCTAGGCCGACAGATCTTGACAGCGTGCTGCCAAGATATGTGAATTTGTCTACGGCATTCAACGTCTGCCCGCTGACTGTAGTCTCTGGTTTTGTGTACGGCATACCTGGTGCTGGTTGGTACATGACCACTGTTTTTTTTTTCATTTATGGTCAGGCTAAAATGTTTGCATGTGGCAGAGAACTGGTCCATTCCAACCTGCATGTTCAGTTCTGAGTTGCTCATTAGAGCGCAGTCGTCAGCAAATACAAGTTCCCTGATTATGTCACCAGCCACTTTGGTTTTGGCCTTCATTCTTCTGAAATTGAGTAACTTGCCATCTGTGCGGTACTTTATGGATATTCCAAGCTCCAATGATCTGAAGGCGTCTGTCATCGTGGCCGCGAACATCATGCTGATCAAAGTCGGGGCGAGTACACATCCTTGTTTTACTCCGTTTGATACTAGAAACGTTTTACAGATTGCACCGCTGTCCAGTACACGAGCACACATGCCTTCGTGTAGCTGTTTCACCATAGTTATGAACTTGTTGGGGCAGCCAAACTTATACATTATCATCCACAGCCCTCCTCTGTTAACTGTATCAAATGCCTTTGTCAAATCAATAAATGTGGTGTACAAGGCCTGATTTTGTTCTCGACACTTCTCTTGTACTTGGCGAGCGGCAAAAATCATGTCCACTGTTCCTCTTCCGGCTCTGAATCCACATTGGCTTGATGGGAGGTGGTGGCTTTGTTCAAGGTGTTTGTTGAGCCTGTTTAGCAGTAAGCGAGCTAGGATCTTGCCTGCTACGGAGAGTAGCGATACTCCACGATGATTGTCGCATTCCTGACGGTTGCCTTTTCTTTTGTACAGGTGAACGATTGAGGCGTCCTTTAGCTCCTGCGGAATTTTTCCTTCAGCCCACATGTAACAGAAGAGTTCAGTGATCCTTCTGGTGAGAGATGGGCCAGCTGTCTTATATACCTCTGCTGGTATTGCATCAGCTCCTGGAGCTTTTCCTATAGATAGTGAACTGATTGCCCTGTCGACTTCCTCCTCAGTAATGACTTCATCCAACGCCAGGTTCAGTTCCACTTGCGGCATTCGCCGGATGGCCTCTTCATTTATGGACGATGGGTGGTTTAGTATTTTGCAGAAGTGGTCTGCCCATCTGTCTCAAATCTGAACCTTATCTGTTAGCAGTACCTCATCCGCACTGCGAACTGGAGTATTACTAGATGGCTGCGGGCCGTAGAGAGCTTTCAGTGCCTCGTAAAACCGTTTGGTGTCATGACGCTCGGCGAACATCTCAATTTCGTCAGCTCTTTTGCTGAGCCAGGAGTTTTGCATCTCTCTAAGCCTGGTCTGGACAGCTTTGCGAGCAGTATTGAAGGCAGCTTTTGCTGCCGAAGATGGTGTGTCCCTCTTGTATTCCCTGTGCGCTTCATGTTTTGCATCGAGAAGGCCCTGTATTTCCAGATCGTTCTCATCAAACCAGTCCTTATGCTTGCGCGTGAGTGGGCCAATGTGTTTAACAGCTGTATCGTAAAGTGTGTTTCTCAATGATGCCCAGTTCTCTTCGATGTCGTTCTTTTCAAAACGAAGCTCAGATAGTCTACCCTCAAGCTCTTCCTGTAAGGCTCCTCTCGTGGGTTCGTATTTCAGCTGAGAGACATTTAGCCTCCTCTGTGGTTTCTTTCCCTGGAGGCGCATTTTGGGCTGGATCTTGAAGTTTAGCTTGGCAATGACAAGTCGATGGTCGGTCCAACATTCTGCACCACACATGCTCTTCGTTACCATAGCATCCGCTCGATCCCTACGTCTGATGATAATGTAGTCACTGAGGTGCCAGTGCCACATACACACACACACACACACGAAACGAGTGAGAAAGAGCCAGATAGAGTTTGTGTTTGTGAATATTCTTCTTCGTTCTTAGTTCTTAGTCGACCTGTACTTCTATAGGGGCAGACGCCCCTGTGCAATCCAAACTCTAATATGAGCTGGATGTAGCCGGGAGAAGGATTCCCTGCTTAGCGGGCTAGGCTCAAGCAGCGTAATACTCCACTGCGCATACCGAGGGTGGTTAACCGATTTGCGAGTCCATCTTAATAGAGTTAAACACTATAGCAAAGTAGACCTGCAGCCTGTTAGGCGCTATAACCATGCTTGTGTTATACCATGTCACACAGTTAGTCACCTTTTATGACATGTTCTCTGTGAGGCAGTGGTGCTATTCTTGTCCTTGTCATACACAAAGACCACGGCAGACCGCTCGGGCAGTTTGTAAATGTAGTTTGGTTATTAGTGACTGTAATCAAATGTTATTATGAGCTAAAAATAAATGTTAAATGCTTAACTCGTATATTAACACAAATGAGTACACTATTCATGGGAGAGAGTATGTGGATATGTTTCCTGTTGTACCTGCTCGTAACTGTTTCCTACAGGGAAGCGGCCAAGTTTTGATTTGTCTTCTCTTGATGACCGGTGACGTCCCCTTCTCACCACTGCCGTGTTTGGCCGGGGCACTGATAGTTCCAGTGAGTGGACTTCTGCAGGAACATAAAGGACAGAACAATTGTGGCATGACAGATCGCTATGGTTGAAGAAACAAAACTGTTGAAGGGATAATATGTTGATAACAACATGAATAAGTGTCAGCCAGTTTGGCATGCCACAAATACCAAATAATAATAATAATCACAAGCACACACCCAATCACACACACGTACCAACCCACTCAAACAAAACACACGCTCACACCCACGTACGCACAAACAAACCAACAAACAAATGTGTTTTAGTCACCAACAAACAAATGTATTCTAGTCAACAACAGAACAATGTGGGCACACAAAAACTCTCTTCCTTTAATCCAGTGATAGCGTATTGTTGCACACGATTTCCCTCATACTCTACAAGACTGATTGTGCCTGAGCTATTATGTTCTTACATCCATAAATGCATCTGCCGTCAGACCTGATGTGGATGCCCAACTATTGAAATGAGTTTACTTGTTTGTTCCGTCTCATTCCTATTTATACAACATTTTGGAGATTTGTGCTTCTTAATTACTTCCACTATTTATAATTTATTTTGATTTTCTTCTTCTTCTTCGTTCGTTCTCAATCTCCCGCTACCAAACCCCGAATGGGCTTAAGTAGCAGAATGTAGTCCAGAAAACAGAATGCGTTGTGTCGTAGTTTACATCTTGACTGTGACATTTGCACCTTTCGGTCCAACACATCCGACTTCAGCAAGCATTTTTTGAGTACTGGGTTAGCATTCCCTCTTCGATCCCTTCTCCTTAGCTAGTCTGCTCTGCTGCAGCCTGTTATCCAGGATCACCACGTGGAGGTGTAGAAGGGTCTTGGCAGCTATGGTTCGCTGGCCCTGACGCTAGCAGTCAGCTATGGGTCGCTGACCACTGCAGCATCTTGATCCCATTTTGATTTAAGTTGAGGCATTCATTTTCGTTTTGGATAACTACTATGTTGACGATCATCATCATCATGTAGCATGTACTTTATAGAACGTCGCTTTCATCACAGTCTGTCTGAAAGAAACTCGTTCTCTTACCAAAACTCCAGCCTCCGTCAGTCATAACCAGGCATTCCTGGATATCTTGGTGCCATCGTCTTCTTGGTCTACCCCTTCCTCTTTTACCTGGCATCATACCTTCCATCACCGTTCTCTCGAGACAGTTGTGTCTCTTGATGTGATCAAAGTATTTGCATTTTCTAGCCAAAATGGAATTGATAAACCAGTTCTCAACTCTTGCCGAATGTCTACATTTGTCTTTTTCTGTGTCCAGTGTATTCTGGGGATCTTTCTGTAACATTTTGACGAAGGATTCGATTCTTTGTCTGTAAGTTTTGGTAATCGACCATGATTCGCAGCCATAAGCTGTCACAGGAAAAACACCTTTATCATTGTGTTGGTGCTCTGCCATAATTACTTCAGTCTGTTCAGTCTCTGCATTGCCATGGCTAGTCTTCCTCTGATTTATTTCGAGCACTCGCCATTTTTGTCAATTCTGGAGCCCAGATATTCAAAATGTGTGACCTGATCTATTTCCTCACCACCTACTGTAAATTTATGCTGACATTGTGTTTTGTCGGTGGTCATTATCTTTGTTTTATGTATGTTTATAAACAGGTTTTTATCTTTACTATGCCCATTTACGACTGAAATTAGCGGCTCTAGCCCATCTGCAGTTCGTGTTAGTATCACTGTGTCATCTTCGTTATTGTAACTCTGGAATCTCGTACCCGCCAATCGTAAATGGGTAAAAACTTTCAATGTTCTGGTCTTCTCGAACATTTCGCATTATATATATACATATATATTTCTCATTATACATGTCGCATATGTTTTAACATTCCATGTTGACTAGTTCTTGCAAAACTGACTCATTTCGTGCTATCAACACATTGTCATCAGCTTAACGCAAGTTCTTTCTGTTATGTTCTACAAATTGATATTCCTTGAACTGCATCTAAAGATAGCAAAATAAAATTCCCTGTACAGAGAAAACAGATCAGGGGACAGCACACATCCTTGCTACACTCCTGTTTTTCTGCTGAAAGTTTCTAAATGTGTTATCTATTCGTATCGCTGTAGCCTGTCCACAGTACATTTTCTGGATAATTCTCTGGTTCTTGCTATCGACGTGCAGCTCATCCAGGATATGGATCATTTCCCCGTGCTTCACCATGTCGAATGCCTTGGTATAGTTTGTGAAGTCCATATATAAATGTTTTCATCTCTACGGCTTTCTCGATTATTGTTCACAATACATTTATGTTTACAAGACGTTATTTGTGTCCTTGACTTCCAGAAACCCGCATTGCTCATCGCCGATTTCTGCTTTAATTCTATTCCACACTCTTCGCGTGATCTTCGGCATGTGACTCATAAGGCTAATAGTCCTGTGGTCTTGGCATTCAATGACTTGTGGTTTCTTTGGCAATGCTGAGACTACTGACTCCATCAAGTCAATCGGGATGTATCTACAGTTATATACATCAAATAGGAATTTTTTTATTACTTTTACTCCAAAATCTCCCGTTGCGGCAATTTCCTCCTTATTTTATCTAGTCTCGGTGCCTTTCCTTTGTTTATATATTGAATATCGTCTTTCATCTCTGTTACCAATTTTGATGGTTCTTCGCTTTCTACCTGCTCACTTAAGTCTGGGATGTTGTCGTCAAATAACTTTCTGATTTGTTGTTTCTATCGATATGTGGATAATGTTAACCTCCCCCATCAGTATCTCTCCGTCTTTTTACTTTCAAACGTCCAGTGATTGTGTGTGGTTGTTCTCCTGTTAGTTCATTTATTTGTTTGTACATGAAGTGTAATTTTTGTGTTGCGCTTCAAGTTGTAGGCATTTCTTGTCTAACCATGTTTCTTTGGCCTGCCTGCACTTGTGTGTTATCTCTTCACTCAGCTTGTTGTTTTCCTCCTTTTCATGTTTCCTCTTTCATTTTTCGTCAGTCAAGTGTAACTTTTTTATAGTCATCCATTTTTTTTTTTGCTTGATGTTTTTTTGCCGGAAAAATATAATTAGACATTTGCTTATTTGAAGACAAACATGTGCCATTTCTGGTCAATATGTTTTGTCCATTGCGCTGTTTTTATTCTTTTCTGTGACATTAAACCGCTCCTTCATGTCTGTGTTAGACATCTGTATCATAAAGGCTTCTACAATTTTAAATTTTATTTTGAAAATCATTATTGAATATGCACAAAAAGTTAATCATTACAGTACATATCAATAAACCAAATGTTCAGTTCTTTATTGTATTCGATGGTTTTTTTTCCCGCTGAATTGCCGTAGCGTGAATATGGCATCCATACACCCTCGGCCTTTCCTTAAACCGGATTGTGATGCACTAGACAGCGGTTCCACCTTGCCCGAACTCTCTGTTCTAGCGACGGTCCCCCCGAATTGCTGCTTGAATTTTGGCGATAGCATTTTCTGACGCGACAATATGCCCTGACCTGGTCTCGGAAGGTCTTTCGTTAACTCACGTCCTTCTTTAAACATCGTCGTCCAGTTCTTCACTGTTGTCTTCGGCACACTTTTATCACCATACAGTGCCTGCATTATATGCTGAATATCAACTGGTCGACATCCTTCAGCTGTTAGAAACCGAATCACCGCTCGCTGATCAACTCTGGACGGATTCCGTATCACACCCGTCATGTTTTCAACGATCTGCTGGGGAAACTATGAGTCGGAAGATAATGCAATTTTGCAAATTTGACGGTTGGTATGTGCTGTTTACATTAGAAGTGACGTCATCATGCGCATCGCACATATGTTCACTTGTTGCAGTTAGGTTCGGTTTCATTTGAACACACACATATATATATATACAAGTATATATATATATATATATATATATATATATAGATATATATATATATATATATATATATATATATATATATATATATATGTATGTATGTATTATGTATATATATTTATACATTTTCGTGATTTTGAATGTGGTTAATGGAGTGATGAAATGAATGCTGATGATGTGGTGATGTTCAGTCTGGTGATTAGATTGAAGCTGGTCGGTTGTGTGGTGATATTTCCTCGTGAAAGGATTAATGTTGGTAATGTGATATTGTTCTATGTGGTCATTGTCGGGAAAGGATTAATGTTGACAATGTGATGATTGTCAATGTCGTGAACGGATTAATGTTGGTGATGTGATTATTGTCAATGTCGTGAACGGATTAATTTTGGTGATGTGATGATTGTCAATGTCGTGAACGGATTAATGTTGGTGATGTGTTGATTGTCAATGTGGTCATTGTCGTGAAACGATTAATGTTGGTAATGTGATGATGCTGAATAAGAGGATGATGTGTGTGCTGGTGGTGTGACGCTGTTCAATGTGACCAATGTGATGATGGGATGAGTGATGATGGGGCTGGTGCTAATTAATGATTCACTAGGTTCATGTAATGACATTAAAAAGATTGCTCAGACACAGGATAAACAAACGGCAGGAAAGCTCCCATTAAGATGATGCTCATGCTGGTAATGACCCCTATTGTGAAGGTGATACAGTTGATGCATGTCAGTGTTATAGTGATGAATAGAATGACAGCGTGATGGCAGGGACAGAAGATGGACGACATAAACAACACATATCTGACCTTCCAGGGCTGAGTTGTCCAGCCTTCTGCAGCAGCTTCATGTACTTGCTTCTCGACTGTCTCAGTTGCTGGCTCCTAGACAGTGCTCTTGTGGCCGGTGTCATGATTGCACTCTTTGTAGTGTTGTTCTGGTTTAGCTTCAGTGGATTGGCTGCAAAGTGAGATCTGGACTCTGCCGGTGTACTATGATCGACAAACTCTATGTTAATATCCACAATGGGGCTTCTATGCATGATCGTATTCTGCGTGGATCTTTCATGGTACAAATGTCTGGATGTTTGCGGAGTACAGTCGCCTTCTTTATCGCTGGTGGAAATTGCAGATGCTGATTTTGATGCCCCTATGGCGTGTCCTCGAGTTTGAAAACCTTCAGAACGTTTCAGCTCAGGGTGATATTTGTTAACGTGACTAACAATCAGGTAGTCTTCTTTGATGACCTCCGTTCTCAGTCCATTCCCGTTGCTGCCCGCACCTCCGCCATCAGTGGTACACTTGCCCGTGACATCCTTTTTCTCGCCTCCAGCAATTTCACTAACGGGAGACACCTCATACTTCCGTTTTGACTGCAGCCACTGTCGAATTCTCGCAGTGATGTTAGCTATGATACCCGTCTCTCCGCCTCTATTGCTTCTGCCACCGACTGCATTGTCCCCTCTACCGTTTCTATTGAGACGAAGTCCTAGTCCCAGACGGCAACCAGACGATTCTCTCAGGCTGAAGCTCCGGCACATGCGGATGCACCTTTTATGGCGCAATCCATTTGTATCAGTGTTTACTTGCAGTATTTTTGACCAATGGGAATCACCTGCAAGAAAATTAACATGTTAACGTGTGGAGCTTATCGTATGCAAAAAATAACTTTGTCTCGGAGTACTTATATTTAAATGGCAGTGGAGAGAGTGGTGGGGAGCGTGTGGTCAACGGTTCGTGATGGTTGGTTTACAAACATAATGGGTCAGGTTGAAACCACGTTGCACTTAGTTACCTATGACCTGCTATGTCGTTGTCTAATTAATGGTTTGGCAGTTTCTTTAAGTTGACGCAGCTGAAAATGGCTACCTCACGAAGTCAGTGAGTAATTTGGAACGGCAATGGGAGTTACCTGATCTATGCTCTGTCGTCGGTACTTTAGGCAATGGGAGTTACCTAGTCTATGCTTTGTCGTCGGTACTTTAGGCAATGGGAGTTACCTGGTCTTTGCTTTGTTGTTGGTACTTTAGGCAATGGGAGTTAACCTGGCCAATGCTCTGTCGGTACTTCAGGCAATGGGAGTTACCTAGTCAATGCTCTGTCGTTGGTACTTCAGGCAATGGGAGTTACCTAGTCAATGCCCTGTCGTTGGTACTTCAGGCAATGGGAGTTACCTAGTCAATGCTCTGTCGTTGGTACTTTAGGCAATGGGAGTTACCTGGTCTATGCTCTGTCGTCGGTACTTTAGGCAATGGGAGTTACCTGGTCAATGCTCTGTTGTCGGTACTTCAGGCAATGGGAGTTACCTGGTCAATGCTCTGTCGTCGGTACTTTAGGCAATAGAAGTTACCTGGTCTATTCTCTGTCGTCGGTACTTTTTGCAATGAAAAGGGCTGAGAATATATAGAGGCGTCCTAGTTCAATGATATCAGCCATTTTCCAATTTTCCGCATTGAAATCACATGCCCAATTTCACTCTAATGGCGCCTTTGCATGAACTTTGCGTTAAAATATTTAAGTGTGTCGATACGTGTAGTTTCTGTGGAATTTGGAGGTTGCAAGTCCCACGCATAATCCCAGTTAGTTATCTTTTATGACATGAGTCTGGAACAATTCTTTTCTCAGTAGACAGAAGTGTCGAACAATTGCTTAGTTCAGTTGTGAAATCTGTTCCTACAATTGTACCTGTGAGCGAGGTGGGGAGCTTAAATCATTTGTCTTGGGCCAAGTGTTTTGTATCGGCCGTTGTAAGATTGGGTCGTTGAAGGATAACTCTTACACCATCTTCTTCCGCGGGCTCCCTTGTGCCATGTAGCCAGAGCTTCTAATGTTATAAGCATTCAGAGGAAGTTGATCTGACTGCATTTGCATGAAATGACCGAGCCATCGTGTTGTCTCTACATATTTATTGTACAATATATAGTTCCTACCATATTTCTGATACCCTCATTTCTGATACCCTCATTTCTGATACCCTCATTTCTGATACCCTCATTTCTGACATCCTCATTTCTGATACCCTCATTTCTGACACCCTCATTTTTGATACCCTCATTTCTGACACCCTCATTTCTGATACCCTCATTTCTGACACCCTCATTTCTGATACCCTCATTTCTGACACCCTCATTTCTAATACCCTCATTTCTGACACCCTCATTTCTGACACCCTCATTTCTGATACCCTCATTTCTGATACCCTCATTTCTGACACCCTCATTTCTGATACCCTCATTTCTGACACCCTCATTTCTGATACCCTCATTTCTGATACCCTCATTTCTGATACCCTCATTTCTGATACCCTCATTTCTGACACCCTCATTTCTGATACCCTCATTTCTGATACCCTCATTTCTGATACCATCATTTCTGATACCCTCATTTCTGACACCCTCATTTCTGATACCCTCATTTCTGATACCCTCATTTCTGACACCCTCATTTCTGATACCTACATTTCTGATATAAGCGTGTGACGACACAGCTGCCCTTTCCTATACATTTAATTTATCATGTCGAAACATGTATCTGAATTTATCTCATTTATCTATTATGGAGTCGCGTAGCCGCAGTGGGTTAATTTCCAAGTTGAAGCGGAAATGTTTTTTTTTTCAAACCGCAACGGACCCCAGGTCGACCCAGCCTTAAATGGGTACTGGTTCAGTCCGGGAAGTAAAAGCGTAAAATCATATAGCCGATTCTTTGAAATGTGAGATCGCTAACACCTGACATCCCTGCGGAAGGAATGCTATGGATTACTTTACTTTACATTTATCTCCATGACATTGGATAATCAATATTACAATAGTACAAATACTTGTTGGGGTGAAAGAGCTATTAGAAAGCTTATATGTGAAAGCAGAACGGAGTTTGTAGACTAGTTGTATCACATGACTGTCTTCCAGAGTACGTGCTTCTGTCGGTTTAGCAAAGCCAAGCTATACATGAAGAGGGAGTAAGCGGGGTCACGGTATATATGAAGAGGAGGATAGTGGATTCTTCTTCTTCGTTCGTTCTCAATCTCTCACTACCAAACACTGAAAGGGCGTAAGTAGCAGAATGTAGTCCAGAGAACGGAATGCGTTGTGTCGTAGTTTACAGCTTGGCTGCGATATTTGCACCTTTCGGTCCAACACATCCGACTTCAGCAAGCATTTTTTGAGTACCGGGTTAGCATTCCCTCTTCGATCCCTTTTCCTTAGCCAGTCTGCCCTGAAGCAGCCTGTTATCCAGGATCACCGTGTGGAGGTGTAGAAGGGTCTTGGCAGCTATAGTTCGCTGGCCCTGACGCTAGCAGTCAGCTATGGGTCGCTGACCACTGCAGCTCTTGCGCTGCTCAGCATCTTGATCCCGGATAGTGGATTCGGGATATAGAGGAAGAGGATTTTAATGGAGTAGGGGTAACAAGAAAGAGGAGGTAAGCGGAGCCAGGGTATATAGGAAGATGAGGTTAGCAGAGCCAGGGTATACGGGAGAAAATGTTGGCAGAGTCGAGGTGTAATAGAAGAAAAGATTAGCAAGGCTAGAATGCAATGAAATTTTTACATCCGCATTGCCATCAGAGCAGAATAAGATGGCGGCACCTGACTGTCTGCACTTTCGACTCGCTCAGGTGTTTGTGTCGTTTCCTGAAGTTTTCTAGTTCCTGTTCGGATTATAATTCCCAACTTCTTCACCAGGTGGTATCAAAGACTTTATTTTGTTGAATTCATGTGCTTTCGTTCGGTTATCCTGTTTTTATGATGCATCTCGCTGCGGATGTGCCTAGCTTAAACCGTGAGAAATCAGTCCAATATGGCGTTAAACATTCCGCTTGACAGCACTACAGAATTCAGCTCAGATTATAACTACTCCAGAGACTTCCTGCGTGAACTGAAGCCGCATACCTCCTGCCACCTTCCACCGGAATTTACACCATACCTCTTCCAACCTTGTATTCTCAGCCCAGCAAGTGTCGCGCTGACCAGAAAATGGACACAATAAAGAGGCATGGTGGCTTAACGCGAAGAAATGGGAAGTCAGACACGGCCAGACAAGAAAAGCAGACACACAAATTGAGTCACCACACACTCCTCGCGGCTTTTATCCTGAGGCTGCATAGTACTGGCCTACACTTGGGGAGTATGTAAGAATTTCTGTTAACACTCTACGCACGAAAAATCCTCAGTAGTTGGACATTGTAGTGGTAGATCGTCGCAACAGGCCTTTGACACCTAAACGAACATTATTAGTATTATCATCACATCTACCATGCTCTCTAGTCTTCATTTTCATTGTCATTTGATCATCATCTTCGATCCTTGGTCAATACCTGACTAAAGATCAGTGACTGGCAACGGTAGAGGAACTGGCAAACAGTGTTTCTTCATCACGTTGCATTAGGTCAGCCTCTCTTTTGTTACTTCATCAAGTTATGTTAGGTCAGCCTCTCTTTTGTTTCTTCACAAAGTTGTGTTAGGTCAGCATCTCTTTTGTTTCTTCACAAAGTTGTGTTAGATCAGCCTCTCTTTTGTTTCTTCATCAAGTTGTGTAAGGCTAGTCTCTCTTTTGTTTCTTCACAAAGTTGTGTTAGGTCAGCCTCTCTTTTGGTTCTTCGCCAAATGGTGTTAGGTCAGCCTCTCTTTTGTTTCTTCCCCAAGTTGTGTTAGGCCAACCTCTCTTTTGTTTCTTTCCCAAGTTGTGTTAGGTCAGCCTCTCTTCTGTTTCTTCCCCAAGTTGTGTTAGGTCAGCCTCTCTTCTGTTTCTTCACCAAGTTGTGTTAGGTCAGCCTCTTCTGTTTCTTCCTCAAGTTGTGTTAGGCTAGTCTCTTATTTGCCTTCCCTCTGGGGTTCCTATGACGATTCAGGTGATGATGTCCGGCTCTCTTCTCGGAACATAGCCCATCCAATTTCAAGGCCGACCGATAATGATGATGAGCTGAATAACTTCGGCCAATCAGTTCTCGGTTGGTGATGGTCTTAAGCCAGAAAATTCGATCAATTATTCTTATACATGTTGTGAGAAAAGATGACAATTTGGACTTCTTTTTTTCTCTTACTCTCCAAGATTGCGAACCATTCAGAAGCACAAAAAGTACGCAACTCTTCTATATTCTTAGTTTATTGTGTGTGCTGTGCTGTGAAGTCTTCCAAGCGCTGTTTAAGCTAGCAAAAGCTATTTACGCTTTGTTCATTCTGCTGTTGTGGTCTTTGCCAATTCCACCATCTTGTGTAACTGTGCTTGCGAGGTTTGTAAATGTATCCCACCTCCGTAGCTCTTCATTTCTTGTTTTAATTGATGTGGGATTTCCCGTTTTTAGTGTCATGTCTTCTGTCATCGTTATATTAATGTTCAATCTCACCTGTGCATGCTTTTCTGTGATAATTAAAGACAAAACTCGAAAGAAGAACTTAACAAAACTGAAGTGTGCATGTAGGGACACTGATCTCAAAGACAAGTACTTTTCTTCACTCGAAAAACATGCACAACAAATAACGGGAAAGATAACGAAGTAAAAGGCAGCCGGGAATAGAACCACGGACATGACGGTGATAGAAGTGCCGTGCGACAAGAGAGAGAGAGAGAGAGAGAGAGAGAGAGAGAGAGAGAGAGAGAGAGCAGACAGACAGACAGACAGATAAACAGACAGACAGACTGACAGAGGCAAGTTAATTGATTCAGTCTATTGAAAATCTCAAAAGAATGTTCTAACTGATCAAACCTTTCTTCATCTCTGTACTTGCGGCAATGAAATATAGTTCTAGTTCGACTCCAACATACATACTATCGTATTTACGGTCTCGATTGCTTCCAAACTTTTCTTTCGTCTACACTTTAACAAAACTGAAAGCATGATTCCGATCTCAGCTACCGGCATCACTTACTCACAGCCATAGCAAATATTACAAGTATCGGACGACAGACATTATTAGTAATGACATTACTGCCGTCTGTCAACATAACAACTGACCTTGTATCCTTCTTTTCTCCTCCATTTCTGCTTTTCTTCTCTTCTTCCTGCTCCTGTGAAAAATAGCCAAGAAAAATGTTGCGTAATGGCAGAGATTTTGAACTGCTGATTGGCTTTAGGGGATTCGTACAATTTAATAGCTAGAGAGAGTTCACTGAAGTAGCGTTATTAGTACAAGATCTAATTGACTGGTGACTTATTGAAGTGGCTGTCTGTCTAGCTCTACTACGTCTGCATATGTTACCGAGTGGATTAAGCCGTCACAACAACAACAACAACCATAACTAATACCAGTATTTCTACCAAAACAATTACGCCTGCTATTGTTAACAACTGCCGTTACTGCTACTATTACATCTACTACTACTACATCTACTACTCCTATACTACTACTACTACTACTACTACTACTATACTACTACTACTACTACTACCTCTAGCACCACTGCAACTACTACTACTACTACTACTACAACTGATATTACCAATATTACTACCACAACAATTGCTGATACTACTACCACTACAACTACTACTACTGCTGCTACTAATATTACTACCGGTACTACTACTACCACAACTACTACTGCTACTACAACAACTACTAATAATAGTAATACTGCTACTAAACCTTCATCTACTACAACTACTCAGTTCAGTTCATCATGTAACTCATCAGGTTGTTGGGGCACACTTGAAGACACTCCCACGACCCCACGCCATCTCTCTCTGTCCGCTTCCGCCAGTCGTGCCTCACCGGGACGAAGGTTTGACCACTCAGTGATGTTGTCTGTCTATCTCTTGCTTGGACGCCCCCGCCCTCTCTTTCCTGGTACAGAACCATGCAGTACCGAATTTGTAATTCTGTTGGTATTACTACTACCAATACTAATACTGCTACAACTACAACAACAACAAATAGTACTACTATTAATATTGCTACTACTACTACTACTATAAATAATAACACTGCCACTACAACAACAACTAATACTACTACTACTACTACTACTACTACTACTACTATTACTACTACTACTATTACTACTACTACTATTACTACTACTATTACTACTACTACTACTACTACTACTACTATTACTACTACTACTATTACTACTACTACTACTACTATTACTACTATTACTACTACTACTATTACTACTACTATTACTACTACTACTACTACTATTACTACTACTACTACTAATACTACTACTACTATTACTACTACTATTACTACTACTACTATTACTATTTCTACTACTACTATTACTACTACTACCCGAGTGGTTTGCCGGGGTCATTGTGTATGCCAAGGACAAGAATAGCACCACTGCCTCACAGAGAGCATGTCGTAAGAGGCGACTAACTGTGTGACATGGCAAAACACCGGCCACGGTTAAGTGGTTTGTTTAGAGCAGCATAGATGGCGCCTAACAGGCTGCATGTCTACTTTGCTCTAGTGTTTGAATCTATTAAGATGAACTAGCACATCGCTTAACCACTTAACGCAGAGAAGTTTTAAGCTGCTCAAGCTTAGTCTGCTAAGCAGGAAATCTTTCTCCCGGCTATATCCGGCTCATACCACAGCTGAGACCTGCACATGGGCATCTGACCCTGTAGAAGTACAAGTCGACTAAGAACTAAGAACTACTATTACTACTACTAATACTATTCCTATTATTACTACTACTAATAGTGCGGCTGATACTTTGCTTCAACTCTTACTACTACAACTTCTACCTCTACCATTAAAACTGCTCATTCAATCTATAAATACTATACGCTTTTCTACTATACCTTATACTATACATGTTGTCCCCAACATTACCTTAATTGACACTATTACGGACATTGTTTTATCCTTTCCCTATTTATATTAGTGTTGCATAATAGTTTCGTTATAAGGAACACTTGTTTTCTTGATGTAGTACAATAATTTCTGAATTTTGTACAATTCCCTTTCCTTCATTAAGTTTCTTCTGCTCAAATATTTATGTTCTCACAAAGAATTAAACCACTCAACTTGTTCAATATTTTTTGGAATAACGTTATACGTGTATTCTGTTTGGTCGTTACTTTGGACAACGTGTTTTATTTGTTGTCTCTTGAATATTGACATTCCACATGTCATATGCATGGCTTATTTTGTTTAGCAGTGTCTCTTTAAAAAGAAACACATTTATTTTCCACCTAAGCTAATTAAATAAATATAGTTAGTGTAAGTGTAAAGTATTTTTTGTCTGTCTGGCTGTGGTCCTGTCTGTCTATCTGTCTGAGTACATGTCTACTGTGTGTATGTGTGTGTATGTGTGTATGTGTGTATGTAGGTATGTATGTATGTAGGTATGTAAGTATGACGATATGTAGGTATGTATGTATGTATATGTATATGTACGGTTTTACGAGGCACTGAAAGCTCTCTACGGCCTGCAGCCCTCTGGTAACAGTCCAGTTGGCAGTGCGGATGGGGCACTGCTAATAGATAAGGTTCAGATCTTAGACAGATGGGCAGACTACTTCTGTAAAATACTAAACCACCCATCGTTCATAAATGAGGAGTCCATCTAGCGAATGCCGCAGGTGGAACTGAACCTGGCGTTGGATGAAGTCATCAATGAGGAGAAAGTCGACAGGGCAATCAGTGCACTATCTATAGGAAAAGATCCAGGAGCGGATGCAATACCAGCAGAGGTATATAAGACAGCTGGCCCATCCCTCATCAGAAGAATCACATAATTCTGCCATATGTCGGCTGAAGGAGTAATACCGCAGGAGCTAAAGGACGCCTCAATCGTTTACCTGTACAAGAGAAAAGGTAACCGACAGGAATGCGACACTCATAGTGGAATATCGCTACTCTCCGTAGCATGCAAGATCCTAGCCCGCTTACTGCTAAACAGGCTCAACAAACACCTTGAACAAATCCACCACCTCCCAGACAGCCAATGTGGATTCAGAGCCGGATAAGGAACAGCGGACATGATTTTTGTCGCTCGCCAAATACAAGAAAAGTGTCGGGAACAAAATCAGGCCTTGTACATCAGATTTTTTAATTTGACAAAGGCATTTGATACAGTAAACAGAAGAGGGCTGTGGAGAATAATGTCAAAGTGTGGCTGTCCCAACAAGTTCATAACTATGGTGAAACAGCTACACGAAGGCATGTGTGCTCGTGTACTGGATAGCGAAGTAATCTCTAAAACGTTTCTAGTATCAAACGGAGTAAAACAAGGATGTGTACTCGCCCCGACCTTGTTTAGCATGATGTTCGCGGCCACGATGACAGACGCCTTCAGATCACTGGAGCTTGGAATACCCATAAAGTACCGATTGGATGGCAAGCTACTCAATTCCAGAAGAATGAAGGCCAAAACCAAAGTGGCTGGCGACATAATCAGGGAACTTGTATTTGCTGACGACTGCGTTCTGATCAGCAACTCAAAACTGAACATGCAGGTTGGAATGGACTGGTTCTCGGCCGCATGGGAAAACTTTGGCCTAACCATAAGTGCCAAGAAAACAGAGGTCATGTACCAACCAGCACCAGGCATGCCGTACACAAAACCAGAGACTACAGTCAGCGGGCAGACGCTGAATGTCGCAGATAAATTCATGTGAGGCGTTTGCGCGTGTGTGTGTGTGTGCGAGTGAGTGTGTGTGTGTATGTATATAATATATATATATATATTTATGTATATATATATATATATATATATATATATATATATATATATATATATATATGTGTATGTATGTATATGCATGTATGTATGTATACGTATGTGTGTATGTATGTACATACGTACGTACGTATGTTTTTTGTAAGTACGCACGTACGTATGTATATAGTTGTTCCATCTTATGTATATAGCTGAATCACATAACAACTCCACCCTCCACATCTGGCAGTATGTCTTCATGCCGTTACCTTGGCCATAGGTTCGCTACTAGCTGGTAGTTTTTGATCGATTTGCGATTATTTGTTGGTCACTCAATTTCCACAGGCAGATATTATTTGCGTACTATTTGATTATAGTTTCTTATTGTGCCTCTTATCTCTTATCTACAAAGACTGACATAATTTGATGATGGAGACAATGACATGTCTGACAGAGGATGATGTAATAATCATGTCTTTGTTCACCGCTGCGGGTGATGTGTTTGTAATTAAGAGAATGACATTGTAGTGGTGATGTTAATAAGGAAACAAGTAATATTGTTATAATGTAATCCTGGTGTTCAATCAGTAACATTATGTGCCCCATGTCATGTAACCAAATAACTCTAAACTCATTTCTGACTTTTGCCTTGAAGCTCCACACTGGACCAATGTTTTTTCACAGGCCATCTGATTCGCGGACGTCCGCGGTACAATTATCGGTGTTATGTCAGCATGACGTCATTTTGCGTGCTCATCTATTGTCAAGGAGACGTACGAATTGCCCTGCCCACCTATACTTTCCTAGCGACGCGGTATCTACGACGCTATTGAAGCTGGCTTGACTCCTGATGGCGTGGTTGCGGATGTGGTTCTGTAGTGACATTGACATGGTTCTGCGCTCCATCGTTCGTTGAGTAGTGTGTAGCCAAGCCAGGATCATTTTTCGAAGATTTCACACCTCGCAGCCATATACCATAGATGGAATGACCATGCTGTTGAATGTATGAGCTCTCGTTTCCTTGTTTATAGTAGGGACAACAACCGATAATGTCTGTAATATAATAGCGAATTCTGGAACAGTAACAAAACAAGATTTAGCATGATACAAGATCAACATGAAACAAGATTAATTTGTAATATGTGAGCACTTTACCGTGTGTGTCTGAGTGACGTATGTTGGAGGTCTATCTCACCCAAACCACGTCCATGGAAGGGATCCTTTTCCGGTGATGGGCAGCGGTCAGCCATTCTGTTCTCTGTCTTGTAATTCCGTCAGATTATTCCAGTGTATCCTTTACTTACATATATGTCACAGCTGCTGGACACAAACGAAATTATAAATTCTCTGGAACACCATCAGTTTAGCAATAAGAAAAATGTTGTTTGGCACGAAGCGACTCTATTTTGTTCTCAATTGTTTATAAACAATCAGGACAACTTTCTCATGCCCTGAGATAAATAAAACCGATGGTAATGAGATGTGAAGCCATGTATATTTATATACCGTACATCTGGTCAATCATCAAATATGAATCACGTTCTGTAAAACGGTATCACCATTCACCCATGTTGTACTAGCGCACGATTGCACACATTATTCTGGATGAAATGATTTCAGAAACATGTTCCACTTGCTACGTATTATCTGAAGAAGAAAAACATGACATGATTTTCATGGTTGCTGTAATTGATAACGTGTAATAAAATTTAATTATTTTTTTTTAATTGATGACCTGTGGCGAGAGTTGCAAGTTATCAATTTTACTTAGCTAGCCTCCAAATATTGCAAGTTGCATCCGTAAGTGCACCTCCACATGTTGCAAGTATCCAACAGTCATTATTACCATTTCCGCATATTATTAACAAAATGTCCTTTTAGCAATGTCTCAATATATATTTACTTGACTTATTTCTTCTGTTTTCCGTCGGAGCATAGGGTTACAACATCTCCTACTGCAACCTTAACTTGTATTGCCCTATTGTATCATTCATTTCACTATATTACATATTGACATTCTATCATTACATTATCAAATTGTCGCTTTATTAGTTCACACGATTAAAAGCTGTCATTTTATAATTTCTCAATATTACATATTTCCAGATTGTCCTATTATCATTTCACCTCGTTGCAATTTATTATGTGGCGGTACTACCTTTTGCCACAAGAAAATCAAATGTACAAAGTGTTCAATTATCTTTTCTGTATCTTGCAATCTTTAAAGTGTTCCTTTTATCCTTTCCGTATATTCTGTTTCTAAGAAATCGATGTCACTTATCTCCGGGCATACCCGTAGGTGCGCAGTCTCTCTCAGCAAATGTGCCCGGTCTGGATGCTGATGGTCCCTGTAGCTCGCTGTTTGTGCACTCTCCTGCTCCGTCCTCTCACGTGCTCTACTCCCCTCGAACCTCGTTTGATGTCAGAACTTTTGAGTCTGTTGATTCATGATTTATCTGTTTTGGTGCCCTCGTCCAACAGATGGTCGTTTGATTGATGATTTCAAAATGTCCCTCATATCCATTACTGATGTGTCCACGATGAGAGCTTGTGAAGCCAAGATGTCAGCTCTTTCGTTGCTCTGAACCCTAGCATGACCAGGACAGTAGAACCATGTCAAACCCTGGAAGTTTGAGGGCTTAATAACTGCTATCCACTTGTATCTCATTCATTCTTCTGTACCTTCTGAAACACGACTTGCGCGTCAGTCACGATGATTTCCCTTGTTAAAGGGGTCTCAGGTAGTCAAGTAGTCACTGCTTCCATCTTTATTCTTAAACTGGATGTTATTGTCGCGTATGCCCCACTCCGCTCAGCAACTACCTATTTTACAATTACCTGTAATACAATTTGCAATGTGCCTGTACTACACTTTCTTAATATTGACATACTCGATGTACGTATTCGGACTTTCCTAGCTAAATAAGACTAATCCTTTGAAACGGCGTTCAAAATTTATCCCTAATACCATTTACTAATATTACATGTTACAAATTGTGCCTATCGCCTTTTCCAAACGTTGCAAGTTACAAGATGTCCTTTATTATAATGTCAAGGCCTTGCAAAGCACAAGTGCAGAATATAGAATAATGCAAGTAATACAAATTGTCAGTGGTCAATATGCACACAACAACACATCGAATACCCAAAAAATTGTCCGACGTGTATAAATCAGCATCAAATTAATATAATCTCGGATAGTAGGATTTTAGTTAGCATTCCTTCAATCCGTCAATCGTTTGGCAGAGATGAAATATTAGCCTTTGTTGTAAATAAATGATATAGATTTCCCGAGTGGTCTGCCGGGGTCTTTGTGTATGACAAGGACAAGAATAGTAACACTTCCTCACAGAGAGCATGTTGTAAGAGGTGACTAACTGTGTGACATTGCTTAATACCGACCATGATTAGGTGGTTTAATTAGAGCAGCATAGATGGCGCCTAACAGGCTGCGGGTCTACTTTGCTCTAGTGTTTGAGTCTATTAAGATAGACTCACACATAGGTTAACCACCCTCCTTAAGCGCTTGTCCCAACGCAGCGGAGTATTAAGTTGCTCGAGCCTAGACCGCTAAGCAGGAAACCCTTATTCGCCGATTACATCCAGCTCATACCATCATACCAGAGCTGGAATCTGCACAGGGGCGTCTGTCCATGAAGAAGTACAAGTCGACTAAGACTAAGATCCCTTCGCTTGAAACAATATATCAAAACCTGCAGCCTAACAGTCTTGTTTGTCATGACCCAGTCACATCCGCCCTTCACATTCGTCATTCTCATAATATTTCTCGCCAAAGTGGGATCATGCAATATGCTCTAGGCTAAACCATGCGAACACTCCATTGTAGTACCTATAATTTATATCATTACTAGTCACCTACCTGAATGAGCCGTGCACCCACCAAAGTATGGTTCCACGATAATCTTCTTCTTCTTCTTCTTCGTACGCTGTCAGACGTCAACTTTAATTTGTTCGAAGAAAGTAGCTGTCATCCTGTGGCTGTCAACAATGCCATAGAGCTTGTCTAATGTTGCCACTGGTGATGGCCACGTGTGCTTTCTCTGGTCCTCGTATGACGGGCAATTTTGCAGTAGATGTTTAGCGGTCATTTTTCCTGTGCCACAGGTGCATTCGTCAGTGCCACCTATCTTCAGTTTATTGAATAGATGGTAAATCAGCCTGTTGTGACCTGTGCGGAGTCTGAAGACCACGACCTGCTCTCTTCTGTTCAGCTAGTAGTAGGCATCATTTTTTGTGTAGCCAGTATGTTCTGTTTCCCATTTGGCCATGTATATGGGCCTAATAAACCTTTCGGTTTCCACGATAATCTAAATGTGCTGCCCCACCTACTTGAATGTGCCGCCCATGTCAGCCCTAATCATCTCCCCGATCCACTGCATATATGCTTTGTTCGCAATCTTACCAGAACGACCAGTTTTGGCTTGATCAACAATTGATAGAGCGATCTTTAGAAAATGTCACAAACCAGTTCCCAGTTATGCATCGCTTTTCCCGACAAACACTTCTCTCCGTTAACATATCGTTTAAATATTTTTTGCTGAAAATTATCTTCCTCCCTCCCCCCCCCCCCCCCCCCCCACAGACCTACAGTCTACTACATACATGCGGCCCATACAGTCTACCACATACATGTGGCACTCACCGTCTACTACATACACGCGGCACCCACCGTCTACTACATACATGTGGCACTCACCGTCTACTACATACACGCGGCACCCACCGTCTACTACATACACGCGGCACCCACCGTCTACTACATACATGCGGCACTCACCGTCTACTACATACAGTAATCACAAAGCTGGATATTGGTACCACCTAATGACACCTTCGGGAACTACAAACTACATTTTTGGCTAATCACAACTTCTCACACCTTCCTCACTTCCTACGCCTCCCTGGCTAGCCCCTGATTCCCTCGTCTAATTAGAAGGTGCGATCTAACCATTGCCCATTCAACAAATATCCATCTTGTGACGCATTCTCATGTGGTATCCAGCTAAGTACCATCTCCGCCTCTATTTATATGTCCATATCGTTAATGTTTGTATCCATCTCCGCCTCTATTTATATGTCCATATCGTTAATGTTTGTATCCATCTCCGCCTCTATTTATATGTCCATATCGTTAATGTTTGTATCCATCTCCTCCTCTATGTTGTTAGTTCATATTCGTGTTGTTTTGCTGTACCTGATGAACGTCATGAGGTAGGTGACGTAGATTACGTTCTTGTTTTCGTCCTAGCACGGTACCTGACCATACTTAGACATCTAATTTTGACACTTGAATATTGTATCTGCCACCTCCAATACCGTTACTTTCTATAAAACAATGATAGTTCTTTGGTCTTATCGCTGCAAATAAAACAGGTCCACTAGCATAGCTTTCACTTTTACGTGGAGCCTGTATTCAAGCACTTCCGGTGGCGACTTCAGAACAATTATTTTTGTTTCATGAAAAACCTGCTAGCATCATGCACATTACATGGTAAACAGTCAACTAGCATGCAGATAAGCAAGGCATGATACAACAATAGTCGCAGTACAAAAGAACCGATTGACTCTAGTATCAAAACCAAAACCCTTATTGAAGAGAAATAGTTAAACATTGATAACCATTGGATCCTACTGATCATAACTTTGTATTGAAAATTAGCAGGGGTAACGGCACAATCATTCAGTATATATATGCTTATAAATTACTTGCTTTATCAATTGATGGGCAAACATAATCTATGCCACATTTGTCCACCATTTTCTATTCCCAAAAGACTCATTCCCCTCAGTACACAGTGCCTCATTGTATCTTTTATGTGTACAAGCTGTTTATGATCTCTTGCGCATCATTATATTGTGACTCGTTTTACCGCCTTTATGTATGGGAATTCTACAGTCTCCTACACTTCCATATAAAGACACTCTAAACTCCCTCTAACCACTTGTTTCCTCGAAGTCTTTCCAGTTAAACCTAATTTAGGACAATTCCTTTTAGAATGAAGTGTCGTGTTAACAGTTCTCTTTGCCTACTAATTCATTTTTTCTGATTTTACGAATGAGTCACAAGATACACTTTCTGAGATATTATCATTTCTCTCTTGTGGTCTAATTTTTGTTTTGAGAAACTCCAGATGTCAAAATGCTGTTTTCCAAAAGAACAGTACCTGACAACTAAAGGCAGCTTAGCCATTTTATGTGCAAAATCTGGCCGATTACTCTCAAATCCAGCATCCAAAACGTCAAAAATGTAGTTATCGTTTGTTTTTTCAAACACTTCAGCTCAACTGATTTCATTTTATGATTAATTAAAGATTTGATCATTTATGACACACAAAATAATGTATAACATTATTTCCTTTATTTTCCTTGATAACTACGTGGACATTGGTAACATATAAAAACTGCCATGCAATCTGGCAATAGCACTCGAATGGTTTTCAGCATTAGTCATACAACTTCGCATGTGCATGTGTTTTTCAACTGTCGGCAAAGTGTATATAACATGGTTCTTAAGATTTTGAAGCACTTTTTTCTCACATTTTTGTCGCTAGAGCATTCGCTTGGCATATTTATTTTTTTGGGGCGTGGGGGAGGGGGGAATTGGGTGTTGTGCGAAGGATTATTTGGCGCCAAACAATTCATGTTTGTTGTTTTTAATTTCTTTCCTGCTTTTTGGAAGGACTGGCCTCAGAAAATGTGTTTAGCCTTTTCTTGTTTTTTCTGTTTTTTAAATTTGACAAATAACTTTCACAAGAAGACATGAACATGCATTATGTTAGGTACTATTGAAGAAACAAATTGATATCAATAGTTTAGCTGTGGTCTCTTGAGGTTCTCTTACGTCACAACAGTGACATGAGTCTCTTGTGGTTCCCTTGAGTCAAATAAATGAACTGAGTCGCTTGTGGTCCCTTGCGTCGAATTAATTAACTGTGTCCCTTCGGGTTCCCTTGCATCAAATCAATGAACTGTGTCTCTTAGGGTTCCTTTGCGTCAAACCTACGAACTGTATCCCTTGTTTCAAATCAATGAACTGTGTCTCTTGTGGTTCCCTTGCATCAAACAAATGAACTGAGTCCCTTGTCATTTTCCTATCCATTCAATGGTTTTCTTCACTCTTGCAGCATTTTCATCGCTGCACTCTGAAGATGGTCTTCCTGATCTTCACCAGCTGCCTACACCAGCTTTTTACAGAAGGTTCCTCGAACACTGGTTCCATCTCCCTGTGTATTTCTGTAAGTATTTTTCCCTGCAACATCAAGCATTTTATCACAGCTCTGGCCTTTGATTTCTCCATTGTTCTAACAAACCGTTAGAGTAGCAGATCAGGTCGATAAGGCGTGTTGCGCCATGCACAATCCCGGGTAAACCCGTCGGGAGGGAAATTCAAACTTCTTAAGCCTAGTACCAATTGAATGAGCTACATATCTGCCAAATTTCATCTTTCTCCTCCTGCTCTTTCATAGTCAGAGTAAAGACATACGACAAGCCCATTGTATATATACTCGTATATATATATATATATATATATATATATATATATATATATATATATATATATATATATATATATATATATATATATATGTATGTATGTATGTATGTATGTATGTAAACAATATCAAACTTAACAGGTCCATGAGATCAAATACATGTTTATGAAGCTGCTCTTGTTTCTTATCGACTGTCACGACTACTGAAACAACTAAATATGATAATGGCAACAAATCGACAACTGATAAACAATATATTTATAAAAGGGACTGGGAAAGAACATTACCAGAATAAATAGAGCAACGATTACGTAAGAAATATGGTGAAAACTACGGCTTGTGCTGTTTACACATCAAGATAGAAAATAGGACTGGTTGGTCATCTCGTGTAAATTCAATCTGACGAGCTCCCGCTGCGCATCTATAATGCAAAAAGAGCTGGCTGCAAATCACGAAATGGACAGTGTACCAGACAGAAAGATGACAAAGAGAAAGTTACAACACAATCGTACAATAACCGAAATGACCCACTTGGTCAAAGAAAGACAACTAAAGTTCTCAAAGGAGACCGAAAAGTGAGAAAAGTTGCCATCTATCTTGTGTTTACATGTGTTTTCATCAATTACATTACATAAAGGTAAAGTAACCCATAGCCGTAGGGGTGTTAGTAACCCATAGCCGTAGGAGTGTTAGGTGTTAGCATTCTCACATTTCAAAGGCTATGGCTGAAAAAAACATTTCCACCTCAACTGAGGAATGAACCCACTCCGATGAGAAGCCAGCGCGATAACCACTGCGCTACACGGCTCCCATATCTTGTGTTTCCATTAGTAATATTATGTATACTGGTTTTTAAAAAATACAAAAAATGTTATTTTTTATTTGCTGAAAATTAGGAAAATACACAAGTTGTGTTGGCATTTAAAACAAATTGTGCTGACATTTTAAAACAAGTGTTGGCATTTAAAAACTATGAGATTGTGTCGGTACTGGGGATTAAAGGGAAGAGTGTAAAAACAGGGTTAGATATGGTTTAGATACCTTGTTAGGTATGGTTTAGATAGGTGGTTAGGTATGGTTTAGATACCTGGTTAGGTATGGTTTAGATACGTGGTTAGGTATGGTTTAGATACCTGGTTAGATATGGTTTAGATACCTGGTTAGGTATGGTTTAGATACGTGGTTAGGTATGGTTTAGATACGTGGTTAGGTATGGTTCATATACGTGATTAGGTATAGTTCAGATACGTGATTAGATATGGTTCAGATGCATGGTTTAGATATGCGGTTACACATTTTTCAGATACGTGGCTAGGTGTGTGATTCAGGCACAGCGCTGGAGTAGAAACAAGATCAAAATCTGCGTTGCCACCAAAAGACCTTGATCAGGGGCAACGGACAATATAGGTAAGACCAACTAACACATGATGTAAGATGATATAAACAGGTTATGACCACATAAAAAAAAATACATAGCTTAAAGAACTGTCAGATGAGAGAAGAGAGCGATTGGTGGGACCGGGGAGGGGTAGAACAGGTAAAAGGAGATAGGGCCTAAACAAATCTATGGAAAACGTTGATGCCGTGTGGCTGACAGCAACACATGAGGGAGATCAATGCATTTTGTAGCTCGAATCTATATTGATCATAAGAAGAGGAGGAGACGCTGCTTGTAACTCTACCATCGGCCTTACTCTGTTGTACAGGACCATTGAAGTGGTTGACGACTTGAAACCAGTTTTTTCCAGATGTTATTAAGGTGTTTCCCTCAGACATAGAAAGTTTCAAGTTGGTCTCACCTGTACATGACACGCAAAACCTGTGGAAACATAATACATTACATCAGATAAATACATTAATAAAAACCGTGTGGGTTTTCTGTGGAACATAGATCTTTAATAAATACGTATTCAGTTATCAAATGTTGGCGTGTCCATATCTGTCTAAACTGTTAGTTGCCTATCGCACGCGATGATGGTGACACCAACAGACGGTTTTGTCTTGAGCTGTATTTGGATTATAGTGAGGAAGAAACTGCGCTGGTTATCAACTACACTCTCTGGTCCCAAACTATGTTAGACCAATGGCAAGATATAAGACAAGGCGACTAGAGGTAATTCATGGGTCGCTTGAAACCTGAGGGGCTCGAACCCACGCCGTGCCTTTCCTCGACCACAGCGACCCAATATCTGTTAATGTTTGGAGGATTACAGTTTCTACAGCATCTGTTAGTCAACTCCATGTTCAACTCTCTTCAGTAACCGCTTACGATATGGCTTGCAGGTTACAGTAACTATTATTCTCTCCCCTTTCGGGCCCCGGTAACACTCTGACGTACTAAGACCTCAAACAAAGCTGACTTATTTTTGTCTTTGTCTGCATGTCCTTGTCTGGTCGAAATAGCGATCACATTCGGCTATTTTCTGTTGTAAACCTATTTCAACCGTTTGTGTTTCTCAGTGACCACTGGTCTCCAGTTGTACTTCAGTCCTTTCAAGCCTTAATATCTAATGGTTGTTTCCCCTGTTTTTTACATGTCCAAATACATTTAGAAAAATGACGTTGACGGTGTCGGTATCAACATTAGGTGCTAGTTGTGCGTCTTATTACAACCATAATAACCTTTGATTTCCAAGTCTACCTCTCAGATCTATCTGTCATAACATATTCGTAATAAGTGTCTGTCCTTTTCGTTTGATCCAGCTGTGCCCAGTTTAAGGATGTGATAAAGCTATTGTGGAAGTGCTGTATCAGTGTATTTTCTACCAACGTGAGTTAGAAATCTAGAAGGGGTACAACTGCAGAGGTTGGATGAAGATGAAAGGGTCTCTCTACTCCGCATCAATGCGCTACTACCCAGGTAGAGTTGACTGTTTTCCATTTCCTTCTCGCGTGTCAGAAATGACAATAATAGAGACACGTTAATAACAATTGATATAGAGTTACCCAAGAAGAATGACACGCTTACACTAAAACGCAAAAAAACAATCACATATTTTTTTTAAAGTAATCAAATGAACAGGGTCAACCTCGGAAAATTAGTAACAAGATTGACTCACTTCTTTCTTATCCGGTCGAGTCAATAAAATAATAGTGCTCTTTCTAGAACACAATCCAACCGAATTCTTTTAGTTCCTGGCGAGGCACATGGCCTAAACAAGTGCACCTTACGTCGACCTTTCCTATGCCGTACTTTGCAGATCACTCTTTGCCTTCTTTTTCATGTTTGTCTCTTCTTTAATATGTGTGTTCGGGTCCTCCTAGTTATGTTACTTTGGGGATTTAAGAACAGTGACTGCAGTGTTATACGCTAGTTTTCTTATTGTGTGGCAATTCTTGTCCATAGAAAAATTATAACATGTGTACAAATAAGCGCTTGATCCATTTCACATTATATGCACTCACAGGTGCAAGAATATATGCACAATCATACACACATACACGCGTGCGCGCAAAAAAGAGAAAAAGAAAATTTGAGAGAGAGAGAGAGAGAGAGAGAGAGGTATAAGCGAATGAGGAGTGTGCTAGAAGAGCTGACAAGAATAGCAGGGAAACTATTGATTGGTCTGGTCTATTCATTCTTTTCGTTTGGCTAATTCTCCTAGTAAATCTTGCTGGACAACCCATGGCCTTCTAGTATTACATGTCATAAAAGTCATGCGCGCTATGACTTTCATAAAGGTCATCGAGAAATGTCCTTTATCACTGACGGACAGTATTTGTAATATTACCACTTTCTAGTCCTCAATATTCACACAAGAAACAACATCAAGAGAACAGGATTGGTGGGTTTTTTTCTCGATAGAGAATTGCAATACTATACAGGAGTAAAGTAAACAGTATAAAAATCAAATATTGATTATTGATTAACTCTAAGAAATTAAATAAATCATAATTAGTAAGGTAGATAAGAAATCAGCTGTACATTCAGAATAAGAATAAAATATAAGAACAAGTCAAAAGTTATACAAACAAAAACGAAGAAATGAAGATCAGAAACACAGATCTGGAAGAAAATAGGAGTGGGCAAAGCTATGTTCAGCAACATGAGACAGATGTTGCCATTCAAAAATAATTCACACATTTAAAATGAGAGCAGCTAAGCCTTTTATATATATATCGAGTGGTCTGTCGGGGTCTTTCTGTATGACAATAGCACCACTGCCCCACAGAGAGCATGTCGTAAGAAGCTACTAACTGTGTGACATGACATACCACTGGCCATGATTAGGTGGTTTATTAAGAGCAGCATAGATGGCACCTGACAGGCTTCGGGTCTACTTTGCTCTAGTGTGAGTCTATTAAGATGAACTCGCACATCGGCTAACCACCCTCCGCGGCACTAGTACCAACGCAATGGAGCAATAAGCTGCTAGATCCTAGCTCGCTAAACAGAAAATCCTCCTCCCGGTTTCATCCAGCGCTCGCAAGAGCAGGGACCTGTACAGGGTCATCTGCCTTTGTAGAGGTACAGGTGGTCGACTAAGGCTAATATGTATATATACAAGGCGTGTTCACATCAAACCGGACCGAACTGCACCAAGTGAACATGTGTACGATGCGCATGACGAATTCATTTCTGATGTAAACAGCACATACCAACCGTCAAGTTTGCAAAATTTCATTATCCTCCGACTCATAGTTTCCTCAGCATACCGGTGAGATACGGAATCCGTCCACAATTAATAAGCGAGCGGTGTGTCGGTTTCTAATAGTTGAAGATGTCGATCAGTTGACATTCAACGCATAATGCAGGAAGTGTATGGTGACAAAAGTGTGTCGAAGACAACAGTGAAGAACTAGACAACGATGTTTAAAGAAGGACGTGAGTAAACGCAAACAATTTGCGCCTGACCTGGTCTCAGAAGATCTTGTGTTAACTCACGTCTTTCTTTCAACATCGTTGTTCAGTTATTCACTGTTGTCTTTGACACACTTTTGTCACCACTTCCTGCATTATGCGATGAATGTCAACTGGTCGACACCTTCAATTGTCAGAAACCGACACACCGCTCGCTGATCAATTGTGGACGGATTCTACATCACACCCGCAATGCTTTCAACGGTCTGCTGAGGAAAGTATGAGTGGGAGAATAACGAAATTTTGCAAACATGACGGTTGGTATGTGCTGTTTACATCAGAAATGAATTCATCATGCGCATCGTACGTATGTTCAGTTTGTGCAGTCTGGTCCGGTTTCATGTGAACACGCCTCGCATATATATATATATATATATATATATATATATATATATATATATATATATATATATACACGAGGTAGCTTCAAAAAGTTGCCGGAATAGTCGACTCGTGTTTGAATGAAAGATGATGTTATGGAGAATATATATTTATAAGTTGGTAGTGACCTTGACGAAATGATATGGCAGACGTGACCTTCACATATACTCTCGAGCAGAAGTTACGGAATTTTGTTTGTGTGTTGTGCTGTTTGCATCGTTGGAGTTGAAAATGTCCTTGATTGAATAACGTATAAATGTCAAATGCTGTGTTTTTCTTGAGAAATCACCATCCGGGACACAAACATTGTTTAATAAAACTTATAGTGGTACTGCAATGAAGAAATCGCAAGTATTTGTGTGGCACAATCCTCGGACAAAATGTCAATCCTTTGAATGGGAATCTCCCTCCTCTCCCCGGACACGGAGATTGTGTTTAAACAAGAGCAAATGGAAAGTTATTTTTGAATTTTTTTTTATTCTCAGCGTATTGTCTACCACGATTTCATTCCTGAAGGCCGAACGGTTAAAAGGAAATGTACGTTGATATCCTTCGTTATATAAGAAATGAAACAATAAGAAAACAACCAAACAAATGGAGAACAAACAGTTAGATTATGCTGCTTGACAATGCGCCAGCACATCGATCCCTACTGGTGAAGCAGTACCTCACAAAGCACAATGTGACTACCTTGGAACATCCTACATATTCTCCTGACCTGGCCCCGACTGATTTGTTCTTGTTCCCTCGACTGCATCGGCACTGAAAGGACAGCGGATCAAGGATGCTGAGGACGTTATCACCAATACGACAAGACAACTGAGAAAGTGAGTAGTTGCGGAAAAGAACTACTCTGAAGGAAATGTAGTGTAGCTAATTCCATTGTAACTCATTTCTATATAATCCTCTAATTCCGGGAACTTTTTGAAGCTACCTCGTATGTATATATGAGGCATATTCAAATGAAACCAGACCAAACTGCAACAATTGAACATACGTACGATGTGCATGATGTCGTCACTTCTGGTGTATTCAGCACATACCAACTGTCAAGTTTGGAAAATGTTATTGTCCTCCAACTCATAGTTTCCTCAGCAGACGGTTGAAAACATAGCCGGTTTAATTCGGAATCCGTCCAGAGTTGATCAGCGAGCGGTGATTCGGTTTCTAACAGCTGAAGGATGTCGACCAGTTGACATTCATCGTATAATGCCTGCATTGTATGGTGACAAAAGTGTGGTGTAACGTAAGCTCAGGCGACGCTCCACCCTAATTGCTACATCAATTTTGACGATGGCATCTTCTGTCGCAACAATATGCGACTGCCCTGGTTTCGGAAGATATGCCGTTAACTCACATCCTTCTTTAAACATCGTTGTCCAGTTCTTCATTGTTGTCTTATTACTGTACACTGCCTGCTATCTGCGATGAACAACAACAAAAAGCGGGAATATTGTTAAGTATTGTGACGCAAATTGAGACTCAGCTAGTTAGGAATACTAATACTGTTTATTCAATGTTTTTATTTGATGCTTCTTTGTCCCGTGGAAATTTAACTTAAAATAGCTTAACTCAAATGTCTGGGGACTAGCCTAGTCCTACTAGTCCATTGACGACACGCCACTGGCTATAAAAGATGGATAACAACAAGAATTATACAGTAAAAGGTATTTCAGTTTGCCCAATAAACGCACGAGTTAAGAGATAGTGAATACTCTTTGTAGCCGACCCGCAACGTGGGGGACTGGCAATTACCTTATCCGATCTGTTGAATTTTAAAATTTACCTTTTTTGCCGATTAACATAGAAGAAGCAACAATATCAGATTTTTATAACATAATGTTTTCACATATCAGCGGCGTCACATTGACTGACGACACACGTTCTTGTATATACTTTGCCTAATTTAAAACAGCGTACTGAATAGTGGCTTCCTTACTACATAATAAAAACACAAATATATTTTTAACATAATGATAATTGCTCATGTGTGTGTTTGAGCGCGCACAAAACTGTCACCTTGACAAAAACCACCTGAAATTATTTTTTTTTTATTTAAAAAAAATCAATACGACTGTTTCTGATTGCTGGGGCAGTCGGGGGTGTTTTTTAAGCTGAGAAATACAGGCCGATATACCACTGCTGTCGCCGCGTTGTGTTCTGGCCATGTTTGTTTATTTCACGCCCAACAGAAAAACAACATATTAGTATTCCTACCGGGATTCGAACCGCTGCTCTCCTTGTCGGCAGGCAAGACTCGAAACCAAAATAAAATTATGTCAAGACAGAGTAGCATCAAATTGCAAGTTTAGGGACACATCAACATCCTTGACCTTTCTGTCCCAATCTGAAGCGTAGGCCACCACTTTACTATTTCATGAAAGTGAATCTGTGAGGTGAAATGTTACTTCAGAACATTTGGAAGATGTCACTGAAACCATCAAACGAAAGCAGGCTAGTCATTGGAAGCCAGCAGAAGAAAGGAAGTCAGTGATTAAAGGTCAGGAAAAAAAGGAAGTCAGTCATTCAAGGTCTAAGACAAAAGGAAATCAATTATTGAAGGCCCAAGACAAAAGGATGTCAGTTATTGAAGGCCCAAGACAAATGGAAGTCAGTGATTGAAGGCCCAAGACAAAAGGAAGTCAGTGATTGAAGGCCCAAGACAAAAGGAAGTCAGCGATTGAAGGTCCAAGACAAAAGGAAGTCAGTGATTGAAGACAAGCGGACGACAGAAAGGCAGTGCTTATCATGTGGAAGAAATTTAGAGAACTGAACTAAGGAATCTACCAACATTGTATGAGTGTTGGAGATCCATTAACTTAACCTCATGTGATGACGGCCCTTCAACTGATACCCTATAAACGGCTTTAATCGCTTAGTTCATATCATCACGTGTATACATGGCACAGTTACCTCACAGGCACAGAAACAGAACAAAATCTTGGCCTTGGCCAACGACGAAAACACCGGAAAACACCCAAACAAATCACGAAATAAACAAAAACAATGGACTGGATAATCAATAGCATAGCCAAAGTGGCAACAAGTAGACATTAGTTTCCATCTTTTGTTATGGTTCAGATTATCTGTCAGTCAAATTTGTTTTTGTGTGTAAGACGTTTTGCCTGATTTTGGCTGAGTATGTCTCGTTTTATCTTCAAAATTTACAGAAGACGTGTGTGGAAAAACGGCTCCTTTTTGGGTAGGTGTGGTGGGGGATGTGTATGATTGGAGCATTTCATCATACTCCGATTGACGTAAAATAGGAGCACCTCCGTGCTCCGATTGACGTAAAATAGTAGCACTTAATCATACTCTTCTTGCTGTAAAATGTAGCATTTATCCATACTCTGATCGACGTAAAATAGTAGCACTTATCATTACTCTATTTGACGTAAATTCAAAGCTGAAAATCATACTCTGATTGACGTAAAATGGTAGTAATTATCCATACTTTGCATGACGTAAAATAGGAGCACTTATTCGTACTCTGTATGACGTAAAATAGGAGCACTTATTCGTACTCTGTATGACGTAAAATTGGAAATAAAATGGTTGTTCCCTGGGCTAGCGACAAAATGCTACATAATCTACCTCTACAGAATCCACCGCTTTAGAATCCACCACTACAGAATCCACCTCTACAGAATCTACCTCTACAAAATCCACCTCTACATAATCCACCTCTGTAGATACCACCTCCATAGAATTCACCTCTACAAAATCTACTTCTACAGAATCCACCTCTACAGAATCTACCTCTACAGAATCTACCTCTACAAAATCCACCTCTACAGAATCCACCTCTGTAGATACCACCTCCAGAGAATTCAGCTCTACAAAATCCACCTCTACAGAATCCACCTCTACAGAATCCACCTCTGTATATACCACCTCCATAGAATTCACCTCTACAAAATCCACCTCTACAGAATCCACCTCTACAGAATCTACCTTTACAAAATGCACCTCTACAGAATCCACCTCTGTAGATAGCCCATCCATAGAATCAACCTCCATAGAATCCACCTCTACAAAATCCACCTCTACAGAATCCACCTCTGCAGATACCACCTCCAAAGACTCCACCACTACAAAATCCACCTCTTCAGAATCCACCTCTACTTAAATACTTTAATACAAGATTCCGGCATGGAGGCCGATAGTTGGAGGCGGTATGCCCTCGTGCTTCTAATGTAGTGAAAAAGAAGGGCAATATGGCGCATTGTACCGTTACAACATAAAGTAGCCACACATATTTGTAGTCCTCTGTTATTTAGTTAAAAGTTAGCTTACCTGGGAGCTCACATTATACAGTTACATCCCAGACTTCACTAAACTAGACAGATTTTTCTTTCCGTTCAAGAGCTGTATCCACTGGATGCTTTGACTGGCACTTTCCGTATGCAGGACGGAAATCCGGACACCAGATATCATTCTACAAATAAATGAGAGGACCACGAGAGTAAAATACACACTAGATTGCCTGAGGGAAGCAAACACATGGAAGTATTTAAAACAGGTTCTTATTAAAGGAACTACTGATGGATATAAAAAAGAAAGAAAATACATTTTAGAACGTGTTGATTTGAGAAAATCTTGATTTGCTGAACCAGCTAGGCATTTCTTTTTTTTTAAATTTGTTTCGTGAAGGAAGAAAACAGTGAATGAGAAGCGAGATATGAAATATAAAAATGGAGAAAGAAGGAAAGGCAGAGAAAAAAATATTTTAGAGCTGTGAGAAACGAAATGGAGTAGCAGTTATCACCGATCGCCTAAAGAATCAATCTAAATGACAAAATGATATATATATCATTTTGTAATAAATGTATGTAGATTTGTCTCCCATTATTCCCCACTGTCCATCTATTCAGCCAAGCCTCTATTTTCGCAGTCTTCAGTAGTTGTTTGACTGTCTGTAGGGTTGTTGGTTTGTATTGTTGTTCTTGACTTGATCCCTTCTTAGGCAGTCTGACTGCCAGGTAATTTGCAGGTGTATTTGAGTTACCAGGGAACCATTGCATAACTAATCTGACTTCACATGATGGAATGTTGGTTGGCATCTAAGGATATTTGGCACGTTCAGACTTACAATGACCAGCATTTTCCAGAGCTTGAAGGGCAGATGAGTCTGTAAAGACTACGATGCTTTGGATTTTTTATGGGAAAGCGTCAAATACAGTCCTCACGTGGTACAGAACTACTTCCAGCGTTGTTATTTCTGCCTCATAGTTTGAACAAATCTCTCCACAGGGATCAAACGCTTATCAGATGTTGTGCCTAAGTACTATATGTAGACTCCTTCTTTAATAGTGGCATTAAAAGCAGACCCATCAGTATAGACATGTATCCATTCTTCTGGATAGGTGTCAATTGATCTATGTGATGCCCTTAAAAGACTTACTGTATCATAACTTCTTGTTGTATTATCTGTTAATTGTGTTTCAATTTCTGGTATTTTCAGGCATGTATGTAAAGGTAAATTACTTGTTACTCTCTGTGTCGCTTGTCTTTTGTCTGGGAGGTGATATTTGTCTTTAATCTCGCTGACATCGTAGATGACTTACTTTTATTCTTTTTGCCATTATTCTACACACTGTTTATTGAGGTATTCTTCTGTCATTCTCTTACTCCTCTCATAAGTTTATGTAGCGGCCACGTTTCTTCGCATCTCACCATGCCTCTTCTTACTGTTGTTCTCTTAGTAATAATAATAATAATGTTCGCCTAGGCATATGAGGCCCGTTATGTCGGTCAAACGCCACCATCACCAGTCGAAACGGCGCTCTGCCAGACTTCGTCTAAAGCAAAGGAGGGGGGAAGTGGGTAGTTGCTATCTGTTGAAGCCACGTATTTTTGGGACGGCCTCTCCTGCGCTTCCAGCCAGCTGGTTGGATGCCCTTAGCACTTTGAACTACTTTAAAACGGATCTGGTGATCTGGAACTTCCTGCTTCAGTCGGACGACATGTCCAAACAGGGAAAGGCGACGACAGTCCCGGACTTCTGATAGGTTGGGAGGTTAGTCATAGTATAGACCTAGACATTTCGTACAAGATCGCATCAACGAATACCAAGAATACGCCGCTGGTTGTGCTTATGAAAGGACTCGAGTCTTGAGATGTCCTTTTTCAGCGAAGTCCAGGTTTCGGCTCCATACATTAGCATTCTCTTGAGCTTACTCTATATTGTATATATATATAAGTAGTCGTGTGTTACCTTCTATAAAGTGCCCAAGATCGTGTTCTTTGAAGTACTCATCGCTTTGATTAGGCTCACACGCCTTTATGTATTTGCGCGTTGTTTTAATATTAAAATCATCTACAGAGATAGAAATTTGAGAGTGATGCCGGCATCCTAGAGAAAAATGCATGAAATGGAGAAATGAAACCTCGAAAATTATCATTTAAAAAGTTGGACCTTAAATGAAACAATTATCAACTTCTGAAGAAATTCCATTATTGAATTACGCTATTTGAACCAACTATCGTTTATAAGATGGGTGATCTTGTGCGTCACTTTCTGAATTTTTAAAGAGTGCTTTAAGGATGGAGCGATTTAGTAAGGCTGATATACCTGCATGTATATATGGAAGGAGAGATTTAGTAAGGCTGATATACATGCATGTATATATGGAAGGAGAGATTTAGTAAGGCTGATATACCTGCATGTATATATATGGAAGGAGAGATTTAGTAAGGCTGATATACCTGCATGTATATATGGAAGGAGAGATTTAGTAAAGCTGATATACCTGCATGTATATATGGAAGGAGAGATTTAGTAAGGCTGATATACCTGCATGTATATAGGGAAGGAGATATTTAGTAAGGCTGATATACATGCATGTATATACGGAAGGAGAGATTTAGTAAGGCTGATATACCTGCATGTATATATGGAAAGAGAGATTTAGTAAGGCTGATATACATGCCTGTATATACGGAAGGAGAGATTTAGTAAGGCTGATATACATGCATGTATGTAAAGGTACTAGTAATCACATAGTAGACACTGTTGTCAGGTATGAAGTTGGACCTTGTAGTGAAGGGTTCGGATGCAGACAGTAGTAGGGTGTCATTTTCTAGGTTGCCTTTTCCTTCTCTGTTATAGCTGAGATGGGGCCTTGAGTTACCTCTTCCTGTGTGTATTTGTTTATGAGTGTATTTAATTCTGCTTTCTTATCCCGCCTCTCTTTCCCCTGCAAATTCATTGTTTGTGAGTTCCGATGACGCCTCGGCTAAGTGTATTCTCAACTCCCACAAACGACGTAAATCTGAGTTTGAAGGGATTTAATGTGCTAATTGAAGCGAGATGGGCTCTGTTCTGAGCTGGTATAGATCTAGTGTGCTAAATGAAGTGAGATGGGCTCTGTTCTGAGCTGGTATAGATCTAGTGTGCTAAATGAAGTGAGATGGGCTCTGTTCTGAGCTGGTATAGATCTAGTGTGCTAAATGAAGTGAGATGGGCTCTGTTCTGAGCTGGTATAGATCTAGTGTGCTAAATGAAGTGAGATGGGCTCTGTTCTGAGTTTGAAAAGATGAAGTGTGCTAATTGAAGCGAGATGGGCTATGTTCTGAGTTTGAATAGATGCAGTGTGCTAATTGAAGCGAGATGGGCTCTGTTCTGAGTTTGAATAGATGCAGTGTGCTAATCGAAGCGAGATGAGCTCTGTTCTGAGTTTGTATATATGCAGTGTGTTAATCGAAGCGAGATGAGCTCTGTTCTGAGTTTGAATAGATGCAGTGTGCTAATCGAAGCGAGATGGGCTCTGTTCTGGAGTAGCCTATTTACCTGGGTCAAGTTTACCTCATTCGTTTTATTGTTCATGCTGCGTTATATGGGTCACGATACAACACAGAGCGAGACCATCTTGCGACCAGGTCCGGTTTGGACCACGCTTTCTCCCAACCAAACTACACATGGGAGTGTACCTATCACGACTACAAATACACTGTTACGTGCTTCCGTGCATCATTTTGTTCACATTAATACTTAGTTCAGAAGTCGGCACATTAATATCCAGGGAAAACATTAGTAGTCCGAAAGTAGTCATAGAAAACACAAGCAAAACACCGTTTCATCGAGAGGGAAATCGACTGCTGTCATGCACTTCGCCATCTTGACACACACTTATGTGACACGTATCAGTGCATACGCACCCACCGTGAAAAATTCTGTCGAGACCAAGGATAAGTTTTGTGAGGACCTTGAAGCACATCGATACAGTCCCCAAATTTGACAAATTAGTCTTCCTCTGTGATTTTAACGCTAGGGCGGCACAGACTACACAGCCTGGAATAAGTCCATACTATCGGAAAATGCAACAGTAACTGACTGCTCCTTCTGAGGACATGTGCCTCAAATGAACTACTCATTACAAAAACAGCTTTGCTACTTCTGGGGGAGGAAGACTGACTTCTGGCCAGGCAAAACAAACATGTTAGGGTCATGCAAAATATATCTCAGACTCCTAGTAGCCCTCCCTGTTAACAGGCTGTTTTCATGGCAGCCTGGCTTACGAGGTGAGGGAAAGACGTGATCCATGTAGCAGTGAGCGACACGCAGATGATGCCAAGCATTACACAATCGCCTGGAGGATCCCGGTACACTTCCATCAGCACGTTCTGGATGTGAGGAAAGCTACTGCAACCTGTCACTGCATGATTGCATGACTACGGACTACATGACCCGTCCAACGGATCTGTGATTGCATCAGAATAGTATTAACAATAGAGATCCAGCTCTGTCAAGAATTGTGGTATTTGAGTACATCCAGTGCTGCTGTATTCTTGTAAAACATGGAGATAGCGCCAATTAAACCAAAAAAGTGAAACAACGTCCACACAGTCCGTCTCAGAAGGGTACTGATGATAGGCTTTCAGATATATGTAAATATGATACATATTTGTGTGTTTTTTTTTCAGAAATGAAACAATGACGCTTATACCTGATTTACAAGAAAACGTAGACAACCGTGCAGAGGTTGCCTCCAGCCGCAAGTCTTCAACATCGTCCACACCGCTTTCTAGTTCGTGCCGTCACCTCTCTGCCTCCATCTGTATGTCTTCAACATTGTCCACACCACTACCTAGTTCCAGTCTCTCTCTACCTCCATCTGTATGTCCACACCGCTACCTAGTTCATGTCCTTCGCTGTCTCCATCTGTATGTCTTCAACATCGTCCACACCGCTACCTAGTTTATGTCCTTCTCTGCCTCCATATGTATGTCAACACCGCTACCTAGCTCGTGTCTGCTCTCTGCCTCCATCTGTATGTCCACACCGCTACCTAGTTCTTGTCCGTCTCTGTCTCCATCTGTATGTCCACACCGCTGCCTATTCACCATGTTTGATGCTTCACTTGTACCCATATCACCATGTGAATATTCCCTGTTTGGCCGTCATCGACTATTCCGGCCTTTTGTCACCACTCTAGTATTCCTGGCCATTGTCACCTCCACTCTCCCATATGCTATTTGGGTCTGACTATAAGGCGATGAAGTCACGAACAAATATTGTATGTGTAATCCAGTTATGTACCTTTTTACTCATGTATCTGTTCGTGTCTTTACTTAATGCATTCTTCATTAACTCCACGAGTCACTAGCTCATATATTTGTATTGTTCGTAATTAAGGCCTTTTGGTTAAAATGTAGGTCTAGTGTTTGTTTTCATTTTACCCTGGAATTTAACTACCCCTATTTATGATTTTTTTGATTATAAATAATTCTAGTCGTCATCAGTCACCTTTCCTATCCATGATATAGCACAGGCCACCACTGCATCTGTTTCCTTATAGAAGCCTGTATCAAAGCTTTTTGCAGTGGCTGATTATCATTTTATTATGTTTTTTTCATGAATAGGTTAACATCCCCAAGCACTGCCCTCAGTAGTTAACATGCATGGAAAGGTAGTAGTGGTATTATTCTTTTTATCCTATAGTTTTTAAGTAAGTAAGTAAGTTGCCTATCGCAAGCGAAGATGGCAACATCAGACTGTCCTCGTCCTGAAGATATAACTTGTGCTGAATTTGGATTATAGTGTGAAAGAAGCTACGCTGGACATCAATCTCACTCTCTCGTCCTGAGTTACCGGGAACCAGTGGCAAGACATACAATCAAGACGACTGGAAGTAGCTCAATATGCAGACATTCAGGTCGTACAATCCATGAGACCAGGGGTCACAATCTCACTCTCTCCTCCTGAGTTACCGGGAACCAGTGGCAACACATACAATCAAGACGACTGAAAGTAGCTCAAGATGCAGACATTCAGATCGTATAGTCCGTGAGACCAGGGGTCGCTTCAAATTTGTGGGAGTCGATCGTCCACCGTTTCCTTGGCGATTTGAAAGGCGAATGTCGTATCTCTCGACAGCAGCAGCCCCCAGAATAGAAGACGCTGCTGTTGACCAGCGCTCATATCTGTAGGTCTATGTTAGGGACCATTAACCCATGTATAGCTCTTTAACAACATAACCAATCACACGTTGGGTTGGAACCCACAAAGAAAGACATTATTAAGATATAAGTAGAACGCCTGGCGATGACCAGTAGAAAAAGTAACCAGAGCAGTCGAAATACCATTAGATGAAATCACTACGACCAAAAACATGAATTGGGGACTCGTGACACTCAGGTCAGGTAAGGTCATCCCGTAACGGGTGAGGTCGTTGGGGCACACATGAAGACATCCTCACAACTCCACGCCATCCCTCTCTGTCAGATGCCGCTGCATGTGACTCTTCTGGTCGGAGACTGGTCCATTCTTTAATGTTGTCCTCCCATCTCTTTTTGGGCCGGCCTCTTCGTCGTCTGCCATGCACCTTCTCGTGGAGGATTGTTTTTGCAAGACCATTTGATCTCGATATGTGACCGTACCAAGTGAGTTTCCTTCATTTGACAGTTGCCAAGAGATCTTCGAAAGGCCCTGTTGCCGTTGTAATTCTATTTCGTATTTCCTCGTTTGTAACTCGATCTTTGTACGTGACGTTTAAAAGTTTTCGGAAACATCTCATCTCCAAGGCCTGTATCCTTCGTTGAAGGTCAGCTGTAACTGTCCATGTCTCACATGCATAGAGGAATATTGACAGGACCAGTGTACGCATTAATCTGATTTTCGTGCGTAGTGCTAACCGTTTATCTTGCCAGATTTTGTTAAGCCGTGCAAGCGCCGGTATTGTCTGTTATTGGCTATTCTGGCCAATACTAATACTATCTGGCTTGTATTTAGTGAACTTCTTTCTATTTGAACTTTTCCTACAATACAGAATACCTAGATCATGGGTCTCCAAACAACGACGATCCACAAGTATTATCCGATCCGCCATAAGATATTATCCGGTCCGCCATAATATATTATCCAGCCTGCATCAGCTTGAACAAGAATTAATGACAAAAATTAATTTGAATTAATGCAACACCGTTTGTTTTTCCAACATGAAGAAAACAACTGACAATGAAGCTTTAACCAAGACCAATTACACATCAGTCTTAATAAGGCAAGCCATTCAGCGATGGCGTTCTCTTAGAGTGCATGGTGGAAGCAGTAGTAGAGTTATGCCTTGGAAAAAAATTAAATATGTTCAATACCACATCTTGTGCGATGGGCCAAAATTCGTAGAATTGACGAAACAGGAAGCAATAGACGACGCAGTACATCACATTTTTAGGGTGAAGAAATGTTGGACAAATCACAAAATCTTGTGAGCCTGGTGGATTATCAAATCTTATTTTTCATCATTTCATTATCCATTAACAGCCATTGTGCGGAAAATAGGTTGTTTCAGCAGTAAATGTAATTAAATCTTACATGTATTTACTGACCTTATTATAGGGCAATGGGAGCCACGTAGCGCAGTGGTTAGCGCCCTGGCTTCGCATCTGAGTGGTCCTGGGTTCATACTCCAGTCGAAGCGGAAATATTTTTTCAGATCACAATGACTCTCAGATCGACCCAGCCTTAAATGGGTACCGGTGCAGTCCAGGACGTAAAGGCGACCGACATGATGCTGATCACATCATCCACTAAGTGCCGTTGGTTACAAAATAATATTGGCCTAACACCATATTTCCTATGCGCCACATGGCGTGATGGGATCTTCACTTTACTGACTATTATACGGCAATGAGATGACTTTCTTATGGGGCACTTTTTTTTCATTGTTTCTTTAGCTCAGAGAGGAAACAGATGCATTTGTCACAAAGAATGATCGACCTCAATTGATTTTATGAAGCACTAACTGCTTTTGGAAATTGGTACTTTTTCCAGTCGTGACAGGTCATGTAAATCAATTTAATTTGGAGCTGTGTGGTGAATAAAATTAATTTATCTGTGTTTGATTTGCCCATGTCTAGACATTGACAACCAAATCGGTGCTACTTGAAAGACAGATGAATGTTCAGAACTTGGCATGCTTCCTGTGTTGTGAACATTTCGTCACGAAAGTAAAGCAGAATCTTCTTCATTTGCAAAAGAAACAATTGATGACTATTTTCTAATCTTTTGGCAGATGAAATTAGACTGTTTCAAAATCCATTTGACCGCTACTTTAAAAAAAATACCAAGTCAGAATGAAATAGAATCTATTGACTTCAAAAATATGACAGACAAGTAGAAAGAAGAAAACATTATCCAACTTCATACATTTATACCCCATGAGCTGTTTTCAATTTTGAATCAATTTTCATGTGTAATTGTGTCCATTTCTGGTGCTTCGTATTTGTGCGAAAAAGCATCTTCAAGAATGAAGTAAGCATAGTCCAACTATTAAGCAGATGAATCATTTTATCAAAATTGACTAATCAAACTTGAAACTTCAGTTCAGCGGAATTTTGAAATGTCCAAACTGTTACATCATTTCAGTAAATCTTGCTGTGCAGAACTTCGTGATAGGTTGGTTACGATTGGTATGTGCGTGCGTGCTTGCGTGTGTGTGTGTGGGTGTGTCTGTGTGTGTGTGTCTGTGTGTGTGTGGAACGAGTGGCTGATTGGTTTTAATGCCTGCCTACTGCCAGAGAGGGCCGTTGATCGATTCCCCGGAAGGCATATGTTGTTGCTTCTGTTGGGCAGGATATAAAGAAACATAATGAGCAGACGACGTAGCGACAGCAGTGGCGAAGCGGTCAGTAGTCGTCTGTCTTTCCCAGCAATGGCATAAAAGTCGTCCGACAGTTTACAAAAAACTAATATATATACATGAATCAATATATTGAGAAACTAGCCTATTGGTGAGATGGCTGTAGAGAATAAGATGACTATTGTAATTGTTGTTCATCTTATACGAACTTATTTCATTACATTGTAATCTGTATTAATACCATTCTTAAATTAATTGGTGAAAATTAGTTGCAATCTTCATTGCCATTATAGCCATAATTTGTTGTGGCTGGTAGCGTTAGCGATCAGTTCCCAAAGGGATGATCTGTTCCTTAAGCATTACAGCACTTTTGGGTGCCGAGTCATACCACCCTAGACGTTTTCTATGTGTGCCGAGTCATACCACCCTAGACGTTTTCAATCTGTCTTTTGTATTTCTTACTCTAAACTGGAGCCGAATTATCTCAGGGGATGTTTTCTTATTTCTCATTGCTGCTACTTAGAATGTCATCACCTGGGTCATCACCTGGCATTTCTCCGCCCTGTTATCTCACGTTCCGTAGACACGCCTCTAATGCCAGTCTACATGTCCATCAACAAAACGGTAATGCACCTGAGCGTACAGTCTCGGCGATGGTTATTTACTTATATATATCTCATCAAGTTATTATTGCCTGTTCTGTTTTCGTTTCAGTTTATCAAATGTTTTGAATTCATTATTTTTTCGTTTATACAATTTATGGTTGTCTGCCATTTGTATCAAATTATCAAACGTTATCTCTACAAGTATCCAGCTTAATTGATATGTTTACAAATCTTATAAGCGTTATCACTGTCATTTTTGTTTAGAAATAATAAATACTTTATTTCACAACTAGCAATACCTGGGAAAAAGATCTGCCCGGCAATCCAACTGCACAATATGAAAGAAAGAACAGTAATTTAATAATTAAAAGATCTTCCTTTTCCTCACAACCATTATCCATCTCTTCCAAATTACATCCATCATCCATGCATACATAAGAATAAGTGTATGTCTTGAAGATACAATCAAACACTTACATTGATGATACAATCAAACACTTACATTTAAGATACAATCAAACACTTACATTGATGATACAATCAAACACTTACATTTAAGATACAATCAAACACATACATCGATGAAACAATCAAATGCTTACAAATACGTGGAAGATGAAATAAAAAACGTTATATTTTTTAATTTAAATGCTGAATAGATAAAGGTCCAAAGGAAGTAGCTCTGTTTACATTTTGAGATTCTAAGAATGACTTGGTTCACTAATTATTTTGAGATTGAGATTCTAAGAATGACTTGGTTCACTAATTATTTTAAGATTCTAAGAATGACTTGGTTCACTAATCATTTTGAGATTGAGATTCTAAGAATGATTTGGTTCCCGTAATCATTTTGAGATTCTAGGAACGGTTTGGTTCACTAATCATTTTGAGATTCTAAGAATGGCTTGGTCCACTAATCATTTTGAGATTCTAAGAATGGCTTAATTCACAATTTATTAAAGGCCTAATGAAATTAACTGAGTTGACTGTAAGTGACATCTCATATGTTGTATCGAGTCTACGCGTGGCTAAGTGATGCCAGTGATTCGGATAACAGCACGAATTAGTTGTAACAGACTAGGAGATTAGTTACAAGATTATTCCATATTAACTGATAACGCATTTGACACCTATCTGCCCAGAAAGATGTGTAGGGAATCACACCTGCTTAATTTTATATTTTAGTTTTGTTAGTTGATTTTAGTTTAGTCGAAGAATCAAGGTCATTGCACATGGTTTAACCCATGATTGGTGGTTGGTTGGTTATTGATCCAGCAGCCTATAGGCTCCTGTCCTTTGGCGCAATGCCATATAGTGGTATCTGCAAGTGTTTGTTAGCTGTTGTTTAGTTCCGTACAAAGTGTTCCATTTGTCTGGCCTCTGAGGAAGAAGCTCTTTCCTAACATTGACAAGGGTCCAAAATTCAAAAAGCTGTTGTTCAACAGTTTCATAGGGACGTGTGTACAGCCGGCACTCTGGAGTATGTTCTGGTTGGATTCTGTTCAAGTGGCTGTTAGGTTGCATGTGTTGAAGTGCGAAGTCGGAAAATGGTGCTTTGGTCTCTCTTTTTCAGGAGGTTGATGTTGTCTTTGGCATTTAGGATGGCCATATGTTTGTAGATTTCTCTCCCAGTATTTCCCATTGCCCATTTATTCAGTCAGTCTTCTTTTTTCTCAGTCTTCGGTAGTTGTTTGGCTGTCTATAGGGTTGTTCTTGACTTGATTCATTTTTAGTCAGTCTGTCTGCCTTGTCATTGTCAGGTGTATTTGAGTGACCATGTATCCATTGTATAACTATTCTGACTTCATTGGATGTGATAAGTTGGTTGGCATCTAGGGATATTTGGGTACGTTCAGGCTTACAGTGATCCCCATCTTACAGAGCTTGAAGTGCAGATAATGAGTCTGTAAAGATTACAATGCTTTTGGCTTTGGCTGGGAATGCATCAAACACAGTCCTCAAGTACTACAGAGCTTCTTCCAATGCTGTTATTTCTGCCTCATAATTTGAACATATCTTCCCACAGGCAACAAACAGCTCATCAGAAAAACAGCTCATATTCCGTCTGGATGCTCTATGTAGACTACATATCCTGCTTTAATAGTGGCCTTAAAAGCTTTCTTCTGGGTAGGTGTCAATCGTCCTCTGTGATGCTCTCATAAGACTGACTGGATCAGTACTTCTTGTTGTATTATCTGTTAGTTTTGTTTGAATTTCTTGAATTTTTAAACATGTAAGTGGTGGTAAATTTATTGTTGCTCTCTGTGTTTCTTGTCTTTTGACTGGGACAAGATATCTGCTTTTAATCTCATTGTCGTGGTGGAGGACTGACTTTTGTTTTATTCTCTGCTTTTGTTGCCATTTTTCAACAAGACTTCTGTTGGAGTGGTTTTTGCTAATTCTTTTACTCCTCTCATAAACTTCCATAGCGGCCACATCTCTTAGCTTCTCAAGGGGTTTTCATTCACATGAATTTCACATGCCGCAGTGGGCGTTAACCTCATTGCTCCACTAATAAGGGAGGGAATTGCTCTGCACTCTGTTCAGGGCCTCTACATTAGTTTGTGAGCATGTTATCAGAAGTTCACTGCTGTATTCTAAAGCAGAGCGTACAAATCCAAGATACAAGTCTCTCAGAATGTCCTTGTCTGATCCCGATTCTGTACCAGTGAGCCTCTCAGAATGTCCTTGTCTGATACCGATGATGTACCAGTGAGCCTCTCAGAATGTCCTCGTCTGATCCCGATGCTATACCAGTGAGCCTCTCAGAATGTCCTTGTCTGATCCCGATGCTATACCAGTGAGCCTCTCAGAATTTCCTTGTCTGATCCCGATGCTGTACCAGTGAGCCTCTCAGAATGTCCTTGTCTGATCCCGATGCTGTACCAGTGAGCCTCTCAGAATGTCCTTGTATGATCCCGATGCTGTAACAGTGAGCCTCTCAGAATGTCCTTGTCTGATCCCGATGCTGTACCAGTGAGCCTCTCAGAATGTCCTTGTCTGATCCCGTAACTGTAGCCGCCTCAACGCTTTATTTTTAACATTTTGGACATGTTTCTTGAAGCTGAGCTGTCGGTCGAGAGTGACTCCAAGATATGTGGGCTCGTCCTCTCTGCGCAATTTATGTTTGCCAAATCTCAGTGGTATTTTTCTTGGCTACTGTGGCTATTGGTAAAGATAGTGTAAACAGTCTTTTCACGGTTTATCTTCAGTTTCCACATTTGACAATACTCATGCAGTCTACTCAGGTCTCCATTTAATCTTTGTGCTGCACTTTCTACATCTTCATGGCTCTGCCGTTTTGCTAGATCATCAGCATACATGGCATTTTCAGCTTTGGTGTGCTTGGTAAGGTCATTGATGTAGATGGAGAAAGATAGTTCAGCTCAAAGCAGAGCCTGTGGTAAGCCTTCCTCTAAGACTTCTTAGAGGAGATTGCATTGTTCATCTCTGTTTTGATTGTTCGGTCAATGAGAAAATATGTTATCCAGTTGTACAGCTTTCCGCTAATTCCCACGTCAGTCATCTTCCCCAAGAGATCTTTTCTCCATACTCAATCAAAGGCCTGTTGTAAGTCGAAGAAGATTGCTACTATATGTTACTTTATGGAACCCATCGTGAATTTTCTGTGTTAACACGAAAAGCTGGTCTTCTGTGCAACTACCTTTTCTGAAACCTGCTTATTCATGGCAAAGGATTTCTGAACGCTCAAGGAACCAGTAAAGGCGTACATTTACCATTTATTTTTTCTGCTAATTTTCCTAGGCATGATGTTAATGAGATGGGGGCTGTAGCTGTTTGGTTCATCTGAAGGTTGGTTGTCTTACAGGATCAGGATAACATGCGCATTCTCCCAGTCTTTGGGCAGTTGTCCATTTCTCCAAGTCATGTTGATTAACTTGAGGACTGTTTCTTTCTCCAATGAGTGGTCCATTTCTCCAAGTCATGTTGATTAACTTGAGGACTGTTTCTTTCCTCAATGAGTTGTCCATTTCTCCAATTCATGTTGATTAACTTGCGGACCGTTTCTTTCTCCAATGAGTTGTCCATTTCTCCAAGTCATGTTGATTAACTTGAGGACTGTTTCTTTCCTCAGTGAGTTGTCCATTTCTCCAATTCATGTTGATTAACTTGAGGACTGTTTCTTTCCTCAGTGAGTTGTCCATTTCTCCAATTCATGTTGATTAACTTGAGGACTGTTTCTTTCCTCAGTGAGTTGTCCATTTCTCCAATTCATGTTGATTAACTTGAGGACTGTTTCTTTCCCCAATGAGTGGTCCATTTCTCCAAGTCATGTTGATTAACTTGAGAACTGTTTCTTTCCTCAGTGAGTTGTCCATTTCTCCAAGTCATGTTGATTAACTTGAGGACTGTTTCTTTCCTCAGTGAGTTGTCCATTTCTCCAATTCATGTTGATTAACTTGAGGACTGTTTCTTTCCTCAGTGAGTTGTCCATTTCTCCAATTCATGTTGATTAACTTGAGGACTGTTTCTTTCCCCAATGAGTGGTCCATTTCTCCAAGTCATGTTGATTAACTTGAGAACTGTTTCTTTCTCCAATGAGTGGTCCATTTCTCCAAGTCATGTTGATTAACTTGAGGACTGTTACTTTTTCCAATAAGCCCAGGTGAGTTATCATTTCATTATGGATCATGTCCGGCCCAGGAGACTTTCTAGGTTTTCATTTATTCAGACCTTCTTGAAATTCTTGCATACTAAAATAATCTTCAAATATGGAGGCACTAGAGTTTGGGGCTTTCTCTTGACATTTCAAGTGCCCGATACGTTCTTTGTCCAACTCAGAATTTGTTCCTGCTCTGTTCACAGAGGCAAAGTACCGGTTGAAGTGCTCTGCTTTTTTCTGGTCTTCAGTTATTATTCTTCCTCAGTGTATCACTGGCTTAGCATTTGTTCTCTTTCTGTTTCCAGACAAATTGTCCATAAATGCCCAGGTTTAACCCATATGTGTGCTGTTCTTCTCTGTTTTTATTTTTGGAGAATCTCAGCACAAAACACGAACTCCGTAGCACTGATGAGGATCCCAAAATAGATTGGGTAAATTTGTTAACATAATTTTGAAAGTTCCCATGTCAGCGCCCGTTAAGCCTGTTTGTTTTCGATTTCCAACTGCCGAGGGATTTTTAACGTGCGTGACACTACACACGGGAGTCTGATCTCTACTACCCAGAGATCCATGGAAATACCAGAAAGTCCACGTGAAAAAATCTCGGTCTCCACCATGATTTGAACGTGCGACCTCCAGCACCCAACGCCGATGTCTTACTTCAAGACCACTCAGTCCACTTAGTATATCCTTATTACATATTCTACTCCAATGTATGCCATATTATGTCATTTTATTGATATTTGAGGAGCGCGAGGCCGAATGGTTTCGAGGCCTGCCTGCAGACAAGGAGGGTAGTGGTTCGAATCCCCGGTATGGCATATGTTGTTTTTCTGTTGGAGTGAAATAAACAAACATATCCAGCACACGACGTGGCTACAGCAGTGGCGAAGCAGCCTGTAGTCCTAAGCCTTTAAAACAACTCGACTACCCCAACAATTGGGAACATGTCGTATGACAGTAATTTTTATTTTTTATTTTTTAAATTTATTAATATGTTATGTTACACATAATCAACATCACATCAAATTGTCATATCTATTAGTACCAATTCTATGTTAGCAAATTATAAAATATATGGATACTGACTTTCTGTAGCTTGCTTATTGTACACACTTTTTTGCATCATGCGCTACTCCATATTCGACCCACGTTTAATTTGAAAATCCTGAAATATGCAGATTGCTAGGATCATGGTCTATAGTATCACCATCAAACAGGCTGTCTTTGATTGAGTTCTTCTTCTTCGTACGCAGTCAGACAGGAACCATTATTTTTTCGAAAAAAGCGGCAGTCATCCTGAGGCTGTCGACACTGCCATAGAGCTTGTCTTGTGGTTCCACTGGTGATGGCCACATCTGCTCTCTCTGATCCTCGTATGTCGGGCAGTTCTGCAGCAGATGTTCAGCGGTCATTTTCCCGGTACCACACGGGCATTCGTCGGTTCCACCTATCTTCAATTTGTTGAATAGGTGGTACCTCAGTCTATTGTGGCCAGTGCGAAGTCTGAAGACAACGACCTGCTCTCTTCTGTTCAGCTGGTAATATGCATCGTTTTTGGTGTAACCAGTATATTCGGTTTCCCATTTGGTCATGTATCTGGCTTTAATAAGCCGTTTTGACTCTTCGTACGTCATACTAGTATCTGTTTGTGGTAGTCTTGCGCCTTCTTTTGCCAGTCTGTCTGCCTCCTCGTTGCCTTGGATGTTGCAGTGTGATGGGACCCACTGTACCACTACCCTTTTTGGCGCGGACTGCTGGCATAATTGACAGAGTGCTGTTCTTAAGTCATTGAGCTCAGTGTTTTTCTGGCTTTTTAGCGCTGTGACTACGGCGAGAGCATCTGGAAGCAGGACTATATGGCTTTCATTTTCTTTATGTGTCACCATTTCTTCCACTGCCGCCCTCAGTGCCTCTGCCTCAGCTCTGAAATTGCTTGTGTACTTACCAGTAGCGAATGACAGTGTTATTTTTCTGCCATTTGGTAGGTTCAGGAATGCTCCTGCCCCTCCGTTCTGTGTAGTGTTTGTTACAGAACCGTCGGTGTATGCATGGGTCCAGTCCATGCTTGGGTAGTTTTTCGATATAAAGCTTAGGGTAGTATCTCTCCTTTCTTTTTCAGTCTGGCAGTTTTTGTTTCCAATACCTGGTATATTTTCTACCACCTCTGGAAATATATCCTGCCTCCAGGTAGGTTTTCGTACAGTAGTGATAGGCTTTGGTGTTGTTAGTGCGTTTATTGGATCTTCGTGCATCTTTGCTTTGGCTATTTTTGCAAAGTTTCTCCGCTTTAGTTTCCTATTTCCCAAATTGTTTAGTCTCTGGTGCATTGGATGGTCAGTCAGTCTTCGGAGTTTCTCTGGGGCATTGGATGGTCAGTCAGTCTTAGGAGTTTCTCTGACTGCAGCTGGGCTCTGCAGTCTCTTCAATCGGTCATGGATTGCAGTTTTGTAATCTTTTCAAGTTCTACAATTGGCGTTGACTTCATGCCTCCTGTTATAACTCTCATGGCTTGGTTTTGAAGTTTGCTAACTTTATCGAAGTTCGCCTTTGCTGCTGTTGTCTATGCCGCAATGCCATACTCGAGAACTGGTCTCACCCTTCCAGTGTACAGTTTCTTTAGTATGCTTTCGTCTGCTCCCCAGCTTGTGCCAGCAAGTTTCCTCATGATTGCCATTCTTTCTCTGGCTCTCATTCGGTTTCTCTCGATCTGACTTTTCCATGTCATGCGCCGATCAAATGTGACTCCCAGATAGTTTGGGTTGTCGTTTGGCTGCAGGAATTTGCCATTTAAACTTAATTTGGTATTTTGGGGTTTGATTGAAAGCGAGAATATTGTGCATGTGGTTTTCTCCTCGTTTATTTTGACCAGCCATGAGTTCGCCCACTCCTCCAGCGATGTTAGGGCCGTCTGCATCCGATTTCTTGCTATGGTGATATTCTTTTCAGAGGTCCACATAGCCAGATCGTCTGCAAACATTGAGCTATGGACTCTTCTTGGTATATTCTCTGTAATGTCGTTTATATACACCAGGAAGAGTGTGGGTGACAGTACTCCCCCTTGGGGTACTCCTTGCTCGAGTGTCACCTTTTTGCTCATCTGTTCTTGTACTTGGACTCTGGCCGTTCTTTGTTTGAGGTAGTGGTTGATCCACTTGTACATTCTCTCACAAACTTCACTTCTATTTAGCTTGACTCTAAGTCCGTCTTTCCAGACTTTGTCAAATACCTTCTCCAGGTCCACCCAAACCGCTACTGTGTGTTTCTGTGCCTGGTAGGTATCTTCTATTTCCTGGGCTACGAGGATGACCTGGTCCTCAGTGGATATGTGGATTGAGTTCAATATGTCTCTTTTAGTTTAGTTTAATTTAGTTTAGTTTAGTCGAAGAATCAAAGTCATTGCACACGGTTCAACCCATTAGTGATCTGTTCTACTCCATATTTTTGGAGAATCTCAGCACAATGCATGAACTCCATTTTCAATGTCTACGCTGTTCATGTTTTCGAAAATATGATATTCATCCGTTTATTTTCGTGAACCCCATCATTATTGGGACGGTTGATGCCCACAAACCCCGGAATGTTTGAGGCGCCTATGTCCTCATCAACTCATAAATCAGCCATCCCGGTTGTGCTTCCAATGCAAATTATTGAGAGTCTAATACAATTTTGGGAGATGGAGGCTCACCCTGGGGGCCACTCTACCCCTTCTCTCTCCTCTCACCTCACTCTGTTTCATTTGACTCTGTCCTACAGTCACACTCTTGCACAACTTTCACACGCGCCCTCATGGTGAGGCCCTTCCATTGCACTTTGGTTGGGCCAGCTTCTGAGGGCGCACAAACCATAGGTACATACAGACGCACACACTCATCCAAGCACTGGTTTATGCGTCCTGATATCGCCCAATGGACTACGGTCTGGGGTGGAAAATGGCGCGCTTCCGCCAGTAGAAACTAGTGAGACAAACATCTAAGCAAAAAAAAAAAGTCTAATACATCGAGTGGTTCCGGGTTGAAAAGAATAGGACCACTAAGCAAGCCATAACAGGCGACTAAAGAGCGCTATACATGAGGCTAGTAACATCACTACATACAACTTTCATTTGAAACAGACAATGCAGAGTTCACGTGAAGAGGCCAGCTCTAGTGGTGGACTTCTGCTTCACTGACATTATATAGATCACGATCCTCATTGATTTCGTATTCGTGACAATAGATTTAAAATCTGAACTATGTATGCTAAAATCTGAGCTATGCATGCTATATTCTGAGCAATGCACGCTATAATCTGAGCTATGCGTGCTATAATTTGAGCTATGTATGCTATAATCTGAGCTAGGTATGCTATAATCTGAGCTATGCATGTTCTAATATGAGCTATGCATGTTATAATATGAGCTATGCATGCTATAATCTTAACTATACATGTTATAATCTGAGATATGCATGTTATAATCTGAGAAACAACATGTATTTAATTCGCTATTTATGTAATGCATACATTGTATTATCTTTTCTATGCGTATTGCAATCGTAAATATACATTCGTTCATCTTTCATATACCGTTGCAATCTTCTGAATACATGTTATCATCTTCCCTATTCCTATTGTATTCTTAAACGTACATGTTATCATCTTCTCTATCCCTATTGTATTCTTAAACGTACATGTTATCATCTTCTCTATCCCTATTGTATTCTTAAACGTACATGTTATCATGTCAGTTATTTACTGTATATTTGACCTATCTATTTTATAATCGTGGCTATTTTTGCCTTAGGCCTGTGTTTTTATTATATAATTATTGTGTAACAATAGCGAAGGTGTTGCCCGAAGTGCACCCGGAGTTATAAACTGGCCTCACCAATGCCAAACTGACATTGCCTATTTTCCGTGGTGTCTGAAGAAGACCTTTTCCTCACAATGTTAGTTTCCTTTATGTTTTGGAGCATTTACTTTTTATGAGATGGTGGAACCTTGGTCATGGTGTAACCTTTTCTATTCCTAGTTGTCACTTCTTCTCGAACAGAAAACCAGAAAACCAGGTGCACATTTTCAGCTGGATCGACTGATGTGTGTCGATAATGTGAATCTAAAAGGAGGTCTTCGCGTGAAGAAGCGAGGGCTCTATCCTATGCTACTTAGATTATTTCCATGCGTTACTAGAAAGCACAAGCTAGGGCAGAAACATATCACATGATTCTAAGTTTGATTTGTGTCTTACTTCCCCTTAATTCATCGAACTCGTCTGGCCTTGTCACACTCAGCTTTTGTCAGCAGCTACTGTTTAACCTCTCCATTCCCGCTCTGTACTAAGTATGTGATGTGGATAGTTCTTTGCAGGAGACTTATGCGGAAGCACTTTGTGTGTTCGCGTACTCATGGTTTCTGTAAACAATGTGTATATATGGTGAGGCTGCTAGCCCCATGAACATTCGTACCTTTAACGTCATGCATGAGGGCTCAGTGAGCATATTGAGCCCTACCCCAGTAAGGGGCCGCGTGCTTATGTTTAAACCAGTGGTTGTTCTCCAACTCTGAAGGATGTTTGCTAGTATCTTGATTTGCTCAACTCCGTCATGGTCAGCACAAAGTTCAAATGAAACTGGAGAACTGGTATGCATGAGGACCCGCTGCCAAGAGCTATACAGATCATATTGATACTAGAAGCATCAATTGACGTATATAATGGAAGAGAAGTGTCCTTCAGCAGACTCTATTACGCGCACCAATCAAACCCGTAAGTAAACTCTTGTCTATCAAAGAAGAAGACCTCCATCATTGTCCCTGAAATGTAAGAATCATGTGAGGGCCAGGGGTAGCTGTATTTATAATACGAGGCGTGTTTATATTAAGCCGGACCTAACTGCACCAAGTGAACGTTCGTACGATACGCATGATGACGTGATTTCTGATATAAACAGCACATATAAACCATTAAGTTTGCCAAATGTCATTATTCTCCGAATCATAGTTCCCTCAGCAGACCTTTGAAAACATGGCGGGTGTGATATGGAATCCGTGCAGAGTTGATCAGTGAGCGGTGATTCGGTTTCTAACAGCTGAAGGATGTCGACCAGTCGATATTCATCGCAGAATGCAGGCAGTGTTCACAATTGGCTTAAACATTTGTTTACGCTGTTTCCAAAATAGCGCCATCTGGCAAAACGTATCTCTGCGAGACACCGTAGGGAGTTCGTGTGCAAATCATAAATAGAGACCAAATAAAACAAGTAGAAAGTCGAGGACGTCCTATAGCAAACACTGCTGTAGGGATGAAGTGTTAGAATCTTCAATGTACTAGACATTAGATTTTCTGAGGTGGGGTTTCCAGTTATCTTACTCGAGTCTTTTTCTTCTGTAAAAGTAAGTCAGTAACCCAAATACAGACGGGTTGGCAAGAGCATGCTGATAGGGAATTCGAAGTGGGTACCTTTTGCCGTGAAATGCGAGAAATCTACCACTTTTATCTACATTTAAAATCATGAAATAGCCGAACTTAAATTACAATGCCCCATATTTCCTGTATTAACATACTTTAGGTTGGGTAGAATACTATAGTATGTTTAGAAATTTGCAGCCACGTTCTTTTTAAAATATCTCAATAGTTTTCTTTATGTATCAAGGTCAGTTCTTGTATGTGGTTCTTTAATAATAAGGGAGTTGATATTGTGTTACAATTTATTGATATTGATGTCAGACAGGATCAGTGTGATCGATTTCTATGATAAAGTACTGTGTTTGATAAATTCTCTATACATAATATAACAAATTTTACAGTAATTTCAAAACAAGTTAGTTCTTAAAGACTGATAGGTGCATCTTTAATAATCTGGTGATATGACTTCTAAACGTAGCATAGAACACAAACTGTGTTTTTAATAAATCCAATTGTAATAAAGACATCATTCATTGAGCTTTCACATATTGTATGTATCCGTGAGACAAATGTACTCACCCTAATCATAATCAAACGAGTCAGATCGATCGGTCAGTGTAACAGGTTGGATGAATCATGAACCATCTTTCTGCCAATATGTCTCTTCCTTTTGCAATACGTGATCATCACATTTAATCCAGTAGTCCTTGTTTATGTTTGATTTGGCATCATGTGTAAGTTTATCTTTATATCGCATATTTTAAAGGTTATATTTTGAGCGGCCCCCAGACCTTTCACGTTAGCCCAGACAAGCTCCATAGGATTTAAATGAGAGCTTAATTTAAGGGTTTTATACTGGTTTATAAGACTATGTAGAGTCTGTAAACAACTAGTTTTATTTACATTTCCTTGCTCTAAAAGCTAGGTCCATCCAATATATTATTAAAAACATTAACTATCCCTGCCTCTACTACTTCATGTGGCAATGTATTGCAAACATTCACGACTTTCTGCCTAAAAAAATATTTCCTAATATCTAATCTGGTGGAAGTCTTAAACACATATGCCCATGCTCTTGTTTTATTTTGGGAATATGAAAAATTTTCGTCTTGTGTTAATTCTTTACAAGAGTCAGTAGTTCTAGTTTTAACACATTTCACTGAAAAAATGTTTTCCTTGGTAAGTCACATCTTTATTTCATTTTTAGTACTTGAGGAGCTGGGAACATAGTCTTCGAGTGTCAGTGCATTATGGTATGAAGCATTGTCCATTACCAGACATGAGGATTTATCTAAACGCGGAAGTAATGTCTTTTCTACTCAATTTCTTGAAACGTGGCCGTTCAAATCTATGGAAGCCACACTTGTCAGTTGATTGTAATTGGAAAACGAGTTCTACATTCTTCACTAAACATTAATGTCTGCTACCTGCATGGACTATTATTAAACGTTGTCCTTTGCTACTTGGTACAACTCTTTTTATTGTTCCATCTACTGACAGCCATTCCCTATCATTTGTATGGTAGGCATTTGGAGACGTCAATTTCTTTGTTTCTTCTCAGGGATCCTTGCGATTTCCTTAAAATCAATGCGTCTTTTTAGTCCATTTTATGTATTTTACGCTTATTAGCTTCATTGTTGAAACTATATATTTTCCTTTTCCTTCCTGGCTATTTTGTTTTTGCTTACAAACGATCTTCTAGTTATATCAAAGGTGGGCCTTGTTCTTTTCTTGAGGTTTGAAATGCTTTGGAAAAGAATGCCGAGTGCCGCCTCTTTTGAGAAAAAATTATAAAGTTTCTATAGGATTATTTTATGCGTAAAATAAAATTAAGTTTCAGCGCTATTGCAGTATCAATTTACAGTATACACCTCTGTATTAAGTTGACACGTTAACATGACATGTGAAACTAATTTCCAGATTCAATTTGTCAGATATCATTGCGAACTATTGAGATTTCAGAATTTCTCAACTTAGACAACAAAAACGTTCTTCTTTTCCTTTTTGCTCTTCTTCTTATTCTTTTGTCGTCTTACTTTCTGCCGAGTTGAAGCCCAATGCCGTGGTATCGTCTTACTTTCTGCCGAGTTGAAGCCCAATGCCGTGGTATCGTCTTACTTTCTACAGAGTTGAAGCCCAATGCCGTGGTATCGTCTTACTTTCTACCGAGTTGAAGCCCAATGCCGTGGTATCGTCTTACTTTCTACCGAGTTGAAGCCCAATGCCGTGGTATCGTCTTACTTTCTACCGAGTTGAAGCCCAATGCCGTGGTATCGTCTTACTTTCTACCGAGTTGAAGCCCAATGCCGTGGTATCGTCTTACTTTCTGCCGAGTTTAAGCCCAATGCCGTGGTATCGTCTTACTTTCTACCGAGTTGAAGCCCAATGCCGTGGTATCGTCTTACTTTCTACCGAGTTGAAGCCCAATGCCGTGGTATCGTCTTACTTTCTACCGAGTTGAAGCCCAATGCCGTGGTATCGTCTTACTTTCTACCGAGTTGAAGCCCAATGCCGTGGTATCGTCTTACTTTCTGCCGAGTTTAAGCCCAATGCCGTGGTATCGTCTTACTTTCTACCGAGTTGAAGCCCAATGCCGTGGTATCGTCTTACTTTCTACCGAGTTGAAGCCCAATGCCGTGGTATCGTCTTACTTTCTACCGAGTTGAAGCCCAATGCCGTGGTATCGTCTTACTTTCTACCGAGTTGAAGCCCAATGCCGTGGTATCGTCTTACTTTCTACCGAGTTGAAGCCCAATGCCGTGGTATCGTCTTACTTTCTACCGAGTTGAAGCCCAATGCCGTGGTATGTATTTGTATTTCGTCTCTTTCGCGGCTTTAGTGACACTTATTCTCCCTTTACGATAGCACTTGTTTACGCTGTCTATCCAATTTTCTTCGGTCTTCCTCTGATGTTCTTCTGTACAAGGTTGCATGAACAATGTGGTCTGGTTGAATTCTCAAAATGTGGCCAAACTAATTCATTCTCTGCTGAACGCTGTTCAAGATGCACAATGATACAAATATCAAACGTCTTACCGTAAATCTACTAAAATTATGTTCATTGAAAACTATGGTTCTATTTATTCATTTATAACATTTAAAAATATTTGTTTCAAATAATGGTATGCGTGTGATAAAAATGATAGTTAACGTTTCTACTTTACAAATTTCAAATATAGATTATCATCTAATTATGCACGAAAACAAACCACGAGAACAGAAAGGTTTCAGGAAGTGCTACTCAACCAATGACCACCTCCACTCAATATAGCAGTTGATGGAGAGAGCGCAGAAAGTCGGTATGCCTAAACGAGCTGAATAAAGCAGGCAATGCCGCTACATAAATAGAAAGAAGACTCAATGTCTACTGAACACTTTCTGCTATGAGGAAGAACTGCAATTGAAAGATGAGCCCATCGAATATTCGAAAATGTCAATGCTAATGTCTGCCTAGGTCGGAAAATACACAACAACCACACTATTGATTAGGAGATCTCACGCAGGAGAGACGAGAGTTGGCTCTGCTTCAACCGCAATAAACCGATACCCCAGCAGATGATGGGCATCACGGCCAGGGTTCACACCTTCAATAGATGGCTATTCTAGTAATGGGGTATGAGTGAGCAGTGTAGAGTCTATGCAGATCAGAAGAAGAGAAACTTCGAATTACAGAAAGAGCAGTGCAGCGTAGAGTCCTAAACATCTCTCTAAGATACCCTTTCCGAAATATCGACATCTGAAACCAAACTGGGTTCCGGTATGTCGTCGGCTCTTCATCAATACGTAAGTACAGATGGGTCGGACATGTGATCCGCATGCCTGACGATATATAGACGAGGAGAGGGTCTTTCAAGTAATCATACAAATGTAAACGTCCACTTGGCCGTCCTACGACGAGATGGAGACATGACCTGCACCACATATTTAGACCGTCGGGGTACTCCAAGGCGAAGGACATTCATAGATCAAACAGCTTTTGGCTACATGCAAGTATTCACAACAGTTTTTGAGTTCGCATAGATCAAACAGCTTTTGGCTACATGCAAATATTCACAACAGTTTTTTGAGTTCACATAGATCAAACAGCTTTTGGCTACATGCAAATATTCACAACAGTTTTTGAGTTCGCATAGATCAAACAGCTTTTGGCTACATGCAAATATTTACAACAGTTTTTGAGTTCGCATAGATCAAACAGCTTTTGGCTACATGCAAATATTCACAACAGTTTTTGAGTTCCCAATTGTTTTCTAATGGACAGGAATTTATCAACGAACTTATAAAAACAAATGCGTAGAATGTTTTAAATTTAATTGGTGGGGTGGGGGATAGTGAGGGTAGAGGTAGGGGTTACAGCGAGTTACCAGTGACATCTCAGGGAGTTCACAATCTGAAAAGCTTGGGGAGGGGAAGGCGGGGAGAAATCCCTGCTATAAAGTTTTCTAAGCCAGTGTTAACAAAAGCTGTCAACTCCATTAAAGGAACTAATGTTTTCTGTTTTCTTTCACATAACTTTCTACACAATAAACTTGATATTTCATTTATTGTGTGCAATCAATGCTATAATGCTTTACTCATTGTATTATTTCCGTTCATAACGACATCATGTGAACAAAATATCGATTATTCATATCATAAACTTGTTGTCCTTAGTTGTCAATGTTTTAGAAGAGCTCCTACATGCTAGCAATGAGAATAGGTTCTCGCGTTGTGGCTAGCTAGTTGCGTCTCGGTGAATACTTTACTAGTGGTATGACGTTTCAGAGGTGAGTAGTACTAGAACAGTGGCGTAACAGCAATTTGTGTCATCCGGGTAAGGACGAGCAAAGGAAAATCAAAGTGAGCGTTTGATTGACGGGGCGGTTAGATTTATTGCCCCTAGCAACAAATGACTCGGGTCCCCTTGTCCGTGTTCTTCAGTCTACCCGGCTGTAAACGAGTATCTAATTTACAGTCGGAGAAGTCAAGCAGAAGAGATAGGGAAATGGCTAACCAACATCACATAGTACAATGAAACATCTATCCCTTTATCTCCGACTGCAGTGGCACATCAAATTATCCCGTTATCATCGGTGTCAATCCTGCAGTATGTGAAGAAGTCAGCAATATAATGTCCGGCAGCTATGCCGTATATGAGGAAGCCAGCAATATAATGTCCGGCAGCTATGCCGTATATGAGGAAGCCAGCAATATAATGTCCGGCAGCTATGCCGTATATGAGGAAGCCAGCAATATAATGTCCCGCAGGTATGCCGTATGTGAGGAAGCCAGCAATATAATGTCCCGCAGGTATGCCGTATGTGAGGAAGCCAGCAATATAATGTCCGGCAGCTATGCCGTATGTGAGGAAGCCAGCAATATAATGTCCGGCAGCTATGCCGTATGTGAGGAAGCCAGCAATATAATGTCCGGCAGGTATGCCGTATGTGAGAAAGTTAGCAACATAATTGAAGCATTCCGATTCTTTGTTGTGCTGTACTGGTGCAGGTCTATAGTCCGTCTTTTAATTTATAAACAAGATCCAAAGCAATTTTCTACAAAACTGCATGTCATATTAAAATATTTTTTCACATGCATCCTTAGAATATCCCTGACGTTAAGTAAATGTTGTTTTCTCTAATAAATTTAATGTCTTTTGAAAAATGTATTCATAATGCTATATTAAAAACAACCTCATTGAATTGAACATAATTTTAACACGTATACGGTACTCAGTCGTGCTGTTTTAAAAATAGATGTTTATACATCTAATACATTGAGTTAAAAATAAATTCCTGATTATTCTGTGCCGCAATTAGACATTTTGTCGAATGCGGACAACAACCAAGGTCATTCCTGCGAAACTGTCGTTCAGTTATAGGTGTAGTGTATCCCGATACCATAGTTTGTGACGTCGTTATTGTGACATATAGTTGCTTTTTCAAAAGTTACATTGGTATCAATTTCAAAATGAGTTTGAAGTGTACATTTATAACAATGCTGAAGGTTACCGTTTTACTATACACGTTTTTCAGCTAGAAATCTAAGATGGGTCATTTATTATGATGTATCCAGAACCCAGAGAAACGAACGCAATTGGCGCTTGGTCTGAATAGATCATCCTATAACCGTTGAATTGGACAGAACAGAGTGCACTTATATCAAGCAAGGTAGAAAAAAGACATTTGACGATTTCGAAAGAGATGTAATAAAACGGGAGATATTGATACTGTTGACGCAAAATCAACTTCTTCCCTGCCGAAACTAAAAATAACATCGCAATCCGACAGCAGATTTGAAGTTTCCAAAAGTACTCTTTGGAAAATCATAAGAGCCGCCGGTTTTACATTTATGAAAACTTCACGCGGCAGGAATATTATATGTGAAAAGCCACATTTAATTGTTGCCAGAAGCAAATACCTACCTGAGACAGATACGTGAACGGCTTAGGCAAGGCTATGATATTGTTCATTTGGACGAATCCTGGGCCAATGTTCACCACACCTATTGTAAAGAATGGCAATCAGTTGATCGTGAACAGAAAAGACAAATTCCAAGCAGCAAAGGGCAGCGCATTATATTAATGTATGATGGATGCAGGGAAAGTGGACTTGTCCAAGACCCTGAACTTATTTTCCAAACAGAAAGTAATGACGGTAGAGACTACCACACTGAAATGAATAGACATATTGTCAGGCACTGGATGACGAATGAACCGCTTCCACATCTGGATACACCGTCATGCCTAGTAATGGATAATGCATCCTATCACAATGCAGTATCAGAGAAAGACAAAGTACCAACTGCATCAAATACAAAAAATAACATTATGACATTGGGTTGAGAGGAAGACAAATAAGACCGAGGTGTATCGTATTGACAAAAGCATTGAAGAGTACGGTCAAACTTCTCTGCCACTACCTGCACATCACGAGCATCTAAACCCTACAGAGCTTGTGCGGGCTAAAGTCAAGTTGCCGAACAAAACATTTAAAATGTGTGGTGTTGAAGTGCTGACAAGTGAGTACCTTTCAAAAATAGACATTCAGTTCTGGAAGAAGTGTGTTAAACATGTGCTCCGGGAAGAAGTACAGTAATAGCAACGCGATGGATTACAATTTGTCCAGCCAGTAGCAATTATCAACCTCTATGAATCGACAGATTTGGATGATTAATATCATTATTTGTAGACATACTGATTAGAATACTTCGATGAATTAGCGTATGTTTATCAAAACAATCAGGTGTACATACAATGGCAACAAATACATTTCAATATTCAAATGCGATACACAACATAAAAGTAACTGCGCAGTTGATACAACCTTGGGGGTCTAAGGGTAACCGAGGGGCTGTACTAACTGTTGCATATTGGTGCCATTTTTACGATTGTACATAAATAGCAACACAAACAATCAATTGATCTATCAAGACATAAAGGAGATACGCCTATGAACAAAATGTGACGAGAAACTAAGCTGCATACTGTAATATCTTAAATGTAATGCCATTTCATTGCAATGATCCTAAAAGATCAAAAGAATTCAAATGTGCAAATGTCTTAACATCTATGGACTAAATAATATCAATGTTTTATCGTCATGGATATTCTAAGGCTGAATGCGAAAAATCATTTGATCTGGCATGCAGTTTAGTAGAAAATTGCTTCGGACCTTGTTCGTGAATTAAAAGACGAACTATAGACGTCTTGTCAAACCATCCAGCCATACCATACAGGTACAAAACAAAAGACTCAAATCCAGACATAGCTTTCTAAAATCAACCAAGCCATACAAAGAAACCCTGAAAGTCGCCGTATCGAGAAGTGGTACGAATTGGTGCAGACCCCAGAGATGGAACTTCGAGAGGAACCTGCTCCTGGACATCATCTACCATACACAACATAGAATTCGCTGAACAGATTTCGAACTGGTGTATCACGAAGCAAGAGGAATATGAAGCGATGAGGATACACACATGTGATTGCGGCGCAATACAAGACCCAGGACCACATGATGACTTGTCCCAACCAGCAGGAAACATGCAATAAGTGCGACATGCTGGAGGCAAATGACAATGCAATCCATGTCGCTGAATACTGGAAGCAAGATATATAATGTGGTGATTGGACACGGAAAGTGTATCCAGCCATAACACAGGTGAGTGGCCCAGTAGACGTGGATAACAGCAGGGCCACCAAAGCGTCGTTCTTCGTGTCCATATGTTGGCAGACATGCGTACCACATGACCAGCCCAGCGGTATTCTCGCGAAAAGGCGGTTTCTACGACGTCCCAAAAAAGAGTAGCTCTGGTTTTACATTCATCTTTTTTTTTAATATGGCTGGCAGATCGGCTAGAGGGCTTGTTGAAAACACCAAAGAGACCACGAAAACTGTCCTCAGTCGATGTGTTGAACCTGTATTTCCCGTCTCGTACCTACGCTAGAATGTGCTCTAGTTGCCTGGGCTACCAGTTAGAGAAGGCAAGAACGCAAGATGGTCAAACCATCTCACACAATCTGAGAACATCTCATAAAGTCCATACCGCATTATCTCCAACGGCAGTTCCGGATAGGCGATTACTTTTATTTGTTTAGGAACTATCGTTTTATGAAACACGCGTGTGCGTGTGCGTGCGCGTGCGTGTGTGTGTGTGTGTGTGTGTGTGTGTGTGTGTGTGTGTGAGAGAGAGAGAGAGAGAGAGAGAGAGAGAGAGACAAAGGAAAATATTAAAGATTTGTGCAACTTCACACACAAATTAACAACGAAATATAAGCAAGTAATTAGATTTATAAAAGATAAGTTAAAAAATGTGCTTACCAACTCGAAAACATGGACAGGACATTGTTATAAAACTATTAAACAGACAAGTTCCACATCATCCCCTAGAGATTCAGTCGGCGGAATCAGAACTGCAAGCCAAATGTAAAAACATCGACCAGAAATGAAATCAGGAAAGATATTTTACCTCTCAAAGAAAGTAAATCCAATGATCCAGATGGCGTCTCAGCAGAAGCAATCAAAGCAGATATCAACACTTCAACAAAGTTGTTATACATATTATCTGGTAATGTTTGGAATAGAAAGTAAATACCAGCCAACTGGAAAGAAGGTTAGGTAGTGAAATTACAGACGAAGGGGGCTCTGCAACAGTGCACATGTCATAGGGACATAATGTTGGTATCGGTGTTTGGGATTATATCGAAGAGGATCAAATTAGAAAGTTTGAAAAAGACCATAGATAAACAGTTGAGGAACGAGCAGATGGGTTATCGAGCAAATAATTAACGTGAAAATCAAATAGCTAAACTGTGGATAATTATTCAACAAACTTGGCCGTGGATTGTGAGTAGGCATTTGACAGTTTAGACAGGGAATCACTCTGGAAATTGCTCAAGCACTGCACTATCGAGTTTCACAGAAGTTCATTAACATAATTCAAAAATTGTACACAAATATGAAGTGTAGAGTTCTGTTCGATGGGGAGCTTTAGAAGTCCATTGAGGTACGAACCGGTATGAGACAAGGTTGTCTCTTATTGCCATTTCTCTTTCTGCAGCTATTGGCTACATCTTGATGAACGCTACATCTACATACGAAAATGGAATTCAGCTACTTTTGGCGAAAACATTTCATGATCTGGAGTTTGATGATGATCTGGCTCTTCGATCTCACAACCAAATAGAAAATAAAATACTAACTGAATTTTCACTGAAATTTTGTCTGAGGGTTACACAGAGGAAAAAAAGATAGATATTGAAAATGAATGCACCAAATGACAATCAGATTGTACGATAGACACAGAACTACAAGAGGTAGAACCATTCGTACATTTTGGCGGCAATATAGGTCGGAAATCTATCCAATTAAGAATACAAAAGTCGTCAAGGCAAGCTCTCTCATAACCGGTGAGATCGTTGGGGCATACATGAAGACACCCCCACAACCATACGCCAGACCTCTCTGCAAGCGGCCGCTGCCTGTGCTACTTCTGGTCGGAGATTGGTCCATTCTTTTATGTTGTCATATCATCTCTTTTTGGGATGACCTTTCCGCGTATGATCGTATTTGCAAGACCGTTTGATTTCGATATGTAGCCGTACCAAGCGAGTTTCCGTCTTTTGACTGTTTCTAAGAGATCTTCAAAAATAAGACAAAACTCGAGAGGGGCTTTTGTTGCTTTGTGGAATTTATGAATGCCGAAAGGAAATAAGTCCACCACAAAAATCCGGATCTTCAACTTCAATCTTAGGTTCGTCCTATTGTATGATACAGTGATATAGGGAACAAAGAAAAATACCGAGTGGTCTGTCGGGGTCTTTGTTTATTACGAACACAAGAATAGCAGCACTGCCCCGCATATCATGTCATAAGGAGCGACTAATTGTGTAACATGACATAACACCGGCCATGGTTAGGTTATTAAGAGCTACATAGGTGGCGCCTAACAGGCTGCGGGTTTACTTTGCTGTAGTGTTTGAGTCTATTATGATAAACTCGCAGATCGGTTAACCACACTCCAATAAATTTGGTGTATACAGACTGCAATCTTCTAAACCAGTATAAAGACGTCAAGTTAATTAAAAATGCCCAATCTTTCGCCAATGGATGCATGCGCCGGATAGAAGGAATACAATGGTATGATAATATCACTATTATAGAACTGCAGAAAAGAGCCTAGCAGATGCCAGTGGGACTATATGTAAAGAGAAGGTTTTATCGATGGATTGGACGCTCATTACGGAAACAAGGCGTTGGTATTAAAAGGCGGTCACTGTTATGGAGTACTCAAGGTAAAAAAAAGTAGGAGCAAACCTCTACACTCACGGGGGAGGAAATTCGAGACAAACTTGATAAAAGGCAGGAAAGACGTGGGGAAGCGGAATGTGGACGTACGAGAGGACAATGGGGAGTATTTGCTGATGACCTGTGTATCGTAGAGAGTTGAAGGTTGAAAGGTGATGATTGATTGAGATGACTTAATGAGGCAGCTAAAACATCTCTTATTTCCTGCCCTCATAGATAGAGCTTGTTCAGGAATGATACATATGATGGATGTGTGTGTTGTCTCTGTACCTCGTATACTGCGGCTTTATTCTTCGTGCACTACACATTAAGTGTATGTGAAAACAGCAGTAGTCAAAGTAATGTTCTTGGTATGTCCATAGATCATTTCTAGGAATGTTTGCTTCCTCTATTCCTCGTACGTTGTAGTCTTATTCCACGTACGCTTTTATTTAAATAGATCTAACGGTATTAGTCAGGCCTAGTTTCTTGGTATCTCTATGTAAACATTAATCGACAATGCGGTTATACTCAAGGATGTTGTTGTTATTGTTTAATACCCACAATGAGAAAGTTTACTCTTCTTTACGCCCAGATAAGGGCGTTAAGAGACGGGCTGTAATAGCTTAACTCACATCCCGAGCGTGTTTACGAAGGTAGACCGTAGTCCTCTAGGTATTTGTGCTACTCTTTGCTTCATCTGCGTGACGCTCACTACTAGATCGATTACGTCGATCCATATCTCGTCTGCCAGACTGTCTTGAAAACAGCTTGTTTCCAGTGAACGCTACAGAGAATAGATATAGTGGTCCAGATCAGTGTATTGTGCCTGACCCTGACGCGATGTTATCGTCAGGATGTTGTGCCTGACTGTACTAGCGTCTCAGTTCCAACATGCGCGTGATAGAAATAAAACAAAGCCCACGATACGCTAATAATGTACTCAATCAATTATAAAACACAAACGAAAACGTCTAACAAATCAAAACAATAAGAATGATTTAACAACGCATACAATTCTATTTAAGGTGTAAGACATTTACCAGAGTGACCGTGAATATGTGAATCTCAGTATATCAGTTAGGACAGAGTAGGCCAAACAAGAAATGGTCAACATGATTATACATAAACACATATATTATAAACTGTGTACAAATGACTTGCGTAATAACAGAGCACTAGATGTTTATTACAATTGTACGGGTTTCAACATCCGATACCGGCGCCATCCAGTCGATCCAACTGTAAATGGGTCACTGGCTCTATACCAGGGAAGGAAAGTCAGCGATACAGAGAACTGGCAACCAAACCACAAAACTTATTATTATTATTATTATTCGTACGCTGTCAGGCGTCAACTTGTATTTGTTCGAAGAAAGCAGCTGTCATCCTGAGGCTGTCGACACTGTCAAATAGCTTGTCTAGTGTTGCCACTGGTGATGGCCACATGTGCTTTCTCTGGTCCTCGTATGTCGGGCAATTTTGCAGCAGATGTTCAGCGATCATTTTCCCTGTACCACAGGTGCATTCGTCAGTGCCACCTATCTTCAGTTTGTTGAATAAGTGGTACGTCAGTCTGTTGTGGCCTGTGCGGAGTCTGAAGACCACGACCTGCTCTCTTCTGTTCAATATGCATCATTTTTTTGTCTAGCCAGTATGTTCTGTTTCCCATTTGGCCATGTATCTGGCCCTAATAAACCTTTTGGACTCTTCGTAGGTCACACTAGAATCTGGTTGTGGTAGTCTTGTACCTTCTTTTGCCAGTCCGTCTGCCTCCTCGATGCCTTGGATGTTACAGTAGAATGGAACCCACTGTACCACTACCCTTTTTGGTGCGAACTGCTGGCATAGTTGACAGAGTACTGCTCTTAAATCATTAAGTTCCGTATTTTTCTGGCTTTTTAGTGCTATAACTATGGCCAGGGCATCTGTAAACAGGACTATCTGGCTTTCAGTGCTTTTGCCTGTCAGCATTGCTTTTACTGCAGCCTTCAGTGCCTCTGCCTCCGCTCTGAAATTGCTTGAGTATTTTTCAGTTGCCACTGACAGTGTTATTTTTCTACCATTTGGTAGGCTCAGGAATACCCCTTCCCCTCCGTTCTGTGATGTGTTTGTTACAGAGCCGTCGGAGTATGCATAGGTCCAGTCCATGCTTGGGTAGTTTTCCGCTATGTACCTCAGGGTACATCTTCTTTCTTTTTCAGTCTGGCTGTTCTTGTTTCCAATACCTGGTATATTTTATACCACCTCCGGAATGATATGCTGCTTCCATGTGGGTTTGCGTACAGTAGGGATGGGCTTTGGTGTTGTTACGGTGTTCATAGGGTCTTCGCTCATCTTTGCTTTGGCTATTTCTGCAAAGTTTCTCCGCTTTAGTTTCCCATTTCCAAATCTATTTAGTCTCTGATGCATTGGATGGTCTGTCAGTCTTCTTTGTTTCTCTGCTTGCTGCTGGGCTCTGCAGTCTCTTCTGTCGGTCATGGATTGCAGATTTGTAATCTTTTCAAGTTCTACAATTGGCGTTGACTTCATGCCTCCTGTTATAACTCTCATGGCTTGGTTTTGGAGTTTGCTAACTTTATCGAAGTTCGCCTTTGCTGCTGTTGACCATGCCGCAATGCCATACTCGAGAACTGGTCTCACTCTTTCAGTGTACAGTTTCTTTAGTATGCTTTCGTCAGCTCCCCAGCTTGTGCCAGCAAGTTTCCTCATGATTGTCATTCTTTCTCTGGCTCTCATTCGGTTTCTCTCAATCTGACTTTTCCATGTCATGCGCCGATCAAATGTGACTCCCAAGTAGTTTGGGTTGTCTTTTGGCAGCCGATGTTTGCCGTTAAGACTTATTTTGGTTTTTTGTGGTTTATTTGCAAGCGAGAATATCGTACATGTTGTTTTTTCTTCTTTTATTTTGACCAGCCATGAGTTCGCTCACTCCTCCAACGATGTTAGGGCCTGCTGCATCCGCTTGTTTGCTACGGTGAGATTTTTTTCAGAGGCCCACATAGCCAGATCGTCTGCAAACATGGAGCTGTGGACTCTTCTTGGTATATTCTCTGTGAGATTGTTTATATACACCAGGAAAAGTGTGGGTGACAGTACTCCCCCTTGTAGTACTCCTTGCTCCAGTGTCACCTTTTTGCTCATCTGCCCTTGTACTTGAACTCTGGCTGTTCTGTTTTCGAGGTAGTGGCTGATCCATCTGTACATGTTTCCAGATACTTCACTTCTTCGTAGCTTGACTTTAAGTCCCTCTTTCCACACCTTGTCAAATGTGTTCTCTAGATCCACCCAAACAGCTACTGTATGCTTTTTCTCTTGGTAAGTATCCTCTATTGCCTGTGCTATGAGACTGATCTGGTCCTCAGTGGATCTGTGTTGTCTAAATCCTACTTGCTGTGGAATTAATTGGAATTAATATGTGTTTTTCTTCCAGGTGCCACATCAGTCTGGTGTTTATCATACGCTCCATCAGTTTACCTACACAGCTCAGTAGACTGATGGGCCTGTATCCATTTGGATCTGTTCTATCTTTTTCTTTCTTTGGTACTGGTATAAGTACAGCATCTTTCCATGCCTGCGGTACAATTCCCCTTTTCCAGCTTTGGGTCAGGACTGATAGTAACTTCCTCTTTGCTGTTTGGCTCAACCCCATCAGCATTTCGTTTGTTACCCCGTCTTTTCCGGGCGTTTTCTTTTTCTTTAAAGTTCTCATGGCCTCATCCATTTCATTCATTGTTAGTTTTGCCATCATGTGCTCCTCTGGTGCCATCTTGATGTTGTCGTGGCTCTTTTGTTCTTCGTTACTGTATGTATGCCTGTCTGTAGGAACATTAATGTGCTTTGCTCTGGCATAATGTTCTATAAAGGCGTTTGCTGCTTTTTTCCCGGTAAGCATGTTGTCGCGCTTGATGGTAATTTGTTTATTTGATGGTGTTTCGTCATTCATGGCTCTGACTAAATTCCATAGTTTGTTCCCTTCTTTATCTAGATTGAGGCTTACTGTTGTTTTTTTTACAGCTGTCTCTTGTTATTTGGTTCAGTGTTCTTTTGTATTTGGCAGTGATGGCCTTGAGGGCGATATTTGCTTCCATAACACCACATAACAATATGTGGCTCAGTACAATCAATTTTCTAACACATCGTCTCTGACAGCAGTCTCTGCCATTAGACTATAATTACAAAACATAGGGGTGGAGGTGGGCGTGGGCGTGAGCGTATGTGTGTGTGTGTGTGTTTAGGTGTGTGTGTGAGTGTGTGTGTGTATGTATGTATGTATGTCGTAAGGAGTCGCTGTGGTGGAGAGATGACAAAAATGAAATCGGGAAACAGTCAGATAGACAAACAAACATAGCAAACAGATACCAGAAAGGATAAAAGAATAAAAGAAGCTCGAAGGATTCAAACCTATCTATACAGAATAGTTGTAACCATCTTGACCTAGACTGTGGCAAGTAATGACTGATCGGAAGACAACTAGCTCCATTGTTATAACAGCCAGTTTGGGACCTGGAAGATTCGTATTTCTATTGATTCCTGCAGTTGATCAATACCATCTCTGAATGAAAACTCTTCACATCCTGACTACAATGAGCGTACTGACGACCGAGTCTCTATTTTTCTGTTCCTATCAGTTAATTAAGTAATTTGGAGCTAGGAAGTTTTTAGGATTCCTTTAGCAAACCCACCGGGCACAGTTTCCATCCTGTATAAGATGGTACTATAAGGTTTCCTGATGTCTAAGAACGGAACGTAAGAAAGCACACCTGATACATTTTTCATCCTGTATAATATGACACTATCAGGTTTCCTGGTTTCTAAGTGGGTGATAGATACGTCCTCTCATGCTGTTGTTGTATATGGTCAAGGATAATAGCTGCACACGTAATGGTTTCTCTTTGAGACATTGACAGTTGTATGAGGATTTTTGTCAACTTTACCTTTCCATTCATTTTGAGTATATTGACACCATTGCAGTTGGCATATTTGTAGGACGCCTAAGACAAGCCACTATGTGCTGACGTTTTCTGTACCATATTGAAATACATGACGATTGTGCCAGCTACATACACCACCCTAAATAGTCGAATCTTACGACATGCATAGTAGGGTGCGTTTGTACGATTCTTTCCCCCGCAGTAATGAGACCAGAGATTTGAATGGTAGGACCAAATTGATGCTTTTAATAATAAAACCTTTTAAAGGACATGTGCCAATCACTTTCCAGCATTAATTAGATCGAATATTTAAATCAATCCGCAAACAATTGCTATCGTGAAATCGATTCATGAGTTTCTACCATCATTCTAGGGTGAAAATAAGTGTGTGCACAAACTATATAAGCGGGTTAATGGTGATTGTCAATGTTGTTTTTAATCCTTTCTTTCAAGTTCAAACTAATTCTCAAGTCGCCTTGAACAAGAGTCGGATCAAGTCTCAATTTTTCAGTAATCAAGTTGAATCAAGTCTTAAGCTACAAGTCTTTCAGTGTCAAGTCAACATGACAGTGAACGCGTTCTATATGACCTAGTAGTACAGCATTCATTAAATACTCTGTGATTAATTTAATAAGTCTACGTTACCACTTTCCGATAAACGTAAACACGTATTACATGTTCGCCGAAGGGTTGCGCTTCGATTTATACGAGTCAGTGCAAGCCACCTCGTCAAATTATTGCTCAAATCGCTAGTCAAGTTCAGCTGTTGATAATAAATACTTAAGTCATGTCTCAAGTCGATAACCGTATTCATAAATAATAGCCAATATAAAACTTTAAGCCGGATAATGTCACACTTTGAGATCGGTATCATATCTCGCGAGGAAATCGTTATACTCTCAGACACAAATCGACACTCCAAGCCATGGAAAACAAAACATCTCCCAAGGTTACCAATACATTACTTGCTCCAGGCGAAACCTGGCTCTGTGGGAGTACCAGGAAATGAGAAGACTGATGAGCAGGCCAGAAGCGGGGCAATAGCCACTTCCTAGTTACACACCACAAGCCTGCAAGCAGTTCCTCAGTAACAGACAGGATTGGCTAGATCAGTGAGCTACATCCCGAAAAGGTCTAATTTAATTTAGCGACCAAGTAAATCTAGATTCTCCAGGAGCCCGCCAAGAAATTTAAGATAAGCGATCAGAGGTTGATCATCAAGCTGGAAATAAAGGTCATACACCTTCAAACAAACATCATAATAGAATAGATCCACTGAATGAACCAAATTGCTGATTCCATTACCACAACGAGGAATCAGTCTAATACATCCTGACCATGGGATCAGGGCTAGGACTTGCAAAACCAGCTGCTCCCACCGCACACTATCATGCACAACACACTCTACACATCCACACCACAACTGAGGAACACGTGGGCTTGTGTCTGGGAGGCAGTGGGCTGTGAAGAGCTTCCAACTCACAGGATAATATCAGATCATTATCATTGTCTTACCCGTGCGACTCGAGCCGATAGCTCTGGTGATTGATTGCCAGTTGTTTCTTAGACCTAATAACGTTCTCAAACAGCACAAAAGAGTCCAGTAAATGGAGATTTACTGATGAAATATTTTTTAAATATTACATCTAAAACGATTATTTATTTTTTAAAGTCGGTGATACTGAAAGTAAATTAGTCTGGCCTTTAATGAATGTACTCTCCTTTCTTGTTTGCAATAAATGCTCGGCTCTGTAAAATATTCATATCATATCGAATGTAAATATGCGTTCATCTTTTAAAATGATATATTTCTCCACATGTAATTAGCATTTGTATATCACGGGTCGTACAACACTTTGGGGATCGCCAAGTTGGGGTTATGATTGTTAGATTAAGAACATGATTGACTGGTTTCATTTTGAATAAGCCATATTTTGTTAGATTATATAGTAGAACGTTCTTACTGGCTGTGTCGACTTCACGAGAGGAGAAAGTGACGGTATGTTTATCGTGTATGGTTCCGTCAAAAGTCAAAGACATGCGTTATTGCGAGAAATTGATGTGGCTGTTTGTAACCAGGCAATGAAGGTCAGATAGTTTTGTTTATTTTTAAATAATTCGATCCAAAATAGCAGGATTGTATGATGCATTAATGAAATGTCAGGGCACATGTGAATGTTAAACCGTTGGCTTGCTGTGTCTATGGCTCAGACATTATGTAATCCTGTGCAACCTTCCAGCAAACTACCGGTGGGCTTGAGATACATTATTTGCTAATTATTCAGTCTTTGTCCAAAAACTATCTCGAAATTCTCTGAGGAATTGGCCTTATTAAAACGGTTATTTTGTGATGTGGAGATGTTTCGGTTGAAAAAAAAATGGAATTCAAGATTGAAAACAATAAATTAAGTATTTTATGTCTTACCTTATATGTATCCATAGATACATCAATTTTCTTTTTGCATATCAATTAATCAATCATAAAGTCCTTTCCGTTGACTCTTTTTAATATCTACTAATATCGGTGGTGGTTTCTAATTCAACCTCCTAAACCTATTTACTATTTTAAACTTTCAGAACGACTCATAAAGCAAAGGTTATTTGTGTCTCTCAAGGAAACAGTTCCTATTCGGTACCACGAACTTGAATACGTCTCTGAAGGTCCGTACCAAGAACTTGAATATTTCTTTGAAGGTCCGTACCAAGAACTTGAATACTTCTCTGAAGGTCCGTACCAATAATTTGAATATTTCTTTGAAGGTCCGTACCAAGAACTCGCATACTTCTCTGAAGGTCCGTACCAAGAACTTGAATACTTCTCTGAAGGAAAAAGTTCTTTTCGGTAACACGAATTTTAAAAGTTCTCTGACGAAAGCAGTTCCTTTCCGGTACCACGAACTGGAATAATTCTCTGAAAGAAGCAGTTTTTCTCCGGTACCACGAACTAACAGCTCTCTGAAGGAAGCAGTTCTTCTCCGGTTCCACGAATTGAATAATTCACTTTAAATAGTTTATCTACGAGGTTCTGTTTGACATTTCCTGGCAAAGTTTGTGCCACGGATAATTTGAATTTGTGAGACAAAACTGTCGATATCCAACAGTCGAACGAAGATAAATGCGACATATAGTTGCCCAGTCTGTCTCTCTTCCACCGACAATGATATGAATTATATTGTGGGAATAATTTGGGTAATAACTACACTCAGCACTTTCTTGGGGAAAAACAAGGCACTCAATACACAGACGTTACAATGAGAGCAGCCATTTTAAGTATGTTTACACAACTAGAATCTGGAGACTTACAGAATAACTCGTTAAAATGTTACCATAGAGAAATGGTGCTCGAAATGGGAGGAAATATTAGTAAAACTGCAACCTGCCAGGCATAGCATAATAAGAGTTCACTTAACTTAACGTATTTATACTGGTTTAAAAGACTCATCAGAGCCTATATACAACCAGTTACAATTGCACTACCCTGCTCTAAACGATATGCGCATCTAATATATTTTGTAATGCATTAACTGTCCCTGCCTCCACTACCTTCTGTGGCAATGCATTCCAAGCATTCACCACTCTGACTAAAAAAATATTTCCTATCCAATATCCAATATGGACCTTTCTTTAGTTAATTTGTAATCATAAATACTTCGCAAGTACAACAATACTTTTTCTTTGTCGTTCGTTCTTCCTCAAGCTGCGCTAACAAGTGCAAGATTCAATCCGGAGAACCGAACGCGTATAAAGGTTCTACTGGCCATCAAACCCAGTCAGGACTTGTTAAAAAATATGTCACTTATCCGAACTATTGTCACTGTCTCGAGATCTTTTAGCCATGAATCACCTTCACTTACACTACGGACGTTATTCAATCTGCGTTTCTTGAAAAGACATTAACGGTCGTCTTCCGCTTCACGGGATCCGGCATTGATCCGGAAACCTGTGATAAGACTGCCGAGGACGAAGTTGGAAATGGGCGCCATAGGATGGAATGTTGACCAGGGCCCTCACGGAATAGGCGCAGTTTTTAAAACGTATGTATAGTGAAAAGCTAAGGGGAGGGACAAGCAACAATGATTCAAAATGTATTGTAGTTTTTGTTGCTTTTTGCTTGTTTCTGGAAGAGACAAGGGCAGGTGAGAGGTGGTTGAGGAAGACTATTTGGTTGACAGATAACATCCAATTGAACAGAATGCTTATCAAAATGAATCTTTGACCACATTTATTTGTTCCTTCAAAAGTGATGTTTTCATAAATTTACAAACTCTTTTCAACGTTTCCTGAGATAAGTCATGAATGCGGAAAGAAGTACATACCAGCACAAAACTCGTGATACGTCATTGATATGACAAGTTGTAAGATGATATCGTGGTGTGACAAGTTGTAAGATGATATCGTGAAGTCGGTGGTGGTGTGACAATTTGTACGATGATATCGTGAAGTCAGTGGTGTGACAAGTTGTAAGATGATATCGTGAAGTCGGTGGTGGGACACGTTGTATGATGATATCGTGAAGTCGGTGGTGGGAAAAGTTGCAGGATGATATCGTAAAGTCGGGGGTGTGACATGTGACTGGGTTACATCGCGAAATCAGAAGTATGACAAAAGAAAACTCATATCCTGATGTCATTAGAATGTCTAGCTCATATCCTGATGTCAGTAGAATGACAAGCTCATATCCTGATGTCAGTAAAATGACAAGAAGGAAGATCATATCCTGACGTAAGTGACATGACCGGAGGCAAGCTCAAATCATGATTTTCGTTATCACGTACAGTCGGAGCATTAGGCAACAACTAGAGTTCGGCTCCTTGCAGAAAGCCTGGTAAAGTTTGTATATGTATTTGTAGAGGTTGTTTCTGTTTCAATTTGTTTAATTTGAAATGTAAGTGACTGGGAAGGAGGCGTGTGCGTATCTAAGTGATAAGTGACACGGTCTACAAACTAAACTTGCGTGTGCTATTATTCTTGAACCTGCAAGATCGTACGTCTTACTGGTATTCCTCCTCACATCACATACCCTAATTCCCGCCAATCAGCGACAAGGACATCCTCAAATTAAATGCATTAATTCACGCCAAATAGTGACAATGGCATCCTCACACCATATTCCCTAATCTTCACCAGTCAGAGACAAACTCACCCTCAAATCATATACCCATCTTCACGCCAATAAACGACAAGGTCACATCACGTGATATACCCCTTTCACGTCGATAAAATAAGGTCATACCCAAATTACAAGCGCCTATTCACCCCAAAAAGCGACACGGCTTTTCTTACGTCATATGTCTCTTCTTTTTCACGTCATGTGTCCGTCCCTGTTCACGCCAATTAGCCATACGTTCATTCTTTCCACATAACTACGGGCAAGGTCATTCTCACGCCAAATTCCCCTAATCACATAACTATGGGCAAGGTCATTCTCACGTCATATGCCCCTAATCACATAACTACGGGCAAGGTCATTCTCACGTCATGTGTCCCTAATCACATAACTACGGGCAAGATCATTCTCACGTCATATGCCCCTAATCACATCACTACGGGCAAGGTCATTCTCACGTCATATGCCCCTAATCACATAACTACGGGCAAGATCATTCTCACGTCATATGCCCCTAATCACATCACTACGGGCAAGGTCATTCTCACGTCATATGCCCCTAATCACATCACTACGGGCAAGGTCATTCTCACGTCATATGCCCCTAATCACATCACTACGGGCAAGGTCATTCTCACGTCATATGCCCCTAATCATATCACTACTCACATATCTCATTTTCCTCATCTCAAAGTACCGTTTAATGAATGACGACTGCATTGACAACCGACCTTTACTCCATAGTCTTACAATGTCTCCCTTGTTGATTTAAGTTTACCGATAAAACGTCGGTCATACAACATTCTGTCGTCGTTATATTCGCACAAGCTCTTCTAAAATGACAGACACTCTTGACTGTTGACAAACCGAGTGTCAAAACAAACTTAATATACCATGGATACATTTCATAGAATCAGAGTGAAGTGGTAATAATGAACGTAATGATATATATATAAGATTGAACGGTGGAAAAGACAATATGTACAAAAATTCCCAAATAATGTCCCGTTTCCAATTACTGGTAGTTAAAATTATTGCCAAATGTGTATAGGTTTCATTTGTACACATCTAAGGTCTATCGACTGAGATAGCAAATGATGGTATTGATACTTTCTAAGCGGATATCAAATGTAAATTATCTCATGCAAAAGTTCAGTAACGGCTGTAGTACTTGGGGAATATCACGACAAAGTAGGTAATCGCGTTGAAGCAAGAAACGGATATAAATGAAAGAAATGACACACATAAGCCAGGCAATTGCACTTGATATGTTTATGAGATTGTGGAGCAGACATTAAAAAAACCTTCAATATATCCACAACAGTGAGAATATATTCAATTATTTTTTGTTGTTTACTGTTTAACAGAACGTACAGCGCTGCACTTCTCTGCAGACATGAGGATCTTGATCTTGATGACCAGTTCCTCAGCGTAGCTACGGGTCCCAACTTCGTCTCCAGCGGACCATGTCTTGGGCCACGGAAAACCAGTGCGTGGTAAGTGCTCCTCTAAAGGCATCTTGGATATTGCAGCGCGCAGCAAGTGAGTCTGACCAACGCATTGGAGGTCTTCTCCGTGGTCTATTCTTCCCTCCGGGGTACCAGACTGCTGTCGCTGTGCTCCAGCAACCATCGTTTCGTCGCAACATGTGACCTGCCCATCTATGATTTGCTTGTCTGCATTGATTACCGCATCCTTCAACAGGGACAATAGTCTTAGGTCAGAATGGTGGAGACCTTGCATACGTTGGTTCCGGAGAGTGATTCCGACCAAGCGTCTCTCAAGGGAGGCCTGGGTAACTCTCAATTTGTTCTATAGTGATTTTGTTAGTGTCCAAGTCTCGGCACTTTAGCACATCGCAGGAAGTGCAGTGGAATTGAAGAGGGAGGCTCGTAGGTCTTGGTCATGCCAACCACCCAGGACCACTTTAATAGACGACAAGACTGCCCAACCCGCGAGGCGACGTCTTTTCAGTTCAGGTTCCACGTTATTCTCCATATTCGAGAAGGCGCCCAAGATAAATGTACTTGTTAACATCCTCTTATCATGCCTCGCCAAGGAAGACTGGATCACAAATGGCGAAGCGATTGCGCAACACTTTGGTCTTCGAGACATTTATCTCCAGACCCGCTTTCTTGCCCTCTCCATCAAGTAGCTGCATCATTTGGTTGTCATCGGCAAATCTAATGTGATTGAGGCGTCTGCCGTCAATAAGGATACCAAAGTGTCCCAGTTAAACCTGGCTAATGACTGATTCCAAATATGCAGAGGAGATGTCCGATGAGTTAGGATCGTCCTGGCGGACCACCTTTTGAATTGGTACCACAATTGGACGTTGAAATGTGGTAGTGGAGTTCGTATAACTGCTGGTGAGAACTCTGGTGTAACCAACATTTACACCTTGTTCCAGCAGTGAACGCCAGACAAAATGTGGTTCTACCGAATCAAAAGTCATTTCATAGTCGATCAAGGGGGTCTGGAACACCCCGACTGCCTCAAAAAAAGGCAACAACAGGTTGAAATACCGTCCATTGTGCTGTACGAACACCGAAAGCCTGTATGTTCAACAGGTTGCGATTCTTCGAGAGTGGTGCGGACTCTAGCAAGATTGTAAGTGACCGGGAGCAGGGTAAATGGTCGATTTTTTTCTAGATCCTTTTTGTCTCCCTTCTTGTGCAAGAGTATTGTCCTCGAGTTGTACCAGACAGCAGGTGTCCCCCCACCCCCAGAATGAAGGTAGTGTGTCAAATGTTGCGGCAGGGCTTGGTAAAGAGGTAGACCGCAAGCTCGGATGACCTCCGCAGTGATGCCATCTTCACCTGGTGATTTTCCAGATGGCATTGACTCGACAGCATGGCGAATATCTGAGGGCAGGAATTCTGGAAGAGGAGGTAATGTGGATACGAGGGAAATTGGAGGGGAATCTGATGATCTGAACAGGTTGGTATAGTATTCTTTCATTATTAACTCTATGCCTAGCTTTGATGTTGTGCAAGATCTATTGGAAGCTTTAAGACAAGGAATGCTTTGTCGGTGTTCAGAAAGGCTACGAGTAGCTAATTTGATGCTGAGATAGGACGTATGCATTTGGGAGATGGTGATATCCAAGAAAGCCAGACGATGGTCTACAAATATCACCTTTTGAACGAGATGGACGATGCGGGGAGCGACAAGGAAACTAACCTCCTCCTGATGTAGAGTTGGCCTTGTGGCGCCGATGTAAACTCCCGTGCCGTCATTCAAAATTGCTGACATTTCTTTTTCTCGGTTGGTCTCTGAGATGCCAATGATGTCGTAACTCAATCTGCTACTATCGCCAATAAGGTAGCTCAGCTGTGGTGTCGAGCATATAGAGCGGCAGTTGCAGGTGCACACTGTTAGGTGGTTATCGCAAGTCCGAGTCTAGTGACGGACTTTGGTCTTGAGAGTAGTGCTCCTTTGTTTACCAACGTCGCTTGTGTTAGCGTTACCGGACCGATTAGTAGAGACGGACTGCAGAAGACTAGGGCCGTTGTTGAAGTTGTACGTAGCCTGATATATACTATTACCTGATGGATGGGGGGGGGGGGGGGGGGGGAGTGATTGGCCTCAAACAGAACCTACCTATTGTCGCAATGGAGTTCATATTTACGTGCATTTTACATGAAACCGTCAACGCAAACAATGAAAGCAGCCATCTTGCATGGCATCAGAGATCTTTCTTAACAGAGATTGTATTTCTTATGATTCATGCAGATCACTTTTTGAACACAGTCCTGGTCCATCTCATCACCTACTCGTCCAACATTTGATTACAAATTGCTGCTGTCACATAATAGTTGGTATATCAATTACTGCTGTCACATAATTGTTATATTATTAGTCACTGCTGTCACATAATTGTTGATCTATCAATTGCAATGACATCATCGAACAAGCAGTCACTGAGCGATCACTACATCATTGAACAAGCAGTCACTGAGCGATCACTACATCATTGAACAAGCAGTCACTGAGCGATCACTACATCATTGAACAAGCAGTCACTGAGCGATCACTACATCATTGAACAAGCAGTCACTGAGCGATCACTACATCATTGAACAAGCAGTCACTGAGCGATCACTACATCATTGAACAAGCAGTCACTGAGCGATCACTACATCATTGAACAAGCAGTCACTGAGCGATCACTACATCATTGAACGAAGCGGTCACTGAGCGATCACTACATCATTGAACAAGCAGTCACTGTGCGATCACTACATCATTGAACAAGCAGTCACTGAGCGATCACTACATCATTGAACAAGCAGTCACTGAGCGATCACTACATCATTGAACAAGCAGTCACTGAGCGATCACTACATCATTGAACAAGCAGTCACTGTGCGATCACTACATCATTGAACGAAGCGGTTACTCTGCGATCACTACATCATTGAACAAGCAGTCACTGTGCGATCACTACATCATTGAACGAAGCGGTTACTCTGCGATCACTACATCATTGAACAAGCAGTCACTGAGCGATCACTACATCATTGAACGAAGCGGTTACTCTGCGATCACTACATCATTGAACAAGCAGTCACTGAGCGATCACTACATCATTGAACAAGCAGTCACTGTGCGATCACTACATCATTGAACGAAGCGGTCACTGTGCGATCACTACATCATCGAACGAAGCGGTTACTGTGCGATCACTGCATCATCGAACAAGCAGTCACTGAGCGATCACTACATCATCGAACAAGCAGTCACTGTGCGATCACTACATCATCGAACAAGCAGTCACTGAGCGATCACTACATCATTGAACGAAGCGGTTACTGAACCATTATAATATCATCGAACAAGCAGTCACTGAGCGATCACTACATCATTGAACGAAGCGGTTACTGAACCATTATAATGTCATCGAACAAGCAGTCACTGAGCGATCACTACATCATTGAACGAAGCGGTTACTGAACCATTATAATATCATCGAACAAGCAGTCACTGAGCGATCACTATTTTCCATTATTAATATCCTATGTACCCGAAACATTACGAAATTACATTACATTTTACAATTGCACACCAGCTCTTCAAATGAGACCAAATGGACAATTCATCAACAATATATTTATGACGACTCTCTGTTACCAGTGTCAGACAGTGGACCATGACTACGGATAAGAATGAATTATTGCAAAATGTTAACTTACATGTTTGAGAAAAGAAAGGTCACTAGAAAAATAGAGCATGTTTGTAAATGACATGTCAAGGCTAGTACCTGCACTTTTCGATGGAGAATCAATAGTAAAATCCAAACATCTTCGTATGCTTACATTCTTGACGCGTATCAATTGTTCCCAACATAGCATTGAAAGCCTTCGTGGTGCCCGTCCCACAATATAGCATTGAAAGCCTTCGTGGTGCCCGTCCCACAATATAGCATTGAAAGCCTTCGTGGTGCCCGTCCCACAATATAGCATTGAAAGCCTTCGTGGTGCCCGTCCCACAATATAGCATTGAAAGCGTTCGTGGTGCCGGTCCCACAATTTATCATTGAAAGCGTTCGTGGTGCCCGTCTCACAATACAGCATTGAAAGCGCTCATGGTACCCGTCCCACAATAGAGCACTGAAAGAAACAGCTGATTATATAAGACTACGAGCTTTATTTGCTGCAGGTTTGCATTGTTTTTGTGCCACCAGATTACTATATGAATTTATTGCCTTGGTACTCATGTGACAGTGTGTGATCTAAAGATAGTCCGAGATGTATCAACATCACAATCCACTGAATGATTTGCTCACCGAAGGTTTTCATTATGGAGTTGTTCAAGTTATTCTAAATCAGGGACACCCACATCAAACCATTGATCATCATCTCTTTAAGTGCCTAGCGATTTTAGGAAAATGTTTCTTCCTTCGAGGCCAGATAAATGGAACACGTTATGCGGCACTAGATAACAACGGATAAACACGTGCAGATACCATTAGATGGCATTGGGCCGAAGGAGGAGAGTCCGAATGCTGCTGGATCTGTAGCAACAACAAAGCGCAGAATATCTAGACATTCGTTTGTCCGCCCCCTCGTGTCAGTGATGGCGTGGGGAGCTTGCGTCTTTGTTCTTGCGCCACATGTGTTGTGTCTATCGTGTCGTTTACGAGTTACCTGTATGTCATTTATCCATATTCCACAAGGTGTCCTCCGGGCCTTGCAACTGGCACTTCTTGTGCAGTAGTCATCATGTGGTAGTCGATCAGACCGCATTCCAAGGAGATGATCCAAAAAATGTATTTTCTGCCTTGAAATGTATTCAGCGCAATGGTATTTCTCACAATATTTATAATATCTTCATTTCTCATTCTATTTCTCTTGGTGAAGCGGTTGACCTTTCTTAAACATTTAATTTCCCAAGTTATTTTCATCTCTTGGATCTTGGCTATGTGCCAAGTCTGACATAAGTAGCACAGAGTTGGTATAAATACACAATTTATCAGTTGTTGTTTAGCTGTCAAGCTGATGGTCCCGTGTTTAAGAAGTGACAACAGTTGATAAGTCACTGTGCAGGCTCTCTGACATTATATTTCCATTTCTCTATCAAACCTTCCATCTTCTGATAAAATATTCCACAAATATTTGAACGCATGGACCCGCTGATATTGTTTACAATTATAGTTAATGGACCTGGTCTTCTTCTGATCTTCATCGATATTGTCTTTGATGCGCTAATTTTCATATTTTATTTTTCCCACGTTGCGATAATAGTGATGATATTTGCAGATTCTGGTGTGTACAGGATCCCAAATCGTGGTTCTCTCTCCAGAAGAGAAGGGGATCTCTAGTTCACTTGAATAAGTGAACACTACATCAAACATCAAACACAATGCCTGTTCAATACTCCACTCTTCTGAATGCTCTCCTTTAATCATACGCGGCAGTAAATGTTTCATGCTTGGTGTGAAAACTCTCTTACACATAATGTGCAAACTTTAAGTGGAATCTAACAGCTGGTGACTACCCACTTTATAACATTATACCGCCCTGCAGTACAGCAAGATGACACAAAAAAGTGATCGTTTGCCATGTGTCGTTTGTAATACCTAATGTGAGATCGCCAGTATCCAAACGAGTCTTCAAATATCCTACAAGTTGACAAACCATAGCATATACAAGTAATGTGCCAGAATTTTATACCAAAGACCACACAGTTCCTATTTGTTCCACTATCGTGGTAGAATGAAGCCGTGAAAAGGAAGGTATACTATCTGTTGGTAGAGATAAATGTTCGTCCATACAATATATGTCACCTGTATGAATGGACAGAGTTCAAGCCAGCCCATCCACAATATACTGTACACTGTTTAGTTGAAACAATTATGAAGACAAAAAGAGAAGGGACAAAAAATTCCTTAATAGGTCTCTTTTGAGACAAATAAATATGATATCAACAGAATGTTAGAGAACTTACAAGTATCTACGGGCCTGATATCAGGATCGAGTCATGCTTAACTAAGACCTAATTCGTCTGTACTTTAGAAATACTGACAAGAACATTTCCCAGAGTACTGAGGAGTACAGTCTTACAAAATCAAGCAGCTCAATGAAAAAGAAGGCATTACAACTGCATTGCGCATATCCAACAAAGGTGGCAAGAATTAATATTAACCTAGGGTTATTTTTTGGAATTCTTTTTTCGGTTCGCCTTATTTCTCTATTCCCCAAGGCGGTGAGTTGCACTATGTTTTTATTTTGTGTCTATCGGCCAAATGCATCCGACTTCTGCATGCATTTTATATAAGGTTCTGCTTTCTCCTGCATTTTGTAAGGGTTTGCTTACCCTGGTTATAGCCGCTGCTGTGATGGGGAGCGAGCCCAGCACCTTCGGAGCCGTGTCACTTAACCACTAGCCCACGCCATCCCCACAGTAAGGACTGACTTAATAGCTATCTACAACCTATCAATGACACCACATGGCTAAGTAGCCACCACATTAGATACATCCTACAGCAAATTGCTCGAAAAAATAATAGCTAAAAAAGTTAAGTTCCATCTAGAACAGAGATCTGGGATTTTGTTGGAGTAATACCCCAAATCCGGTTCTGACCAATGATATTTACATCCACCCCGGACTTCAAATTAAGCAAAGACAAACTAATTACTTTTAAAATGTAGAGTAAACTGCTCTCAAAATCAGTATTTATATTTGTTAAGACTTTAAAAGTCACACATAACGAAATAAGAATAGCAAACATACTAAATTAATTAAAAGAGTTGAAGAATTATAAAGCATTTTATTCAAAATATTTGTACTTCAGATTTTGGAAAAATGGTACTGTTTGATTTTGGATAAAACAACGTCCACATTATGGCTTTTAGATATTAAAACAACACAACTTGGATATTGTCTTCAAGGTCTAACCGATTCTGTACTTTGTTTTCAAGTTCAAAAAGGTAGAAAATCCTTGTTAAAAAATGTAGTTGTTATAAAAGATGGCAGCATTTGCGGCACTTCTGCATGTGCAATTATCAACGCCTTTGCAGCTTTTGACATCCTAGAAGATGAGATATCTGTCTTTATCTGAAAGTTGAAGAAGTGTATCTGCCAATCACACAAGCTATTCAGACACATTAACAAGTTGACTGTTGAAAGGATTTGCAAACAAATTGGCAATATGTGAATCAAGTTATATCAAGTGATCCCTTGCAAATTCTTGTTCAATGAATTCACATGCTCGAAGATGTCAGTTAAATATTGGAGATCCTCAGTCTAAGTGGAGTTTCTGAATCTATCCGGGAAAAAGATGTTTTTAGTTTAGAACATTTCCGCATGAAAGTCACATCATTTAAGTATGAGAAAGGCATCCTAAATTGACATAAATCACGAAATAGCAGACTGCGTGTTTAGTGCAGTTTCTTTGACAGCAATGGCAATCTTGATTATGTCATTCACGACAGGCCCCAGTTCAGGTTTCAAATGCTTCACAAGCTATACCTGACGATGAATCATATGTAGATAACTTCAATTTTTAGATTGTTTTTTGCAAAAGTCAAAAAGTCACAAACATGGTTAAAGATGACTGGAGTTTATCAACAGACACGCAAATACAGTCTTGCCTCTTTCAGTCAACACTTGGAACGTTGAAGTATACAATCATTTTGGTCAAGACATCGATTCCTTACATGAGAATAGAAAAAGCATTTCTTCATCAATAGCATGAGAACCTCTGTACTGAACACACCCAACAGCTGAGACTTGTTATGACAATCAGTAACACAATCTAGTTGAATAGCAAAATAGTGCTCTCTTTGATTGAAGAAATCACTTTCTCCCTCACATCTTTTTGGCAAGATGACAATTCTCTGTCACAATTCGTACAAACATAGGCACTGAACCAAACTGTACACTAATTTCTGGCTGCAAAATATTTATTCCATTTTCCTAGCTGCAGGCTGGACCAATTCTTCACCAAAAGTGTACAGCTTCTTGTTTAGGGTAATCAACCAGACCACTTCAAAGCAACTACTTATTCTTTCCAGTTTCTACCTATTGCAGCACTTTCCAAATTCTCAAATTGTTCACGTAGTTTTCAAGCCAGATGTCTGTATTGTCTGTCAAGACTTTTTTCCATTGCTGGGGTAGTCGAGGGATTTTTGGGGCTGAGAACTACAGGTCGCTTCTCCCTGGTGTGACCACGTCGTATGCTGGCTATATTTGTTTATTTCACTCCCAACAGAAAAACAACATAGGACATACTGCGATTCGAACTGCTATCCTCCTTGTCGGAGGGCAGGTCTCGAAACCATTCGGCCACGCGCTTCTCTGATGTCTGTACTAATTTATCAAATGTTTCTTCATCTGATTGTATTTGAAAGATTCTACAGTCAGGAATTTCCAACAGACAACACATTGGGCTTTATTTGTCCTTTGTCAGTTGTCGTTTATTCATGTGATACCATCATTGAGGAACCCAGCCATGTATATTCTTCTCCTGAAGGGCGAAAGACAATTACTTTTTTGAGTGAAAATGTAAGCAAAATAAAGCAAAACTTTGAGCTGATAACCCAAGGAAACAATCAAGAGTAAATATGAGAACGCAAACGTTACAAAATGTCTACGCTGTGAATGTCCCTAAACCGCTGAATGTACTTGTGCTGAAAATAAGATTTAGAAAAGCTAAATGTACAATAATTGGCAAGTTATGCCACACTACCATAATTGTACCATTAAGGCATGGGCATTTTGTAAAACGTGTACAGCAGATTTGATCAAGTGTTGAAAATCTAAGACAACGACTGTTGTAGCTAACTCCGGAGTCCGACATATAACAATAAAGGGGACACACGCTCGGTAAAATGATGAGGTTTGCTCAAAATCTAATGATACAACGTATTCCAAACACTAAAATCTGTTAAATTGTCCATATAAATGTATGTATAGGTGGTTAAGGAAGATATCCGTCTCGCAATTGTATCGCTTAGTTGAGAAACAGAAAAGAATGGAAGCAAACAGACCTGTTTTTAATTTTCTTGTTTTGTTGTTGTTGCTTTTTGTTTTTTTGGCGTTCGGCGTATTTCTCTAATCCTCAAGGCTGTGTGCGATGTGCTGTGGTTTTATTTTGCGCCTGCCGGCACAGTGCATCCGCCTTCAGCATGCATTTTATGTAAAGGTCTACTTCCTCTTGCATTTTCTAAGGGTTTGCTTCCCCGGGGTAACGGCCGGTGCTGTGGTGGGCATCGAACCTAGCACCTTCGGGTTGGGAGCCGTGCCACTTAACCCCTAGCCAACGCTGTCCCAATAAACACGACGAATGACTGAGTCCCAGGCACTATGTAAGGAAGATAACGTCTATCCGATTTTGCCTAACCAGGTGGTGCAGGAGCGGGGCCACTATGGAGAGGGTCGCATTCCATCCTTGACGTCCATAGTTTTAAAGTATCTTAACGTCTTTATACTGGTTTAGAAGACTCAGCAGAGTCTGTATACAACCAGTTTCATTTACAATACCTTCCTCTAAAAGCTATGCGCATTCAATTTATTCTTAAATGCACTAAATGTCCCTGCCCCCACTACTTCCTGTGGCAATGTATTCCAAGCATTCACCATTCTCTGACTTTAAAATATTCATAAAATCGAATCTGGACCTCTATTTAGTTAATCTGTAGCTATGCCCTCTTGTTCTCGTAGCTGGTTGTATTTTGAAAAACGTGTTATAGTCTAATTTATTCGTTCCTTTGATTATCTTACGAACCTGTATTGTGTCGCCTCGAATTATTCTTTTTTCTAGACACTAGAACGGTTTAACTGAGTCTTTCCTCGTAACTGTAATTCTGGAATCCCATTATTAGTTTTGTCGCTCTTTTTTTTATCCTTTCCAGCATGTTTATATTCCCTTTATGATACGGACTCCACACCTGTACATAGTACTAAAATATAGGTCTAACTTATGCTTTATACAGTTTGACCATCACTTACTTGCTCCTATGTTTAATATTTCAGATTAGCAGTCATGCAATGCTCAGCATCTTGATCCCAACCTTACCTGTATGATCTGTTATAACCCCTAGGTCCCTTTCCTTTTTATCTTTCTAATATTGTTCTCGCCAATTCTGTAATTATGTTCCATATTTGATTTACCCATGTAGATGACTGTACATTTATCTACATTAAACTACATTTGCCAGTTTACAGACTTTTCTCGAATTTTATCTAAATCCGACCTCAATGTACCCACTTCCGCTTTAGATGAGACACTACTGCATAGTTTTGTGTCATCGGCAAATTTTGCAATCATGGATCTCATATCAATGTCCAAATTGTTTATATTTATCAAGAACAAAATTGGTCCTAAAACCAAGCCCAGTGGCACTCCACTTTTCACTTCACACCACTCACAGAATATTCCTTATTTATGCCCACTCTCTGCTTTCTTCCCGTTAACCAATTTTCAATCTATTTGGCAACTTCGCCACCTATTCCATGTGATTTTAACTTTCGAAATAATCTTTGATGAGGTACTCTATCAAAGGCCTTTGCAAAATCTAGATAAATAACGTCCACTGGCTCCCCTTTATCTATCATTTTAGTAACCTCCTCCATGAATTCTAATAGATCTGTTAAGCAAAATCTCGCTCTAGTAAACCCATGCTAATTATTTTTGATTAGATTAATCTTGTCTAAATGTATTACAATGTTTTCTTTTATTATTGACTCCAACAATTTACAGACTATGTCCGTTAAACTTATTGGTCAATAATTTGCTGGATCTGATTTTTATTTTTGCCCTTTTTGAATAAGGGGTCACTCCTGCATCTTTCCAATTCCGTGAATCAATCCCATTTGCAAGTGATTGAGAACATAATATAGCCAATGTTTTGCTAATTGGTCTCTAATTTGAAACAGCAATTTTGGATAAATACCATCTTGACCTGGACATTTATCCATTTTCAACCCCTCCAATATTTATAAAAACCATTTCCTCTGTAATACAGATTGATCTTAATCCCGCTGTATACATGTCTCTTTAAAAAATATCTATAGGCTCTGGGATCTTGGAGCAGTCCTCTTTTTGTATAGACTGTGCCAAAGTACTAATTGAGTAGATTTGCTGCCTTCCTATTCTCGCTTATTTTTGTTCCTGTATTGTCTATGAAAGGGCCTACTTTGTCTTTCGTTCTTTGTTTATTTCTAACATAAAAAAGAAGCTTTTACTTTCAGTCTTGATCCTCTGAGCAAGTTTGTTTTCGAAGTCTATTTTTGCTGTTTTATTCACTTTCTGAGCTATGTTTTGTTTGTCCAAATATTCTAAATATGTTTCTTTTGCTTTACCTGCCGCTATATATTTTTTTCCGTGCTTTATTTTTAGCTCTTCTACATTTAACTTCAAATCTAGTTATCCACTTTTTACGCTTGGGGTTTACCTCCCTACACGTAACACATTCCTCTTTTAGCTTTTCTTGAACTGTTTTAAAACTCTCACACTCTTGTTTAACATCTTTGTTTAATAGTTGATGGACGAAGACATGCTCGGTAAGACAGATCACATGTCCAAACTGGGCCAAACTGCGACGGTTTAGCATGATAAATGTGTTCTCAAGGTCTACAGAATAGTACATATTTTTTAAACCAACAGTTAAATGAGGACAACACAGGCTATGTTAATTTGTCGTCTGGCTTTCAGTGAGTGAAAGTCTCTGCTGTTTCGATGCACGGCGTCATGTGACTTGCAAATTTAAAAAAAAAACCAATTGAGAATTATTCAAATGACTTTAATTTTACATAATTTGACTTACATAATATTTTTACAATAGATTTTTAAATTTTAAATAGAATACTGTCGTTTTCTAAAATTTTGACAATTTGCTTCTCATAAAATAGTAAAACTAATTTTATAGACTTATCTGTATTTTGTAAAACTTTAATTATCCTCAAATTTCTCATTTTTACCACATTTGGAGTAATACATCCTAGTTCCACGACCACTAATCTAGAGAAAGCGTTCTAAAAACCGGAACAATTGACCAACAAATTAACTCGATCGCCTGTCGTGTCATTTGCAACTTACCACCAATTAGCATTGTTCCGACCCAACAAATAAGCTGGCCCAGAGTGATGTTCTACACTATCAAGTTCTTGCTACTTCGTCCCTACACCTACAATAAACATATGGTACGGCTAGAACTACACAACTCTGGTAAAACAACCAAACGGAAAATAACTGCTCTTTTCTTGAATTTGTGACAATCATAAACAGGAAAGGAAATTGTCAACACATTTCCGTGATTTACACTATATTCTATTTTTAGTGCCAATTGATTTTTGTGTCAAAGATATGGTTGGTCGCTATTTCAGATGCAAAATGGAGCACGTTTCATCGACTTACAGCGCAAAAATCGAAAGTTATGTGCAATGTTGGAGGGTACAAGTGTTGTTAAGCACTGCAATTATTGTAGTATATTTGTTGAACCTCAGCAATTAAGGTTTCCCTTCTCTTTTTTAGCGCAGCCACACATGGTTGCTGGTGTCGGTGATCGAAGTTTCATTTTTCTTTGGCCTAGCGTGCACGTAGCGTCTGAGTTGTCTTTTGTTTGCTTGTATAATAGGTTTGACTCTGGCTAAATCCGGCGGCTGTTCCTTAGTGGACTCGTGAAAACCGCAGGCCAACAACTGCACGCAACAGAGAAGGAAAAGGAACAGATAAAACACTGGTTAACACTGTCAGGTGGAATGTTCAAATAAAGAAGTCAAAGATAAGTGCCTGAGATGAGAATAGGTTCACGATTACCTTTAAGTCATGTTGATGGCAACGCCATCATGCATAAAAAAGCATTACCCTTATAACAAGGAGTACGTTGCGTCAAGGTTGTGTGCTTTCTCCTCTGTTGTTCACCATCTTCATGATACAACAGAATAGTCAATCTCCGTGAAGATTTGCTCAACGAATTGGTTTTAGCAAACGATCAGAACCTCTTCTAAAATAAATAAGGAGATTCACATCAACATCTGACACGTCTTGACTCAACCTGCCTAGAGTGTGACACAAAGATCAACTGTGATAAGACAGATACTATGACAATTCAACGTCAGCCGACCAGTGCTTTCCACACCTGTGTCAAAATCCTTAAGCTAGTACGAGAATTTCCGTACCTAAAAAGTGTCTTCACTGACAATGGTAGACTGGAAAAAGAGAAAGGAAATTGAATTCAAAAGGCAAACAATGTGCACTACCAGGTAGCGCCGATACTGAAACATACAGGTGTCACTATATCCTTTAAACAGACGCTGGTAACCACGTTGATCATCCCTACATTATGATATCAGTGCCAAACACGGGACCTATTAGCTTGGCACAAACATACGATCGAAACCTTTGAGATGAGCTGTGTACGAAGTGCAGCAGCAAAAACATTTCGCCGCAAAATTTGCAACAGCTCGTTGAGGAAAATGGTGGGGACTACATCAGTAATAATATATTGAATATATAATTGAATATAATATATTGAAGCATAAAAAGTATAGTGATTTGAACATTTGACAGGGGTGTCGTATGATCAACCCGCAGTTAAATCATGGATTCAGGACTAGGAGTAAGAGGTCAACTCTTGCGACGATGGATAAAGGGTATCAAAGAAACACTTCAAAGATTGTAATTGCGGCAGCACAATTCTCCCATTTAGCATAAACCAGAAGTCTCTCACATGTCATTGCTCCCATATGTTACTACTCTCACCTGTCATCGCTCTCATGTGTTAATGCTCTCACCTGTCATTGCTCTTACGTGTTATCACTCTCACCTGTCACTGCTCTTACGTGTTACCACTCTCACCTGTCACTGATCCCATCTGACACTATTTTCACATGTCACGACTCTCATCTACGACTATTGCAAGACGTCACCATTCTCTTCTGTCATTACTCTGACTTACGTGTATGTCACTATTAAATATGACAACTCATATTTTACTACTCTTACCTGCAATTACTCTCACCTGTCATTACTCTTACTCGCCATATCTCTCATTGGTCAAAGTTGCTACTTGTAACATCCCTGACAAAACAATAATCGCACCTGCCAAATGTATCAACTGTCTCTGCACTTACCTGTCAAATCTCTCACCTGTCACATTTCACGTCTTTTGCCGCTCTCACCTGGTATTGATTTTATCTGTCACATCTGTCACCTGTCACTTCTCTCCCCTTTCATTACTCTCACCTGTCAACTATTCTCACCTGTCAATGTCTCCGTCGTCATATCTGTTCTCCGACACTGCTCTCAGCTGTAATTTCTCTCACCCATCCACCCATCTCACGTTTCACTTCTTTCACCTGCCCCTTCATGTAAATTGATAATTTCTAACTCAGTTCAAACAAAACAGGCAGACAGCATGTTGTAAACACGACTTACATGTCAGATCGCAGCTTTAACCATCTAACACATGAAGGTGTCTGGAAAACTATCGACCTTTTATAGCCTTTAAAATCGATTGTTATGATTACCCGCTCTTTCCGTATTTATATTTCTGGGTAGAACATTTTGAATCTATATTTTACTATGTTGTTGTGTAATGTCTACAATCAGTAAGATTACTCTTTTGTGCGCCCTGAAAACAGTGGTGGTGAGCTGTAGTAGCACCCCGAACGTGATGATGAAGGTAGACTACGGACCTCCTAGCGGTTGTGCTATGCTTGGCTTCATCTGCGTGACGCTCACTAGTACGGGAATCACGTCGATCCAGACCTCGTCAGCCAGACTGTCTTGAAAACAGCCTGTTTCCATGGAACGCTTCATGGAAGAGAGATAGTGGTCTTGGTCAGCGTATTGTTCCTGACCCTGACGCGACGTCCTGGTCAGTATGTTGCGCCTAGCGTCGCAGTTCCCCATATTTTACCAGAAACTAACATACCTTTTCATCAAACTCTCAGTCACATGTCGCGACCAAAAGAAACGTATTATTTTCCATCCCACTGTCAATCTCAGTTACTCATTTTCTTTCAGCCAAGTGCCAATCTCATATACTTATTGCTGCCTCTCTATAATGTGTGTGTAGAGTGCGTCAACATTTAAAAGTATATCTAAGTAAGGCAGGAATCATAGAACAGACAGTTCCAAATAATGATGGTCATATTTAGCTGAAGTTCGTGTCTAGCTTCATCTATTCAATAAACAGTTTTTCATTATCACTAAGTCAAAGCATGCAAGGCTCTTGAGCAATGGTGACATTTAATCAATCAATCAAATGTACGTTCGTTTCTCCTTTTCGTGCGTTTGCCATTGACTTATAATGGTGTGTTTATATGACGAGGTCGTTCACTCTATTCACAACCCTCGTCAGTCAGTGTTACAAAACGATTGTTAAATCAAAGAGATATTGTTTTTTGCTTTAAGGATTTCCGGACGTTTTTGTGCAGATTAATGAAGTGAGCTGGAATGAACACAGATTATATTTGTCCTCGTTAGCATCTACCAATCACAATAGTGTCTCATAGCTTACAGATTTAGAATATCAAATGTCCTCTCTGTAGAGATAGGGAAGTTTGTGTGCTCCCATGACCTTGAGAACTATGCCGGCGGGAGTATACCTATTGCCATATCCTCCCAATGTGAGCAGGCCGAAGGGTACGAGCCAGACCAAGCAAAGACACAAACACGCTGTCCTGCAGGCAGACTGAGAACAGTTAAGGGCTAGAGAAGGTAGACGTGAACGCATGTTGAACCAGATGCAGTAAGCCAGCCACATGCCTAATGAAGCAATGCAACGTCATCTTTTTTCGTTTTTCAATGACGACACAAACGAAGCGTAAGCAGCGTGGCCATCATTCCGCAGAGTCCTACCACTGGGTGAGAGAGCTGTCACCCACTTTCTTCCAGACCCCCCCCCCCTTTCCCCACAGACACACACACACCACATCTCTCCCAATGCACAACAATCACTGCTTCGTTGAAACTACAAACGAGCTGACGGGAACAGATTGTTCAGTACTCACAGACAAGTTTTGTAGAGCTTCTACACACGAAACAGGCGTATGAAAACAATGGTTAAGAACAATTACAGATGGGCAAAGAAGAACTACAAACCCTACCGAAGTGAAGAATGATAAAATGTCGCGGAAGATGTCACAAAACTGACTGTGAGGAAACACTCAGCCGAAGCTTACATCGTATTCAAAATAATCACTGCAAAATCCTAAAGAAAATTCAATCACACAAGAGATAGCTGCACGGTAAAAGCTGAAACTATCAACCTACGAACTAAACAGAGAATTCCAATTAAGCAGGATGTCCTTATGCTAAATTGCAATTTGGCGTGTTGTGAAAACCCAGAGCAGACGCGAGATCCGGAAATCCCGAACAGCGGGAACACCATCACCTTCTACTAACCTCGTGTGCCCGATATGTAGCAGATGTTTTCGTGTCCGCATTGGCCGGTTCAGCCACATGCGCACCCACACCCAACAGGTGAATCTGTGACAAGGATGATGTCGGCGGTCCTCATCGACAACGATGGACAACTATTAATCCTAATGCTAACAACAACAAAAAGGCTGCAACTGCACCTACCTGACCTACAGGAGTGGTGGAGTGTTCGTCCCAGTAGTCCAGCTAAAGATTAATGTTTAAATCCCTAAGGACATATTGCTTATAACAGCAGATCAGGTTCAGATGAAATAGTTTGTACTCAGCCAGTTGTGGCAGGTACGAGTACACAATTTCATCAAAGAGGTTATAATGAAGTCAATACTGGACCAGAAGGAGCACCGGAAATCGCAGAATCACCCGAGTTCCCGCTCTTCATCTGTGAGTATACTGAAGGTCCACACGGCAGAATTGACTCGGGCTTCTTCGAACCGGACTCTGAGCCTCGAAAAAACCTACTCTCAGCTACTAAATGTAAAGCTTTACGGAGCTAAAGAAGAGATTCAGATAACGGTCGAGTTCCCAACAGGTACTCGCTCAACGGTGTAACAATCAATGAGCGAACATAGAGTAATAATATTAATAAGAAGACGAAGAAGATGAAGAGGAAGAAGAAGAGGAAGAAGAAAAACTTTTGACCAGGTATAGAAAGAGAGGTTGAAAGTCAGGTTGGGAAGAAATCAAGTTTGCCGAAAAATTTTTTTACGGATCAGTCACTACCTTGACAGCTATAGTTAAAATCCAAGCCCAGACTAGAAAAATGGTGACATAGAACAGGCCGTGGCTCCATGGGGTTTTATTCCCTGCTAAGTTCCTCGCTTATGTAAATAACATAAGAAATAATATTTCAAACAGGATCACTCAGAACTGTTTTTGAGATTAATTGTTCTTGTGAATCTCTGAAGAAAAACATCCCCATGGCAAGTATTCGAAATGAAATTCCGTCCTCTTATTGTCTTTATGGGAATGGATTAGGAAGGAGATTCCACCCTCCAATGTCTTTGGCGGAATGGATTAAGGAAGGCGATCCTATCCTCCTATATCTTTGGATGGAGGAATGGATTAAGACATGGTTGATGAAGATAAATAGGGAAAAAAGACACAAATTAATAACTGTGTTCATCTGAAACAAACAACAGCTATCTAATTTAATGCCTAATGAAACATCTGCATCTAAAGGAATATGAAATATGAAATTCCAGACTATTGTAATTTCACCTATGATACCAATCTGATAAAGAAAACACATAAAGAAAGAAACCTGATGCGTTCAATGCATAGAATGTCAATTATGATGAAGCGTGTTTACATAACTTAAAGAGCAGGGAAAAGGGTATTAATGATGTTGTACATCGGATTTGAGAAACATATATATAATATGGCATAATAGCATGGGCAACTGCAGCCAAAAAAACGTTTTGGAAATCAAGAGTTCAAATCCAAGCACTGAGACTCATAACATGTGGCACATGAACTATACCCATTGCAGAAGTAGAAAATTGAACGAACCTTCAATCAATGGAAGACAGAAGAATCAGCAAGGCCCAACAACAAGGTGAGATTCAGATATTTGGTGGGGGGAGGGGGAGAGCAGGAGCGTGTAAGGGATAGCACCTCACGGCAAGAGGTAGTCACTTCCTAGTAAAATAGGATAGCCTGGACCCTACTTGGTTCCCCCACTCCTGTCTAACTCACGTATCTCTCCTAGAGTCTGCTAACAAACAGTAGCGCCACCCCCCACCCCCGCCCTACCCGGAAGAAGAAGAAGGTATTTGATAGACCATCCAATGTGGCGGAGAATAAATCAACTTTGAACGAAGATTCAAGCGGTGAAGCCTTTACTCAGTAAAAACCAAAGGCAGAACTGGCGAACTGCTAGACAGCCATCTGTTCACTCGCCCTCGCTTAGTTGGAAACAAATGCCTACAGGTACAGGAGCATGTGCAATTGTCAATCTTGTGATAACCACAGTGCAATGTACCTCCTGCCAGTACCTAGATAAATGATAGCTGGAGAACCTGTACCGCATAATATATCAACTTGAGAAGAATCTACTCTCAGAGAGTTTGTGTGATTTCGAAGTGGTTGCTTGACAGTTGACATGATATTTGCAGCTCGTTAAATGCAGGAGAAATGAGAGGAACAGCATCGCGATTTGTACACGACTTTTGTTGACCTGTTCACGGTCTTTCAACTGCTGACCTGTTTAAGGCCTTTCAACTGTTGACCTGTTCAAGGTCTTTCAACTGTTGACCCGTTCAAGGTCTTTCAACTGTTGACCCGTTCAAGGTCTTTCAACTGTTGACCCGTTCAAGGTCTTTCAACTGTTGACCCGTTCAAGGTCTTTCAACTGTTGACCCGTTCAAGGTCTTTCAACTGTTGACCCGTTCAAGGTCTTTCAACTGTTGACCCGTTCAAGGTCTTTCAACTGTTGACCCGTTCAAGGTCTTTCAACTGTTAACATTGACGGACTTTGTAAAGTTATGGAGAAATTCGACTGTCCCAGAAAATGTATCCCAGTTGTCTGCTAATTTCTCAATGCCATGTTGTTTCATGAAGTGGATGAGGGAAAGCTGTCTGCAGTCTTCCCAGTCATAAATGGAGTCAAACAAGACTGTGTGCTGGCTTAAATGCTCATTAGCATAGTATTTGCTGCCATACTTTCTGACTCTACACGAGGATGCGCTACTGGTGTGCATAGGTAGGGGAGACTTCAGTGGTCTCGGGTACCAGAGGTCGCGTGTTCGATATCACAGTGGAGACCGGGATTTATTTCACGTGTATTTTCTGGTAAAAATTCCACTGATCTCTGGGTAGTGAGATTGGACCCCTGAGTTCAGTGTCTAGTACGTTAAACATTCTTTGGCATTTGGAAATCAAATCGAGTAGACTTAACGGCCGCTGCCCGGACACAACTCAAATGACAAATATACCCGTTACCTGTAGCGTACCAGTTCTCTGGCAACTAGTTCCGCCCTCCTTTCGGCCTCGGCGTTGTTTAAATTGTGCACGTCCCACATGCCGAAGGTCAGAGCCTTCATTATGTATCAGTCAAGTGGTACTTCTGATAAAATGTCTTATAGAATATATCAAAGTGAATAAACGTGTGCCAAAGAGAGTAACTAACGTTGGTTATTCTTAGTTCTTAGTCGTTGGTTACTGAGGTATTTAAGTGTGCCTTCACCAATTGTCATGGGATAGAAAAAAATTACTTGACATTATCATCAGATTCCATCAATCTCCAGCTCAGCCTGTGCCTGTTTCTGTTCATTCTGGTAGCTAATGTATGTTCTGTTACTCGTCCATTCAGGGAATGCCAAAGCCGATCAGTTTGAAACAAGTACTCATTACCGTTAAACCGTTAAATAGTATCGAGCCACATGACTCATCTCTGGAATTAAATCCAAACTAGTGAATGTTGTCCTATGTGAAAGTTTGATTTAAGCGAGCTGCTTGTTATAATCAAGGTCGGATCTTGTCAATGAGCTAGGTGGTCATTGTAGAGAGGAGCGAGGGGGTTGGCGGTCGTGTCTTAAAGCTACTTCAAGCAAAGAACACGGTTACCACTGCATTCTGGGTCTGTGATAGTAATCTTTGGCGATGTCACTTTTTGCGTTCCCAGTAGTTGCTTATGTAGCGACTTCCTTTCCACAATGGGGACGCCAGCCTCATGGACAACCCTACGTAGTATCTTTCCCGACATGCATATCATAGTGCAGAAGTTCCATTCTTTCTTCCATTCCAAATCAACACCGGGACATTTATTGATACTGACTATTGAAGATCAACAACTATGACTCAAACAACTGTCTCCATATTTAACTTTAATTCTGCTCTAGATTTCATAAGGTTTCAGTCTTTCTGACCACGAAAAACGAATAACGACTCATTGTTGTTCCACTGTGTTCGACAGTGGGGCGGGGCATGTTGTACTATATATTGCGTATGCGCATACTGCTCGATCGTCACAATCCCTACATGGAGTATTGTTCAAGTGCAATGTTATGTCCTGAAATAAGATTTTCCATGCACTTTATAATAAAATGGTTGTTACTTAGTGACTGTCTCCTGTGTTTTTATATATATATATATATATATATATATATATATATATATATATATATATATATATATATATATATATATAGATGTATATGAACATACAGAAATGATACACACAAGAGTGTATAACCATGTGATAAAGTAGTGATATAGAAAGAGAAAGATAGAGAGAGAGAGAGAGAGAGAGAGAAAGAGAGAGAGAGAGGAATATACATGGGAATCTACACAAAGTTATGGACCATATTCAAATAAAAGTGTTTGGCACCACATAAGAAAGCTATCCAGTTTTCTTGCTGAAACCTATGACGACCATCAAAAGAGCGTGAAACCATGACAACAGTGACTCTTATATCAACTGAAAGGATTACAATGGTTACAATTAACATCACTAGGGACGGGATGTTGTGCAAAGACATGGTCGAGCACGCCAGTCGACGTTGCACTTGATTTTGATTGTATTATTGGTGTCATTTGATACGGTGACCCCAGAATGAGCTGCTCTTCATAGGGGTGTCTATGATTTAGCAAAGGTCGCTAAACTGAGCTAAAGAGCCCTCAACTTGATTTTGGTTGATACTGTCAAGTAGTTGCATTACTGAAACGTGTAATGGATGCCAAAGCTAAATACCACACTGCTCAGTAATGCGATGACCTTGAATTCTTGTTCACGTGCCGTAGTTGGCACGAATGCTTCTGTTTGCGCACACAAGCTGTATTCACGACCTAGTTATACAGATCCTGTTCATTACTCACGTTGACTTGGAACTTTTGTCTTAACGCAAATTACTCTGGGGTAGCAGGCTCAGCTACAATTGGTGTTTGCGCGTCTCACCGAGCGCAGAGTTAACAACTTGGTTTTAAGAAAACTACAGAAACAACACCCCAAATATTGATACAGAGAAAACAAGAGCGAATACTCGCCTTCAAGATTTACACACAAAAAGTAGTGAAAGGAGAAGAAAAAGTAGTGGAATGAGAAAAATGTAGTGAGATAGACATCTTACGCACGCATCAGTCACGACATCACCGGTAGTATGATCGTAGCGGCTTCATTCATGCACTCGCTCAGCAGAGTCTGGTCCCAGCGAAGGTTCTCCCTGAAGACCAGGCTTTGTATATAGCCCAACTGTATCGCCCGATCCTCATGTACGGCTCCGAGACCTGGACACTACTACAGCGGAATCTGCAGCGGCATGAGGCCCTCCACCTGCGCAACCAGAGGCACATCCTCGGGATCCACTGGCACGACCTGATTTCCAAAAGTGAAGTAGTTCGACGCACTCCACTTGCCTCAACTGTTGATCGCTGCCGCCTCTCCCTTCTAGGTCACGTTGTCCGCCTTCCCCGGAAAGTCCCAGTCCACGAGATGTTCCAGCAGGCTGTAGAGGCGAGGGGCGGGAAGAGAAAGTGTTGATCCTCGAGACGTCCTCGATGCCGCTTTTGTAAGACCAGCCTAAGACAGATCGTCACCTCCACAGCAGAACTAAGACCGCCTGAAACGCGGCCATCAGACGTGGACATGGACATGGTCATTCGACGAGACGGGCACTGGTCGTCTAAAAGTACTATTCTACTGTATTGTATTGCAATGAATTGTATTGTATTGTCTTTTATTTTGTTTTGTATTGTAATGTATTGTATTGTATTGTATTCTCTATTGTATTGTATTCTATTGTATTCCATTGTATTGTATTTAAAAAGTACCATTTTAAAGACGCTGATCTGCTAATTTAAAAATTAACGTAAAGAAACAAATAAAATTATGTATTTTACGAAAACGTTAATTTTAAAATTGTGAAAATGTATTTTATTTGGTTTGTTATGATTTCATATATCAAGACATTAGATTTTGCAAAATAATGTGCCCTCCATTTTCTCCTACTTCTCGTACAAAAAGGTCTTTCGTTGTCGGCTGGATAGTTGAAAATAATCAAATGCCATACCTTCATATAACCTTTACGCTGCTACGACATTTTTTCAGTACGTCACATTATGCCTAGCAATAATAATACAAATAAAGAATGACCGATTATCAAAACCGATTAAAAAGCTATAAGGTCATATGACGAGTATTATAACGCAGTATTTCACAAGCGGTGTTGTTGTTGTTGTTGCTGTTGTTATTGTTGTTGACGTAATGCCCACAATGGGTAGATTTACACATTTGTGAGGCTACAAAAGGACGTTTGGTGGCGGTTTGTCGTAGCTTTCCTGACATCTTGACGATGAAGGTAGACCGGGGTCCACCAGGCGGTTATGTTATGCTTTATTTCACCTGCGTGTCGCTCACTACTACGGGGATCACGTCTATCCCTCACCGTGTTAGCCAGGTTGCCATGAAAACAGCCCCTTTTCAGGAAAGACTACGAAGAAGCCAAGGTGAGAGTCTTGCACAGTATGTTTTGCCTGAACCTGATCAACATGTCTGATCAGATGTTAGTCTTCCTTTCCACACAAGCGGTGTTTACACATGCACATCAAAGTGTGTCGCGAAATTTGTGTTGTAAATAGCCTATATGAATTATGTTTTTCATGATCAAGTAAAATACATTTGATTAAGAGTAGTAATTCAAAACGTCCCCAAACTACTGTACTTAATTTTTTTATTTAACTGAACAAGAACATATAAATACTTTGATTTTCTCTTCTGGAATGAGATCAGATAAGTGTGACGTAAAAGTTTAACAAAAATTTCAAAATGTACCACAAAATGTTTAGAAAAAATTATAAATGGAATGGGCATTTTTCCTACACAAAAAGTAAGGCAGGAAGCAATAAACAATCGGCAGTCTACTGACAGCTTTCCTTGGAGAGACAACTCTTGCAACAAACAATTAGTACCTTGCATATTGACTCGGCACAGGCTGGAGAAACAAGCTGTAAACATATAATAATGAATGCACTAGGCAGAGTGCAACACAACTCTTCTCACGAAGACAGTCACGGACTTAGCTTTATTGGAGCCATCAACGTGTATATCTGAAGACGAACGAGGATGAAGAAGGCGAGGTGTCTTAATAATTAGTTTCATTAATTTTGGAATATCCGTTTCTAATCAAACAGAAAAAACTGCAGCGATTGTCTGATTCGCGTAGGGGTAGAGCACTCGCTTTTCGTGTCAAAGGTAGTGAGTTCAACTTCCGTTACCGGTCCGTTCCAGTTGACTCCGCTGTAAATGGGTTAATGACTTACTGTTAGTGAAAAAAATGTAGTTAGGAATGGAACTGGCCACCCCAATTTATAAACAAGCTGTGGTCTCGTACAGTAAATACTAACACTTTATCCCCGACTGCAGTGAAACTACTTTTATATTTACTGCCTTACTGTCCGTAGATAACATCTATTCAGTGACAATTCACAAGAATACATGACTATCATATCAAATAGTTTCGGTCGCTAGTGAAATCTGTTTCGTCGTTTGTTCAGAAAAAGGACATTTTATTATGGTGTAGTTTACAACAAGGCTGCCTTGTCTGTACTATTTGGCACTCGACATCCGGTTTCAGCAAGGCACAATTTTGGAGCTGGGTTCGCCTTCTCTTTTCGGTTCCCATTCTCTCAACCAAGCTGCGCGGATGTAACCCACTTCTATAGCATTCTCTTGGAGGCGCAAATGATCTTGAAGAGCTCAAATTCACTGACCACGACACAATCAGTCAAAAGTCACTGACTACTGTCATTTGATTCAGTGTCGTCTGTCTCATAAATGAATTACAAGTATGCTTTACGAGTTGTGTTTTTTTAGTTTATAACCGTATTTTGGTAATCCCCATAGTGGTGTGCTTACTTAAGAACCTAGCATTGCACTTCAGCCAGCAGGACCCTGGTCCCCCTTCTCAAGTAGGCCTCGGAATGTACGAAGAGACTGTAACCCGCTAAAATAGAAGCGTCAAGAGTTAACGCAGCTCAGCATAGAATAACAACAATCTTCTTTGGTGAAGGTATGGGTCTTTCAATCAAAGACTGAGTTTTATGGGTTATATAGTCGACATTCAGGCCTTACATGCGCGTGCAGCCTTAAAGAGCATTTGTCTGTGACAAGGACTGCAGTCCACCTTATATCTCGAGATAAGACGTCGACCTCGGGTTCGCCGGTTCAAATCACGGTGGAGACTGGGATTCTTTCACGTGGCCATTCTAGTATGTCCCAGATCTCTGAGTAGTACAGATCGTAGTCCCGTGTGCACTGTCACGCACGTTAAAAATCCATCGGCAGTTGGAAATTGAAAAGAGTAGGCTTAACGGCATTTTCCCGGGCAAAATTCAAAATTTTGTCAACAATCTAAGCAATCAACAGCTCCGGTATTTCGACACTGTCTGCTATGACTGTAAACGCCCATCAGCGAATGGCAGCCCCTGCCACAGATCGAACAACCATGCTGAGGAGGCTGGCTTGTCGGTGGTTTCTTTGATTTCTTCAGTATTTCTCTTTTATTTGCAGCCAGAAGGTTTCTATGAGCGTTGGCAGCCCCTATGCCCTTTCCAACTGACGGTCTCCAAACAGCTCGATCCTGAGTAATTGTTTCTTAGCCATCGGATGGGATGTCGAATGACTTCATGTCTCTCTGGCATACGTCCTTCAATCACAGTATGGTACGGCCGATTCATCTGCCTCTAATGGTCAGCTGTCCATAGAGGATATCCTTTGGCAGCCTCTCATCGTATAGGACGTAGAATTGTATAATAGCGCTTGTCCGGAAGTAGCTGTGCAGTAAGCAGGTTAGGTTTTTATTCTCCTTGTTTCCATGAACTAAATTTGAAGTTTCTTTTTGTTTCATTTAATTATACTAAAGTTATACTTAAAGTTGGGGAGTAAGACTAACGTCTGGTCAAGCAAAATATACTGGCCAATACTCTTACCTTGGCTTCCTCGTAGTCCTCCCTGCAAACGGGCTGTTTTCATGGCAGGCTGGCTAACGAGATGAGAAATCGACACGTAATCCCCGTAGTAGTGAGCGACACACAGATGAAGCCAATCATAGCACAGCCACCTGTAGGACCACAGTCCACCTTCATCAGCTTCCCTGGCTTTGGCTTGTTGGACCCTCGTAACTTTATTGCAATATTAACAACCTCAAAGTTGAACACTTATAAAAGAGTGTTGGTGATTTGTTTGACTAGAACGAGTCAACTTCTAAGTGTTGTAACTGATCCAAAATGGTGTCCGAGACAAGGTCAAGGTAGTCCTCTAGCAGACACTAACGTCATAGATGAACTTCTAGATACTTTAACGTACTAGTTATCACAATTATATGAGCTAAATAAACAAGCCCCTTCTACACTGCCTTGTTTTCCTACATGTCAGCAAGATAGCTATGTGGAGCTTGGTAACCACACCAAAGCCTGTCCCATTTCTGCGAGAGGCAAGTTTTCTAACCGCACAGCCACTTGGGCGTTCACGGTGACTAAAAAGTACGTTTAATATCGTTACCTGGGGTGGGACCGTAGAACGAAATATTATAAAGTTAAATGGATTACATAATTATTGTTACACGAAACAAACGTTAACCGAGACACGAATACATCTTGCATTGTTGTAATCCGAAACACTAGACTTTCATTGTATGTTGGCAAGCACCTGATGCTTGAACTTATAGCGCTAATACCGTAGGGGTGAGGTGTGGGAGAGTAGATGGGGTAGGGCGGTGGGGGGTGGACATAAATGACTAGGAACGTGATGGTATATGATAAGTTTTACTACCGACCACCCAGAAAGTGGAGCAAGGAATTACCCACTGCACTATCAAAGAGAGAAAATGAATTTAAAGAGGAGTGTGCACGGAACTAGCAATCTTAACATAGTCCTAATAAATCCCATTTGCAATATATGACAACTGTAAAAGATACACGGAAAACAGATACCCACAAACACACTGAGATAAGCAAATACATAAATAAAGGACAACAGAGAAGGACTAAAGAGTGAACAGAAATAACATAAACTGGACATACAACCAAAAGAAGAAAATACAAAACAAGAACATACTCAACAAGACATCACCATACAATAACGAGCTAAAGAAAATACTACAGTAATAAAAGACCAAAGAAACGCCTGAAACATACAAATCGATCACTTTCGTGGGTCACATTTTTACTCCTGTGGAAAGCAACGATCACCATTGCGACTCGTTTCCTCTAAATGACGCCTGAATGAAAGCACTCGTAACCTTTACCTCTTAGTCCCAAATACAAAGCGCAGGTCTCAACTATAGCTGGCCCCTTTTCAAACAAGAGTTTTAGCATAAGCAGTGGCTGATAATAATATTAAAGTTGTTCACATGATGAGGTTGCCAGTTCCACCTACACACAACAAGTTGATACACTCCGGAAATTCCCATTGGTGTTATCTTCATGATGATCTGTAAAACCCCGACAAAAGACATGTACCAACAAAAACCACACTAAACAAACAGAACACGAATAAATATTGCACTGGTATTCCCCAAAAATGTGAAACTAAGCTGGTTGAACGGATGGGCCTTAATCGGGTGCCTTCATATATACACACAGAGAAGCACAACTTTAAGATTGTGTGAAGTTGTTTGCGCATGTCTATTACGTAGTACAGATATGGTTCAGGAGGCGACTCGATGAGTTAAAAAATAATTTGATAAGACTGTAATTGTTTAATAGAAGAAGGTGCATTGAGGTAGGAGAAAGGATGAATGCCAGAGAAAAACATAAGAGGACATCGAAGAATATGAAACTACAAATACATATAACGAAACTTAAAATGCAGAAAGGCAACAGCTAAGTTGCTAAAGAATAAGATAGTGAGTTAAGATTGAATGTACAAAAACAAATGATTAAAGTTAGAGATGACATGAACGAAAATAACACGTGGAATGGCATCGCCAAAAGAAAACGACAATCCGCTGTCATACACAAATACTACCCATGTTAGTGTTGTCCTGGAATATCTTGGTCAGCCGTTCTCAAACTTTTGTATCCTTCAGGAACTCTTGAAATATTGTGTGTGTCGGAAAGAACCCCTTTATCTGCATTATGTATATTACCTATATAATAATAGCTGTCCATCGTTGTCGATGAGGACCGCTGACATCATCCTTGTCACAGATTTCCCTGTTGGGTGTGGGTGCGCATGTGGCTGAACAGGCCAATGCGAGCACGAAAATATCTGCTACATATCGGGCACACGAGATTTGTAGAAGGGGATGGTGTTCCCGCTGCTCGGGATTTCCGCGTCTCTCGTCTGTTCTGGGATTTCACAACACGGTCATCTTCACCGGCAGCTACACCCGATTTGACTGCGCTTCTCCAGTCAGATCTGTTTTGCGCAAGACATTCCCATGTGTCGATGTCTATCTGGCAACTTTTTAGTGAGTCCTTCAGACCGTCTTTAAAACGTTTCTTTGGGCGCCCTCTCTCGCGCCATCCCTCTCTCAGCTCGCCGTAGAGAAGCTTCTTTGGGAGCCGCTCGTCTGACATACGGACGAGGTGTCCGGCCCATCCTAGTCGTGATTTTTCTAGCAGTGCATGGATGCATATATATATATGCACAATTCGAAGTACATTAGAGGGATCAATAAGTTGGCTTTATAATGGTTCAATAGCACGAGCAGTGTTCAAAGAAAACCAGACCAAACTGCAACAAGTGAACAGACGTACGATGCGCATGATGACGCCGCGTCTGGTATAAACAGCACATCCCAGCCGTCAAATTTGCAAAATGTCATTATCCCCCTATTCATAGTTTCGTAAGCAGACCGTTGAAAACATATGGCGGGTGTCATACGGATTCCGTCCAGAGTTGATCAGCGAGCGGTGATTCGGTTTCTAACAGCTGACGGGTGTCGATCAGTTGACATTCATTGCAGAATGCAGGCAGTGTATAGTGACAAAAGTGTGTTGAAGACAACAGTGAAGAACTGGACAACGATGTTTAAATAAGGACATGAATTCTTTTATGCATTTCTCGGGAGAAGAGTTAAGCGAAGAATAGGTTGAGAATCCCTGTTCTAGAAAGGGGTGATCAATAATTTGACATTCAAGATTCTTTACGAACAAAGAAGGTCTCGAGAGTGACATACTCACGTCTGCAACCTCAAGTACATAAATACAGCCGCTAGAGCAATTTCTGCCAAGTACATAAATACAGCCGCTAGAGCAATTTCTGCTAAGTACATAAATACAGCCGCTTGAGCAATTTCTGCCAAGTACATAAATACAGCCGCTAGAGCAATTTCTGCCAAGTACATAAATACAGCCGCTAGAGCAATTTCTGCCAAGTACATAAATACAGCCGCTAGAGCAATTTCTGCCAAATACATAAATACAGCCGCTAGAGCAATTTCTGCCAAGTACATAAATACAGCCGCTAGAGCAATTTCTGCCAAGTACATAAATACAGCCGCTAGAGCAATTTCTGCCAAGTACATAAATACAGCCGCTAGAGCAATTTCTGCCTTCTTGTCACCAAATAAGCTGCTCTTCTGCCTAATTAAAACCATTAACACTCGAGATGTAGTTGTCATAAAAGACGCAACTGCGTAATAGAGTTTCAATCTCCCTTCTTTAATCGTCCTAGTATTTCTGTCTGAGGCTAGGAGCAGTGAAGCTGTTTCCTTTCAAGTGGGCGGCGATTCAGCAGTTGGGTATCGCGATTTAATAGATTGGGTATGGATTCAATTGATAAATAGGGCAATGGCTTTCCTAGATACAGTTTATGTTTCTTGAGTTTACTAATGTGCATCTGTTCAACTAAAAAGAAACATACGGAGCTAAGAGTAATTAGGGTCAGGTAAAAGTGGGAGCGAAAACTAATCTGTGTCCCCTTGTTGTTTTTACTCAGCGATATGTATGTTAAACCTCAATATGTAATATTGATTAACGATGAAGCTAATACTTTGAATAGATGCCAAATTATTGGATAACCAAGAAAGTCGTCTGCCCTATGGACATGCCAGGACTCAGTTCATACTCGCTATCACATAGAATCGGTTGCCATAGCAACGAAGGTTAGACTACCCGCATTGCACTCCCTGGCGTCGTCATATCCAAACTGGAGTGACGTGCTAGAGCCCTGGCCTGTTACTTGGTCGGTCAGACATGTATTTATCTGTTTGAAATGCGTGTTCACGAATTTAAACGAGGTCCGTTTAGTTGTCTGAGATAACCAGAGAAAATTTAATTAAAAGACAGTAGTCGCCCAGATATACGCTCACAGAAGCGGACTGCTACACGAATCCACGAATCACGAACTACCGGTTGCAGTTTTCAAGATGAGACTGATAAGGATGAACAAAGGTATGCGACCAATACGTTTCGATATAAAAGGGATACCAAATGAATATGGTATCGAAGTAGAAAATACGTTTGAGGCGTTGATGGCAGTCCAAGAGGAGACGACATCGTTCGAGTTGACCACACATGCAAGGAGTATTTTAATCTCTGTTGCGCAAAGCATGACTCACAGAGTGACTCCCATGAAAAATTGCTATATATAGGAAAAAACACAGAAGCTAATAGAAAATAGGAGAAAATTAAAACAAAAGAGACTTGAGAGAAACAACCCAACGTATAGAAACTGCAAGAACAATCAGAAAAGAAATAAGAAAAGACAACTCAAGGTACATAATGGACACCTGTAAAAACATTGAGGAATTACAACAATAAGACAGGGAAGGGATGACTTTAATGCGATACGCACACTGACAAGAGAGTTCCGACCAGTACCACATGTCCTCAATGATAAAGAGAACACAATATTAACGGAAAATGAAGATATTTTGAAACGATGGAGAGAGTGCTGTAGAACTATGTACGAAGACACCTCAAAGCAACCAGTTACAATAGTATCGAACGAAGAGAGAGAACTTGAGCCCACATTGGACGAAGTACGCTGGGCAATCAAAATCCTAAAAAATGGAAAGTCACCTGGGTGCTCAGCAAAACGAATACAGGCGGGAGGAGAGGTCAGTGCTCCCATTTATCGGGTACTGCACAATAGGATCTGGCACAGCGCGGAGTGGCCAAAAGAATGGAAGAGATCAATCAAATTCGCCTCTCAAAGAAAATCAACCTAAAACTATGCAAAAATTACCGCACTACTGCACTAATAAGCCACGCTAGCAAGATCCTCTTCGGGTTATATTGAAGAGGATAGAAAAAATGGGAATGCAAAAATCATGAATTGAAAACAAGCTTAAAAAAGGGCAGGGACCAAAAATCACATATTTAATATGGGGAACATCTATGAAATGTGTAGAGAGTATAACGTAGATATGTATACAAAATTTATCGAGTACACTATGGCCTTCGATTGCGTAAAACATCAGAAATTGTGGATAATCATGGTTGATAAGGGGTGCCCAGTATATCTAATCCATCTAATCGAATTATTATATTAGGAACAACAAGCTGCTGTTTGCTGTTAGAGTATCTGGTGAAACATCAGATTGGATCGATGGACAAATGGAAGTAATGCAGAGATGTATCATCTCCTGATACATATTTAACATTTATGCAGAGTTCATAATGAAGAACGTTAGAGAGGTTGAAAATATAGAAAGTTACGCTTCCTTTACAATCGGCGGATACAAGATTCCAAAACTAAGATACGCAGACGATACTGTGATACTATCAAACAGTGCAGAAGGATTAGGGCAGCTAATTGCAGTCGTTAGGAAATGCAGCGAAGATCAGAACTTCTTTGTAAACATAAACAAAACAAAGATAATGACCACCAATAAAACAAGAAGTCAACATAAATTTTAATTCAGGGATGTGGAAATATAATAGGTCACGAACTTCGAGTTTCTGGGCTCCAGAATTGACAACAATGGTGTCTGTTTAAAGGAAATCAAAAGAAAATTGGCAATGACAATCCAGAGGCTACAGATCCTGAGGAAATTGGAAGAATACCAGCAAACCAACAATAGTGACAATTTTGAGAACCTGTGTTTTTCATGTGGCAGCATATGGCTGCGAAACACGGACAGTTACCCAAACTTCGAGGAAGAGAATCGAATCCTTCGAGTCGAAATGTTATAGAAAGGTCCTCAGAATACCATGGACCGAAAAAAAGGAGAATTCAGACATTCGACAAGAGTAGTGGAACTGGTTAATAAATTCGACCATTTACAGAAAATTGAAATACTTTGGCCACATCAAAAGATACTATGGCCTTGAGAGAAGAAAAATCGAAGGTATGGTGCTGGGCAAAAGAGGTAGACAGACCAAGAAAAATATGACACCACGATGTCAATGAATGCTTGGGCATGACTCTGGAGCAGGCTGGAGATTTAGCAACAGATCAGGTCTTTTCAGACGGGCTCTGGTGGCAGCGACATTCTGTAAAGAGCATCCTTCATGATCATGATGATGGTCGCCCAGTTCTTAAATTTGATATTAAACAAACGCAATCTGCATTTAGGAGTCGAGGTACATTTACACGCAAATTTGATGCTTCTATGTATGACAGGATTTCCAGGTTGTGTGGATGAGACAAGAAAATCGCTCTGTTCTTTGTTTGTATGTTCACTGTTTGGAGGTAACGATAGTTGGACAAAGGAAGGACTGTGTGAACTAAAACAACCTCAGGACAACATCGTAAAAAGCATGAAAAATAAACAAAACACAAATACAACGTGCTCAGTTTTCAACGTCTCGGAAAATGTAACATCGCCGAAAGTTTAAGAAGTGCTTACAAAGAATCTGTTCGTGTTTACAGTGATTTAGTGACAACAAGTCGGGATAATCTGTCCAAAATAATTAATGGAATGAAACTATGGGGAGCATGCAACCTGCCTCTTCGAGGTCGGACGTCTCGATTTGCATCCAAACAGTGATAGTATTTCAATACTAGTTTAAATAAACAATTTAAATTCAGAAACCCATAATACACAAGGTTTGTTAGAATACATCTTTAGAGAATGTTATTCAATGAGAAAGGGCATGGTGAAAACAGTTCCTGATTTCGACATTAAAGTGATTGAGAGGTTCGCAAGTGACAAGCACCGAAGAATCGAATTTCACTACCACAACAGATCAGTACCAACGTTAGTAACTTTGCTGCATTCAAATTTACCAGTGCTCTTATTGTGTTTCCTTTTTTAATGGTGGAGCCCGTCGCAAAGAAAATACACGAGACGCCATTCTCCACTGTATGTATGTATATGTGAGCCACTACTTTGAATGTATATATAAATCATGGTATTCAATCGGATGTCAGGTAGCCAAATGTTGAGTAAACTCATTTCGCTCTTTTTCCTTGGTGTACCATGTTGGACCCAGAACCTACATTATGCCATTGTAACAGATCTTAGCTGTACAGACAATATATAGGTAGGTGCTTGGACAACCATTTATTTATTTCTTCTTCGTGGGGATTTTAGTCAGTGCAGCTGAACGTAGTCCCCCCCCCCCCCCTCCCCCTCCCAGAATTTGAAAACCAACACGAACCATTCGTAACCTGACGTAAGCGACAGACCATGTGTCAACACCTGCAACGATAGTGGTCATTGACGCGTAGACTTGTTGCGAAGAAAAACCCGCGTCGTCTGGAAACCACGTGAATATGATAGGGGATAATGGCAAGCAGACGGACAAAGACGCGCGCCGTTTTGGAAATCACGTGATCTGGGGATACAGATCGAATAGAAATCATGGCGTGAAGAGACGTGAGGATCCTTACTTGAGACAGAATGGGACTTAGACGCTCCGTGAAGTGTAGGCGGAGGAGAGAAAAAAACTTGACTTCAGAGATGACATGAAAAAGACAGAGAGAGAGAACTTTGCACTTCGATCATAACTTCAGAAGAAATTCGACACTGAGTCGTGAGCATATGGCGGAGAGAAAATATTTGACTTCAGAAATTACTTGAGAAGACATTCGACAGAGACGCGCAGTGGAGGGCAGGTGACGAAGATATGCAGTTGAGGCAGATTTGAGTTGATATTTAGGCGACGGAGAGAGGCAGTTGAGATAGACACGCAGCAAGCAAGGTAACTACCAATATTATGTAGTGGCCGTAATTACAAGTCGTCTGAAGCTTAAAGAAGCAGTCTTCAGTTTTCTATTCATCATATTGGCGCGGTCCCACTGATGGCGTCGAATCCACCTTGCTTACGTGAATGTAAGTCGTCAGTCGTAGCTAGAGCCAGTTGTACATTATTCACATGGATCATATTTCACACTATCCTAACCACGTTAAGACCACTTTGATCTACAGCCGACAAAGAGGAATAAGGCCACGGACGTCATACTGGGTTTCAGGTTCTACGAACCTTACCATCAGCGGCAATCCGCAATTAAGTTCGATCGCAGCAGACCAGATTATGAGAATGTGGTATCGTGACGTATAAATGGTGAGCGAAAGTATTTAAGTTTTTAGAGAGTTTATAGTTTGCAGTGTTACGTGAATAAAGAATATGTTGTATTGTATTTATATTTAGTGTTACTTGAATTTGTTTAAGAGTGAGGGTATTGTGAAATAGAATAGAGCAGACCCCTTTACCGTCTGCGACAGAGCTCCATCAAATCGATCGGCTCTGGTACGTCATCTCTCCTTCTTAGCTTCGGACGCCAGAGAGGGCGGCTAAAGTTGTATGGCAACTACGATTTCACTCTATGTGTCCATCTGTTATCCGACACGCGCACCACGTGGCCTACCCATCTGTTATCCGACACGAACACCACATGGCCGACCCATCTGTATTTCATAACAACGCGACATATTTGATATCAGAGAAGGAAGTTCGACGTCTATCTCTGCGTTGCGGCTATGGTCTCGAATGGAAATCTCCAATGCTCTTCATCCCACCGCTCGCTGGACAAATCAGTGTCTATTTGTATCAGCTTTCTGTAGGTTCCACACTTCGCAGCCATATACCATGACTGGAATAACCCATGTTGAAGGTGTGAGCTCTTGCGTTGTTGTTTCGCATCTATTGCAGTTGAAGCTGAACCAGCCAGGTGTTTTCCTTCGTGAGATCTCCTGATTTATTATATGAGAGATCTTGATCTCTTGGCCCAAGTAGATATACGAATTTACGTGTTGGACCCCACCATCTCCTTTTGGGCAGAAGGTGTTGAGCATGACCTGGGTTTTCTTTCTATTGATTTTTATGCCAACTACAACGCTTCCTCGGCTGAGCTCATTCAGCCTTTTCTCCGCATCTTTGAGGTCATGGTTAAGGATAACTATGTCATCAGCGAACCTCAGATGAGTAAGAATTTCCCCGTCTATGTTTATATTCATATCCTCCCAATCCTCAAGAGCTGCTGTAAAAAGCTTTGGAAAGATTGAATCACCCTGTCGGATGCCAAACTATATCGGTATGGTGATCGGTCTATAGAAGAGGGTGATATATGTTGTGCACCCGCTGTTCATCTCCTCTATCAGTTGAGCGTATATTTCTGCAATTTCCTGATTTCTCAGAGCATTCAGCACCACAGTTATTTGGATGCTATCAAATGCCTTCTCATAATCCCCAAACACAAGGCATACATGCATATGTACTTCATGTGCCCTTTCAATTAATGAGTTCATTGTATGGAGGTGGTCAGTGGTTGAGTAGCCTTTACTGAAACAATCTGCACTCGTGGTTTATTCTTTTAGTTGACATTCTGCTTCTAAACTTAGTACATACGTATTATACAAAGACGGGGACGCGTGGGCTAGTGGTTAAGTGACACCCCTCATAAACCGAAGGTGCTGGGTTCGATCCCCATCACAGCACCGGTCGTTAGAAAACCTTTAGAAAATGCAGGAGGAAGCAGACCCTTACATAAAATGCATGCCGAAGTCGGATGCACTGGGCCGACAGGCGCAAAGTAAAAACCACAGTGCAACGCACACCGCCATGGGGAATAGAGAAATAAGGCGAACGCAAAATACATTTTTTTAATTATACAAAGAAAAGTGTATTAGTGTCATCCGTGCAGTATGGTAGAATATGAAATTGGATTTATTTGGTCACTAAGCTTTATACTCAGGGGAGATAAATGTACTGGGTTTGTCTTGTGCTGTTTATGTAGTCACTTAAGGATTTCCAAGAATTGAGAACCAATGCGAAACCAATAGGCGTAAACTAAATGCAAATTGAGGAACCTCCCGTGAGAACGAGTGATAATTTTAAAAAACACATCAAAATGTTGTAGATTTATCGACAAAGATAATGCTTTAACATAGTGCTTTAATAAAAGACACCGGGAAGTTGAATGATAAAGGCAGATAATGACAAGATGATTACAGCAGTATAAACGAGGTTGTAGCACTTTATTTGTAACGTATGTCAAAGTCAAGGATCTAGAAACGGAAAATAAAAATGTAAATCAAGCAAAGCAAGTCTTTAAACGAAGATGAAGCAATCTATATAATATCTAGGGTGCTTACGTCTTAATTCACCCCAAACAAAAGAAATATCAATTTTAGCACCGATTTTGAGGTAGTGACCTCACAGAATAGTCCACTTGCTAACTGTTGCTAACATTCTGCATTCTGATAGAATAGACGTATATTTTTGCTTCTGTTTCTGCCTGCTGTTTCTTCCTGCCGTCTTAGCAGTGAATTTCTAGAGGTTAGGGTTCGGATTAAGGTTGGAATTAAGAGTAGGGTTATGTTTAGGGTTAGGACTAGTATTATTATTTGGGATAGGATTTTAGTTAGTATTAGGCTTAGGATTATGGGTTAGCCGCTTTTTTACACTTCTATCCTTATCTAGGTTTTTAATTATTATTTAAAATAAAATATGTGGACCTGTCTTCCCGTTGACCCGATAGGGAATGTCCCATTACAGTCATCAGCTGTAAATTACGTACGATGGGTATCCAGGAAGTTCTGTTTGGGGTGAATTAGGACACAAGTACCATCAACAGTGATGGCACCTTTATATGTTTCAAAGAATATGTCCTATTCCCATTCTTACCCTACTGTCCATCATCATAGTCCGTGGAGTGCCACAGGGCTCGGTTTTGGGACCAATTTTGTTCTTGATATATATCACGGCGTCCTGTAGTCGCTATATTAGGTTTTTGCCACTCCTTAAAAACAAATGATAAAAGCCTGTGGGTCAGACATTTACATTTTCTTCATATAATAAAAGTACATATGACAAACAAACAAAAATGTGCAATTTCTATATCGTATTCATTCTCCGTTGTTAAATTATAAAAGATGTCAAGTGAGATTATTGGAAGTTTACACCTAAACCTGATCGTTGCATAAATAATTAGGTCTATATCAATTGGGATATAAAATGTAAAATGTTTAGTTTATGTGTTAAAATAGGTTCTTAGACATCTACACTTGACTAGCTCCTACTGTTCTCAGACATCTACACTTGACTAGCTCCTACTGTTCTCAGACATCTGCACTCGACTAGCTCCTACTGTTCTCAGACATCTACTCTCGACTAGCTCCTACTGTTCTCAGACATCTACACTCGACTAGCTCCTACTGTTCTCAGACATCTACACTCGACTAGCTCCTACTGTTCTCAGACATCTACACTCGACTAGCTCCTACTGTTCTCAGACATCTACACTCGACTAGCTCCTACTGTTCTCAGACATCTACACTTGACTAGCTCCTACCGTTCTCAGACATCTACACTTGACTAGCTCCTACTGTTCTCAGACATCTACACTTGACTAGCTCCTACTGTTCTCAGACATCTACACTCGACTAGCTCTTACTGTTCTCAGACATCTACACTCGACTAGCTCTTACTGTTCTTAGACATCTACACTCGACTAGCTACTACTGTTCTCATGCATCTACACTCGACTAGCTCCTACTGTTCTCAGACATCTACACTTGACTAGCTCCTACTGTTCTCAGACATCTACACTTGACTAGCTTCTACTATTCTCAGACATCTCAGACTAGCTTCTACTGTTCTCAGACATCTACACTTGACTAGCTCCTACTGTTCTCAGACATCTACACTTGACTAGCTTCTACTGTTCTCAGACATCTCAGACTAGCTCCTACTGTTCTCAGACATCTACATTCGACTAGCTCCTACTGTTCTCAGACATCTACACTCGACTAGCTCCTACTGTTCTCAGACATCTCAGACTAGCTTCTACTGCCCGTTTCTCAACCCTGGCTACTGTTGAATGCACGAGTTCCCCTCCTTGTTCTCCATGGATACCCAATCCAAATCCATACATTCTAATCCACTCTGTGCAATGTGTTTCTAGTATGTGTTGTTTTGGAATTATCTGTTTTGGAAAGAGCTTCCTAAATAAAGTCATATACATCTGTATTGATGTTTGAATTGATGTGATAGAGTTTTCAGAGATGGGTTTACTGTGAGAAATGTTCATGTAGACTTCTTCTTAAACTTCATTTAGTGTTAAAATGTTCCCTGGCGACAAATGCCATGGCTAGGATTTCTTGGTTTTGTGTAAATCAGCATGGTTGTGTAAATCTGCATGGTTGGGTAAATCTGCATGGTTGGGTAAATCTGCATGGTTGGGTAAGTCTGCATGGTTGGGTAATGACTTCTCTTGGCAGGGCTTCATCAACTTTAGATCTTATTTATTTGTGGCAGTGATTGCCTATACTTTCTCTGCTGTGATATGATTATGGTGTGATGTTGTGTTTGTCTAGTACTTTACTCATAGAGGAGCAGACTGAACCAGACCTAGCACTCAATCCTTCAAACCCACGTTGTACCAATGTATGTTAAGCTTGTGCAAACTTGACTTTAAAACTAGCTTACTAGCTTTCTCGTCCTTATCTTCACAAAGTGCAATGCGAGTTTGAAAAAAATTAATTTTCACCTCTAACTGCTCAGACTTTTTCCAATTATTTCCAAATTTTTGTAAATTATTAATTGTGCTATTGTTAATGTGTGTGTCTTGGGATGTCTGGAAAATTGCAATGTATATTTTATCTATTGCATTCTCTAGAAGTTTGTGGTGTTTTAGAAAATGCCTTATAAAATAGAAAGATAAAGAGGAGCCACTTTTTCAATCTCAAGCATCGGCTTATACAAATAGGTGTGGTAACGTGCCACATGTTTTTTATTACCTTTCTCAAACTTCATAAATCTTCTATGGTCTGTTTTTAACATGGTCAGTTTTCTTGGTTTGCAAGTGTTGGTCTGGATCTAAGTCTCTATTTCATTACCTGACTGGAGACACCAAAGGCATGAGAATATTGCTTTGGTTCCTGTCAGGCAGAATGTTTTTGTTAAGAAATCATAATCGCCAAAGAAAAAAAATGGACCATTTTCTTCCCTTCCCACTCTAAATCTTTCAGCGACTATATTTGAGCTTTGATGCTATTGACAAATATTTCTAGATTCTCATGGCTGTCTCTTTCACTAGCCATTGCTACAAGGACAGTGTTTGTTTTAGAATTGGGCTTTGCTAAATTTACTATTTGCATTGTAACTTTTAAACCACCTTTTCCATGATCCCCACCAACAGTAACCCACACTTCTTTCTCAGGATTACAGTTGCTATGTCATGTTAATAATCCTTCCCTCTTGTAGTCATTAAGGAGCCATGAAATAAATCCTGGCAAATCTTGAATATGTGCAAACGGTATCTCTAGGCATTGTGGATTATCCCCTACAAACTCTTTCAGTCCAACATGCACCCATTTACGTGTAATCTATGTTGTCTACTGTCTTTCTGCTCCTTCATGTGCCCTCTCTACACCAATGTGATCAAACAGTTTTCTCTGTTTTCGTTCTTGTCTCCAGGTAAGACCTTCCGTTTCTTGTAAGGTTAGTACTAAGTGCTTGGACATTTTCATTGTAATTTGAACACCAGCGACCTTATTAATTTTGTTGCGAGATGTGTATGAAACGAGAATCAGTTCGTGTGCATGTTGAAGCTCAAGTAAATCGGTGAATGTGCCTGCAATATGTTTTCCAACATTGTTGGAGTTCTTGTTGTTGATGTTTCTTTTCTGTGTTTTAATATTCTTTGCAATGCAATTGGCTGCCCTCTTGCTTTGCATTTAATAATAGTGTTATATGCTGTTGTGATTGTTTTAATGAGATGTGTGAGCAATGTCTCTTCCTTTTGTGTTAGTGTCTGTGTAATAAACGTATTCGTTATCATTTGTACTGTAGTGTCACATTTGAACATAAGATGTGGTTCTTGTTATGCTGATTAATGGTTTTGTTGGTGTAGCCATGGCAGTAGAGAGAAGCATGTTGGTGTAGCCATGGCAGTAGAGAGAAGCATGTTGGTGTAGCCATGGCAGTAGAGAGAAGCATGTTGGTGTAGCCATGGCAGTAGAGAGAAGCATGTTGGTGTAGCCATGGCAGTAGAGAGAAGCATGGTGTGAGGAGGCCCATCAAGCTCATCTTGCATTCTTATGTCCACATTGACATGATGGCTAGGCATGGAGGAGCAGGACGGGACTTCTCTGGAGCTAGTGTTCGTGCTGTATTTACTTACAACTCCAAAACATGTACGAGAATGATGCATACACACACTACAATCATTTATATCACAGTCAGGATCAAAATCTGTCCAAAAATGTTGACTCCTATCTACCTCTTATTTAGACTGTGCAACTAAATTTTCACTCGGTCATCTTTTAATATCTGTGAACCTAAAAATACATCTGCGACGAAGAGTAGCGGAGTGTTGTGTTTGTAAATCTTTGTGCACATCTATGCCACAGATAAGCAGCAAATCTTCCATTTGAGAAAGACAACGTAATGGTTTCAGACTTTTTCGTTTCTCCTTCAACGTTATGGATCGTTTACCACACACTATGCACAGAGCAGCCAAACACTTCATGTGGTGGTATAAAGTATGTTCCATTTTTATTAAACGTGTATAAAGATAATATTGGACACAGTTGAGAATTGTTTCCACTTTCAAAAATTGCTAAATTAAAATTTCATTAGCTTGCAAGTCTGAATTGGTGCACGTAGGTAGAAACATGCAACAGCGTGTGTAACAAGAAAAACAAAACTGGTTTAGATGTTTTAAAAATGCATTACCCCATTAAAAATAATGCATACAGTGTGATTTAAATTGGAAATAAATCTTTATTTTCATCTTTTTATTCTTTAATAGATATCTTGCAAGACTTGTGCAACATTTTTTTTAAATTTGATATTAGAAAGTATTACCTATGTCAACAATTTTCACAAAATTTGGTCACTTTTTTAAATTAGCATTGTAGGCTTTTAAAAAAACTAACAAAATTCTTGGAAATCCACAGAATAACGAAGCAGATTAAATATTTACGACACAGTGTGTTATGCCCGTCCTGCTAGTAACGTGAACTTAGATATATTGATCGAAAGACAGGTAAGTTTTAGAGCTCCCATTTCACCTAATGACCTTTTTCCATGACCACTCTGTTTAAATTACCCCCACACAGAAAACGCATTCGCGAGGTCAGCTAAATTGCGTAGTTTCACATACAGACGGACTGCCGTGATATAAACGATTTGGACATTGATATCAGATCCATGATTGCAAAATTCGCGAATAACACAAAACTGTGTAGGAGTGTCTCATTTAAAGCAGGGGTGGATATATTGAGGTCGTATTTAGATTAAATTCAAGAATGGTATGTGAACTGGAAAATGTAGATAAATGTGCAGTCATCCACTTGGGAAGATCCAATATAAAACATAATTATAGAATTAGAGAGAACAATTTATGATTATAGAAAAGGAAAGGGACCTAGAGGTTATAATGTATCATACAGGTAAAGTTAGTGAGCAAGTCTAGGTTGCATTTTTAGGTATGATAAAAAGAACTATTAAACATAGATCAAGGAAATGATTGTTAAACCGTATAAAGCATTAGTTAGACTTAGAGTGTAATGCAGTTTACAGGTGTGCTGTCCTTTTCGTAGAAGGGAGATAAACATGCTGGAAAGGATACACAGAAGAGCGGCAAAGCTGATAGTGGGATTCCAGAATTACAGTTATGAGAAGAGAGACTCACAAAAAAACCGGCCTACGGTGTCTAGATAAGAGAAGAATTCGAGATGACTTAATACATGATTATAAGTATATTCAAAGGAAAGGATAAATTAAACTTTTTCTTTTTTCTTTCTTAAAAATACAACCACATACAAGACCAAGAGGGCATAGCCACAAATTAACTAAAGAAAGGTCCAGATAAGATGTTATAAAATATATTTCAGTCAGATAGTGGTGAATGCTTAGAATGTATTGTCACAGGAAGTACAGGAGGCAGGGACAATTAATGCATTCAAGAATAGATTGGATGAGAGTAGCTTTTAGAGCAAAGAAATTTAAATGATACTGGTTGTATACAGACTTTGCAGAGTCTTCTAAACCAGTATAAGATGTGAAGTTAAGTTATCATCATACATCGTAACCATAACTTTTATGTCCAATATAGAACTGTAGCTGTCATTTGCTACCAGCATGTTAACCAGTCTGAGCTGTACATTAGTCTGCAACTTCTTATTGTAATTCTTGGTGATGATTGTCAAGGTTTTTTTTTCTGACTTCTGCACACGAACCCAATCATATTTCTTCCCAGGTCAACAATTACTAACAGTAAGTGTTGGCTTCATGATTTAAACAACACAAACATATTTTATACTTTATTATTTCATTATCTTAAACAGGCAAATGTCATATACATGAAAGTTGAACTGCAAACCACAATAACATATACACAAAGGCATTATAGCTACCAGAAAACGACTAGTTTTAGATAAGGTTACATCTAAAATTACTACATCGGTGGTTTCATTAATAGGTCCAAACTTATCAATTGTAGAGAATGTATCATTTTCTTCTCTGGATTCCCAGTTGCACATATTAATTAACGTCATAAAAATCATACCTTAAAATAACATGAAGGAAGATATTCAAATGTCAATTAACCAATAATGAATATCCGTGCTGAATTAATCTGAACTTATGTGGCCAGCACGCAATATTGGCGAGAGTTCGTGAGAGAGAGAGAGTACTATATATTCCTCAATTTGATATGTTGTCATACATATACATGTGTTATAAGTGTGGGGAGGACGACTAACGTCTGGTCGGGCAAAACATGCATTAGGGTCAGGCAAAATGTACTGGTCAAGATTCTCACATCGACTTTCCCGCAATCGTCCCTGGATATGGGCTGTTGTCATTGCAGTCTGGCTAACGAGGTGAGGGATCGACGTGATCTCCGTAGCAGTAAGCGACACGCAGATGAATCCAAGCATAGCATGACCGCCTGTAGGGCCCGAATCTACCATCATCAACACCCTCGGATGAAAGGAAAGCTACAATAAACCACCACTTAACAACCTTTTCAGGTCGCACGCGAGAGTAGATCAATTAATTGTGAACATTGAACAGCAACAAGCATCAGCATGTATAAGTGTGTGTGTGTGTGTGCGGGCGCGCGTGTGCGCACGTGATGTTGTGTGTGAAACACATGCGTGCGTTCATCCGCGAGTGTGTGTGTGCGTATGTAAGTGTGAGGATCCGTTTGTGTGTGTGTGTGCGCGTGCGCACGCGTGCGTGCGTGCGTAAGTGTGTGTGTGTATATATATATATATCATTTATTCGTGTCCATATTCTAGGAGGTCGTTGATACACCACATTTCATTGGTATATACATTGGCTTCTTTTTGCAATAGCGATTATTGGTTTCCATAAAAAATCTGAATCTAATCTATTCAATCAAACACACACAATTTCACACGCGCGCACGCACGCACACACACACACACATATATATGTATGTATGTATGTATGTATGTATATATATATATATATATATATATATATATATATATATATATATATATATATATATATATACAAACACGATCTTGTTATGATGACTATGTGTCTGCGATGGAAGAAAGTCGCAAAGAAAAAGTGGCTAGAATAAAGTTTGACCTGGACAAACTAAAAGACCCAATAATCATCTGAGTGTTTCAATTGAGGGTAGGAGGGACATTTGCTCCAATGGTGGCTCTTAGAGGGGGACTGGATACCGATACAGTAACAGAGTCTCTTAACTCTGCACTCCTATATACAGCAATAGAGATCATGGGATGCCACCCAAACAAAAAGAAGCCATGGGTGAGCAAAGAAATTCTAGACCTTTGCGATAGAAGGTCACTGAGACACAAAAAACATTCACCTGATGAGGTCGGCAGATATAAAGAGATCAAGAACGCAACACAACAAAAGAGGAGCGAGGCGAAAGAATCGTCGATATGTGAGCAATTTATAAACATCGAAGAAAGAATAGACAGAAATGACGCTAAAGAAGCATACAAGGTGGTCAAAGAACTGGTAACACCTAAACAAGGTAGGAGCCTTACTTTATGATCCAGGATAAAAGCGGTAAGAGCGTTATAGAGGACATTAACGTACTGGCACGATCAACAGAGTACTATTCCGAGTTACACAGCTATGGTGGACGGGGCGAGCAAAGGAAAACAATCCTTCCAACACCAACAACGATGGAGGATAACCAACTGAAAACGAAGAGGTGGTAGCTGCAGCGGTAACGTCTTTGAGAAGAGGGAAGCGCCCGGCGTGGACAACATACCAACAGAGCTTTTACAGGCAGGTGGGGAGATAGTGGTGGAAGGCCTGACACACATCTTAAATAAAATATGCGCGACAGGAAACTGGCCGAACATATGGACAAAATCAATGGTTATACCGTTACCTAAGTCTGGAAACCTAAAGCTCTGCCAAAATTACAGAACAATAAACCTCAGATTGAAACCCCAAACGGAGAACACCGTTGCTGAGGAGCAGGCAGGGAAAAAGTACCACTTAACAGATATTTTATTTAAGACTGCTAAACGAGAAATATCTGGAACAGCAGCAAAAACTGTGTCCGGTGTCTGTTGATTTCAAGAAGGCGTTTGATTGGGTACGGCGCAAAGTGCTATGAGCAACCAGAAGGAGGTATAAAATCAAAGAAAATATTATACAAGTCCTTCAATACCTGAATACCAGAGTGGTACACTTTCCCCAATACTTTTCAACATATTCCTTGAGGGAATTTTGAGTGAGGCACTTTGAGATCACGTTGGTACTGTCAAAATAGGGGACCGAATGATTACCAACCTTCGTTTTGCAGATGGCATAGACTGGTTGACGGGCACAAAAGCGAAACTCTGGGAATAGGTCAGAAGGCTCGATGAAACATCTCTTGATTATAGTATGGAGATTAACGATGGAAAGCCAAAATTAATGAACAACAACACCGAGGGCTTCAACAGTCGACTAAAAATAATGGCCAGGAACTCGAAGTTGTCGACCGTTTTAAATATCTGGATTTGATTGTCAGTGATGTGTGGTGTTGACTAGAATAGCACAGACAATAACGACGCTTGAACGACTTAACAAAAATCTGGCAAGATAAACGGTAACCAATATGCACGAAAATAAGATTAATGCGTGCATTGGTCCTGTCAATATTCCTCTGTGCTTATGAGACATGGACAATTACAGCTAAACTGCAGCGGAGGATACAGGCCTCGGAGATGAGATGTTTCCGAAGACTTCTAAACGTCACGTACAAAGGCCAAGTTATAATTAAGAAAATTCCAGAGAGAATTACAACAGCGTTAGGGCATTTTGAATACCTCTTGGCAACTGTCAAAAGAAGGAAACTCGCTTGGTACGAGCACATATCGAGATCAAACCGTCTTGTAAACATGATCATGCACGGACACGTGCAAGACATACGACACAGAGGTTGTCACAAAAATAGGTGGAGGACAACATAAAAGAATGGACAAATCTTCAGCCAGAGGAGGCACAGGCAGCAGCCGCTGACAGAGAAGGATGGAATGGGATGGCGGGGATGTCATCATTTGTACCCCAACAACTTCATCGATTATGGGATGACCTGGCCTGACCTAATACGAGCGAACGAACGAACGAGCGTACGCACGCACGCACGCATGCACGAACACACACACACACATATGTATATACATATATATATATATATATATATATATATATATATATATATATATATATATACTCTCCACATATTTTTACTCAACTATCCACTCCAACATTAGCATTTTCGTATATACGTGTGATATAGTTTACATCGTTAATGGAAAGAAGGAGGTGTAACGAAGCGATGGACACATAATCCACAAACCAAACGTGTCGATTGTGTATTCTCGAAACAGCAAGGTCCTCTATGGGAAGTAAACTCATTTTAATTGGACCATTTTGTTCAAAACACAATACAACGCTCTCAGTCTTACGAAAAAAGGTAAAAAGTCCGGCCTTGTATGTATGGTATCCCTTTCAGTTATGTGCGAGTTGAGCAATAGAATCAGTAGTCAATCATCTCACAAGTAGGAGCACTTGTGATCTACAAATTGGTTCAATCTCTATGAAGCTGTACCTTCTAGGATTATACTTTACGCCACGGTTTCATTACCAGCTTTTCTTACATAGCAAAGAACAATAACCTAAAGTCGTCTATGGATTATATAGGGTTGCATAATCCTTAATACTCATTTAAAGACGGTTTGTGATATTTAGCTCTAATAGTAAAACAGAGCAGTACTAAAGGCGTGATAGATTATACAACCGAAAGACAATTAACTGGAGTAATATGTGTAAAATACGCCCACAAAATTAGATTTCTAAAAGTTGGGTTATGTTATTATTTTGAAATTTGGAAAACCATCTGAGCCGAGACATTTTATTCGTGAATTATACACGTATAGTAGACATAGAAGCTAGACTTAAATGCATGACATAATATATTGCGGAGTGAATCGAGCCGATAAGGAATCAATTTAAGTTGACAAATATATGTTATTTGTATCGCAATATGTGCCCTGCATTGTGTCATATAATCATGTATTGCTTATTCTACGACAATACACTGTTAAATTATAGTTGGTCTTTTAATCGACACATTCTAAATAAAGAATGCAATAAATCAATCACAAACATTTATTTTTACAATTTATTTCTGATACAATATACGAGTATTGTGTTTAAATTATTTAATGTAAAAACAAATTTTCTCCTTTGCAAGTTTTCTTTAGTTGTTAAAATATTATTATATCCACAATTCTTCAGTCCACTTGTGTCGCTAGTCGACGTGGGGAGATTTGACCTCCTGTTTCAAACTTTTTGTGGGAGGCAAAACTTCGCTGGCGACTTGCCAGATCAATTCCAGTATCTGTTGCCAACCGTTAGGATGGTATCTCCTGGAATATACGATCGCCTATTTTTGAGACTGCTGGTAGTGTAAATCAGAACAAGGTAGAACCACAGCCTGTCAGGCGCATCTATGCCGCTCCGCTCACCACATAGCCAAGACCTGATGCTTTAGTCACACAATCCTCTTTTTGCAACATATATTTTCTGTGGGGCGAGAATCTCTAGAATAATTTGAGCAGATTTTTAACTTGAATTTTACCCGAGCAGTTGCAGTTAAGAATACTCTTTTCGATTTCTAACTGCCTGAGGTTTTTTAAGCTCGCCACTGCACACGGATGTCTGGTCTCACTACTCAAAAATCAGGGGAAATGTGTACTGGATGATCCTTGTGATAAAATCCTGGTCTCCACCGTAATTTGAACCCGCGACCTCCAGTACCTGAGGCGAACACCTTCCATGGAGACTACTGGGTCTCCTAAAATAAGATTTATTTCACACATGAAATAAACATTATATACTGTATACGGCCTTCGACGCCGCCCTGGAAACAGAACTCAGTCTGACTAAGAAAATAAAGGATCGCAGTAGGAAGGCAAAACCCTGTGCCCAAAACAAGATAGCTGACAGTGGTTGTGTTGCGCCGAAAGCTTTGCTGTAGATTACGATACAATGCTACCGCTTGCTTTTCAGGACGAACATCGAAGAGGAAGAAGAAGAACAACAACATCAGCAGCAGTAGCAACAGCAACAACAACAACAACAAGAGCAATAATAATTACTGAGAATAGTTTGGACGCCATTATTAAATGTTGATGGTATGTTACCTCTGTTCGTTAAACAATTCACTTATATATTCTGCCCATCTTTTGACGTCTTCTCATCAAAGAAAATGTCCCCACCTTGTTTTTTAAAGTATATCCTCCTTAAGCTAGCCTTGCCATGTGTGTAAGATGCTTTATTTCTGCATGCAGAGACCTCCATTCTGTTATCTTGCATTTTGATTATATCAACTGGTATTTTTTGTATGTGCACAAATAACATTACATTGTACAGTCACCCATATTCTAACGTGATTTTGGATCTTCTTTCATTAACTTTGTTAAAGAAGATGTCTGTCACCCATACTTAATTTTTCTTAAACTCTTTTCTCGGTAGAGTTTTATTTGGTGCGCGTGTGTTTGATTTTCTAACATTTCCACTTAATACTTAATTTTGGTCTGGGTTTTCGTGTTTGTATTGCCTCAAGCTTTCTGAATTTTTACATTCATTGTTGACACTCACAAGCTATTTCTCTTTAATGTCTGACTACTTTAATACGTTTATATATATATATAAGCACACACATATACTATCATTTGTATTAATTCTTTCTATGTGTTTTAGTCAGATCGATGGTCCAGTTACTACAGATTGAAATCTTAATTCATATCCTTCCACAGAAATTGCTTTTGCCACTGTGACATCATCATCATGAAGCATATGCTTTGCAGAACGCCGATCTCATGACTGCCGAAATGTAAGACACTCGATCTCTGGGCAGCTCTCCCGCCTTTGCTACTGACAACTCGAGTATCTGTAATTCTCCGTGTCCATCTTTTTCTCTGTCTGCTTCTGCCTCTTTTCCCGGTACCAAATCCTCCAGAACCGTTCTTTCTATGCCATTGTAACTTTTGAAGTGCCAGAAGCGTGTTCATTTTTTGTTGATTACTAGCCAGTTTTGTTCTATATCCAGCTGCTGTGGCATTTCTTGATTTTTCATTTCCGGTATCCATTGTAATTTAAACACCTTCCTGTAGCATTTCAACTGGATTGATTCAATCTTCTTCCGTAGGGAATGTGTGGTTGACGAAGTCTCGCCCACGTACGTTTTTTGTGGTTGACGAAGTCTCGCCTACGTACGTTTTTTGAGGTTGACGAAGTCTCGCCTACGTACGTTGCCACCCGGAAGATGCAAGTCTTCTGGATCCTTATTTTTGCCATTTTGTTAGTGTTCTAAAATACGTTTTAAATTTTAGTTAAATTATGTATTGCCATGGCCATTTTTCTTTCTTTATTTCTGTTTGCCAATCTCCGTTGCTGCTTATAGTCGAGCCGAGATATTCACAACTCGCTACGTTCTGAACTGTTTGCTTCTCTATAATAACAGGTCTGATTTTCGCTTTGTCAGTGCTTATTTTCTAAGTCTTGCCAGTGTTTATGAATAGATTTTGTTCCTCGGTGTGTTTTCTAACAGACAGGATCATCTGTTCCAGCCCCACAGCGCTCTTCGAGAGGACAACTGTATCGTCTGCATAACTTAGTTCTAGTATTTCCTTCCCGCCGACTAACACAATTTTAAATGTTTTTATCGTAGCAGAGTATCAAGGAGATATCTTACTATATCTCCAGTGCTTTTCGGCGTGTATATTCTTGAAGATTGTGGTGAAAATGTGCAACACATAAGCTAATCTGTTTTCTTAACTAAAGCAAATCAGCCTATCTCCTCTGTCGTTTGTTCCTCACCCCCAACTCCACACTCCCATCCCCCAGTTGAAATTATTTTCTTTTCCCTGTTTTGGGGTGGATATCTCCAATTACTATGAAATTAGTAAATGTTATTGGTTGAGGATAAGTTATACATTATAATATTCTTGTATTTCTTCATCATTGTATGCTTGCGTTGGTGCGAATGTTTGTGAAACGGTAATATTACATGATTTAGCACTCAACTTTATCAGCATCATTCGATCAGTGTATGTCCAATAGCCACACACATGTTTTCCGAGCTATTTTAAAATATTTCTACTTTTCATTCATAATTTACTCGTCGTCAATGTATAAATATATACTACGTTTTCTCACATATCCTGAATCTGTCATTCTAGCCTTTATCGCACTCAACATTTCAAGGTTCACGTCAAATAGTTAAACCTTCCTAATCTATTCAAATGTCCTGTTTTATCTTCGTTTTTCCAGTTTGTATGTGGTCTTTCTTCTAAATATTCTTTTCCACTCAATATGGAAAGCATTATTTACCTATTTATTCACTAGATGAGTTGCCTTTTACCTGTTAAAATAAATATATCTTTAGATTCTTACTCAGTGACTGGCAAAACGGTCATTAACCATCGTGTTTGATGACCTCTTTAAGGGCAGCAACAAACTCCTTTAACTTCACACGGTCTGAAGCCATCCTACGCATTGTGCTCCAGTTCTGATTAACTAAATGACCTTTTGTTTGTCTTTCCGCTCTACTCCACATTGTGACGGTCCTGGTGATGGTGTCATAATACATAAACACTTTGAACTACCTTGAGAAGGATCTGGTGAGCTGGAGCTTCCTGATCCAGCGGGACAACATGTCTAAAACGGGAAAGGCGACGACGGTCCAAGACTTCCAATACAGTTGGAAGGTTAGTCATAGTAGAGACCTCGACATTTCGTACGAGATCGTACCAATGAATTCCAAGAATACGCCGCTGTTTGCGAATATGAAAGAACTCGAGTCTTAAGATGTCCTTTTTCAGCAGAGTCCAGGTTTCGGCTCCCATACATTAGCACTAAAATCACACACGACTGGTAAATACGCAGCTTCGAACTCGTGGATAATCTACTATTGTGGATAATCTACTACTCGGCGGAGGCCGTTCAACCCAGAAGCAGCGAAGCCAATCCATCTGGACATATCTGGCCTACTGCGTCTGTCAGATGACATTGTGCTTCCGCGATAAGTTCATCTACACTCGCCCATGTGGGACTGCAAACTGCTATGTTCTGGAATATTGTATCAGAGCCAAGATACTGAAGTTTGGTCTTCGCCCATAGGATTGATAGTCCTATATTTTGAGCTGTGCTATCCAGTCACTCAAGAGACTGTTGCGGCGCTATGCTATCCGGGATTAGCAGGACTGTGTCACCCGCGTAGACGAGGTCAGTGGTGCACGTTTGGTCAATATTGACTAAATGGTTCTGAGAGCTGAGGAGGTCCAGGAGCCAGTCGACAGTACAGCAGAAGAGATCGGGAGCAAGGACGCAGCCCTATCTGACCCCCGTAGATGTTGAGAATCTTTCAGAGAGAGTGCCCAGAGACGGATTCTGGCACCCGTATTCGTATGCAACGCTTTAATCAAGTCAAGAAACGGAGCAGGAGTCCCAATGCCTTACATGGCTTTCCACAGCGCCGACCTATCCACCGAGTCGAATGCCGCCTTTAAGTCCACGTACGCAGCGCAAAAGGGGCGAGAAGATGTGAGGTGTAACTCTGCCCGGAGACGGAGCGCGAGGTTGGCATCCACTGTTGATCGATTTGGCGTGAAACCCGACTGATGTGGCCACGTTTTGAGACCAGCAGCAGTTTCAGTCGGGCCAGCAGCACGTGAGCGAATACTTTGCCTGGAACTGAAAGCAGCTTCATTGGGCTATAATTGTTGTAGTCCTTGCGGCTACCCTTTCCTTTGTAAAGGGCGACAACTATCCCATCACGCCAATCGGATGGAACACTTCCCGCCCTCCAGACCTGAAGGAAGCGGTGGTGTAGAGCAGAACTGATGAGGTCAAATGCATATTTCAGGAGTTCCGGCGTGATGAGATCGGGGCCCACGGCACGTCCATTTTTAAGCTTCGTATAGCTGCCTGGACTTCTGCCAGAGTTGGAGGATCAGTGCTCGTCTGTGGATCAGGAGGAGTTGCTACAGATTCATCGTCCAGGTCAAGGCTGGCAGTGGCTGGTGGATGGTTCAAGGCAAGAGTGTAGTGCTCACTCTATCTAGACACCACTCCTTCGTGCTTTGTGCGGGGGGAGCCATCTGACTTGTTCACAAACTCGACACTGTCGTGGGTTTTCTTCTAACCTCCAGTGTGGAGAAGCTTTATGGCCTGGTAGGCGGGCCTGAGGTCATTAGATCTGAGACCAACTTTGATCGAATCAGCAATGTCTCTGAAGAAACGTTCCCTGTCGACTCTTGCCCCCGCGCGGAAACGGCTTTGTTGCCGTCGGCGTTCGACAAGGTCAATGCGGAGCCTGGCAGCTTTCTTTTGAAATATTATGTCGTAGGATGTGTTAGAAAGCCACGGTTGACGTTTTGGTTGTTGTGATCTCTTGATAAACTTGGTAACATCGCATATTTGGTCTTTTATGGTATACCATGCTGCCTCTGGATCATCTGGAAGGGGGTCCGCAGCAGCGAGGTGACACCTGACAGCATTGACATATTTTTCGTCACTACTCGGGTCGAGTTTGAGAAGCTGGACATTGATCTTGTGGGGCTGCTCCGGTTTGAAAGAGGCATGGACTGATAGAGAGCAACACTGTCAGCAGGCGGTGATCAGTATTAACTGGGGCCTCCGCGCCTCTAAGGATACGGTAGGAGGGCATCTGGTCAAGACTTCTCACCAAGATACTGTAAATTTCCTTCCTGGTTTTTCGGTCGTTGGAAATCTGTGTGTGTCGGCGGATATTTAAACGACGGTACCACGACCAAGTGATCTTAAGGTTGAAAGTAGCACAGAACGACAGGAACCTTTCTGAGTTGTCATTCCCAAATCCGCTACCAAATGGGCCCAGGACAGACTCGAAACCACCGCGACTGGAATCTTCCAGCAGAATTAGTTCATCGTGATCAGGAACTGTGGCAGTAGAATTAGTTCATCGTGAGCGGTAACTGTGGCAGTAGCATTAGTTCATCGTGAGCAGGAACTGTGGCAGTAGAATTAGTTCATCGTGAGCAGGAACTGTGGCAGTAGGATTAGTTCATCGTGAGCAGGAACTGTGGCAGTAGAATTAGTTCATCGTGAACAGGAACTGTGGCGGTAGGATTAGTTGATCGTGTGCAGGAACTGTGGCAGTAGGATTAGTTGATCGTGTGCAGGAACTGTGGCAGTATCATTAGTCATATATTGATAAAAGTCGTCCTTTACTTGAGGCAAAGCCAGGTCAGTGGTGACATAGGCGACCATTTTCGATAAGTAGCCGTGATTATGTCTTAGACGCGACAGAAGAAGTATATCGGGGATAGCTTGTCAAGATGCCATAACAATCGCAGTGGGGGGTCTTATAAATGAGGCCACGCTGTTTCTGTGCTCTTGGCCACCTGAGTGCAGCAGGCACGTATTCTCGACGTCACATTGACCTTGGCCCTAAGTCTTGCTTCAGTGACGGCGGAATTAACAATCTTGAGTCGGCCTAGGGTTCTGGCCAGGGATGTGGCGTAGCCAGTCCTGTTTAATTGTCAAAACATTCCAAGTAGCTACTCTCATTGTGCCTCTTACGTCAGGGGGCGCCCTTACAAGGCGCGAGCTAAGCGGGTGAGTGCTGCTGGGGAGGAGGAGGGGGGCAGCTGTGGGAAGAAGGACTGATGTCGGGTGAAGGAGTACTGTGGCAAGGTGAGCTGGTGGCGTGTCTCGATATATGTGGACAATCCCCAGTGGTGGAGACAATGGGAGGGCTGCAGCGTCCCGACTGAGCGGTGGGGGTGTCGATCGCGATCCCTGTGGGCTCCTGTGAGGGAGCCGGGTAATCCGCTGCCTTGGTTTGGGGGCCACAAGGAGAAAGTGTTTGAAGAGTTCTGCTTCTCCTAAGTGTCGAACCGGTGTCAGAGGCTGTCGTCTTCCGCTCTTGAGATCCACCTCTGCATCCTCTGAACATTTTCCTCCTGCGAGGCGATATAATTTTATCTTCGCTTAGAATGCGGATAAAGGAGAGGATGCCTAGGGTCTCCGGTGGGGGAGGGGGAAGGGCGAGTGATAATTGAAGAAGAGCCCTTGTATATCGATCAGTGCAAATATTAATCCATTCAGAAACTTGAGAACACCTGAAACAGACACAAACACCGAAGATATTGTAAACGCATCTAATCAAGCGCAGCTAATCAAGCACAGCTAATCAAGCGCAGCTCAAACTTTGATTCATTGATGGTGTCAGATTAACTATTTCATTTTTCCTTTGTTTGGACCTGTAGCTCTGACTTTCGCGTTAATTATTGGCTACTAATAGGTGATGCTCGCTCCCTACATATGGGCCTCTTCTTACTTGCAGATCTTGAATGGAATGTTTCTACGTTATGCTGATCATTAAGCCTTTACACCCTAAGCCTAAAAACAAGAAATACTGCATGTGTTCATCAGAGCAGCAAGATTCCCCTCACTCGTTTACTATTTCTTTAGAAATGAGATTGATTTGTTATTCCAGTCAAATATAAAAGTGAAAGATTACAATAAATAAAATAATAGTTATGTTGGTAAATCTCCCTCGTAGTCTCGTTCTTAACAGACTGTTATTCATTGATTTCCATTCCAGCAATGTTCATTCCATTTTCTTCGCTAGACTAATGGCCATGGCATCACTGAGTTGTTCGTTATCTTTGCCAGAATATATTATTGTTTCTCATATTGCTGTCTTTATACGTCTTGGTGCTGTCCAACTACTCTCACTTATTCCTACAATCTGCAATCAATCTTTATTAGTTTCCGTGTCTCTTTCGTCGTTATAACGTTCCAAAACATCAGTTATTGTATCACGTTTTGCGATCAAAACATCTACTGGCCTTCCTAGTTTCTTTCTTTCGGCTTTCACCATTATAGCATTCATACGAGCTTTGTAATACCTTGGTAAAATATGTTTCTATAACTAAATGATTTTTGTGTCCACAAATTGTGTCGGCCTTGTGCCAAAATCCTTAACTTAGAGGATCGAGATATCATTGTTAGTCTGTCCCCTCACTATTGATTAGTCCGGCTTGGATGACCCTGCCAGGAATATTAGTTTCTGTATGTATAGCTCAGTGCATCACTGAAATACGCAACAATGCGATGCCATCATGTGGAGGTGGAGAGTGAAAAAGGATGGAGTAGTGTTAATATGTACAGTAAATTTGTCCTCATCGGACCAGGGAGTATGTTAAAATGCATTTATAAGTGTGATTTTCCATTGAATATGGCAGGTCGGTGAAAACATCGGTGAAAACTCCCACTCGCTTACACAGTGGTCAGTTGTTCCACTCGCTTACTTAACTTAACGTCTTTATACTGGTTTAGAAGACCCTGCAGAGTCTGTATACAACCAGTTACATTTACATCACCTTGCTCTATAAGCTATGCGCATCCAGTTTATTCTTAAATGCATTTACTGTCCCTGCCTCCACTACCTCCCCTGGCAATGCATTCCAAGCATTCACCACTCTCCGACTAAAAATATATTTCCTAATATCTAATCAGGACCTCTCTTTGGTCAACTTGTAGCTATGCTCTCTTATTATTGTGGGTGGCTGTATTTTTTTTTTTAACTTGTAATAGTCTAATTTATCAATTCCTCTGATCATCTTATACACTTGTATTAAGTCACCACGAATTCTTCTCTCTTCGAGACACTGTAGGCCGGTTTTTTCTGAGTCGTTCCTCATAACTGTAATTCTGGAATCCCACTATCATCTTTGTCGCTATTTTTTGTATTCTTTCTAGCATGGCTATATCCCCTCTATGATAAGGACTCCACACCTGTACACAGTACTCCAATCTAGGTCTAACTAAAGCTTTATACAGTTTGACGATCACTTCCTTCCTCCTGTTTAGTATTTCTTTTTATCATACCTAACATTGTATTTGCCTTTTTCACTGCTACCTTAACTTGCTCACTCACTTTACCTGTATGATCTATTTTAACCCTTAGGTCCCCTTCCTTCTCTATCTTTCTAATATTGTTCTCTCCCATTCTATAATTATGTTCCATATTGGATTTAACCAATGTGGATGACTGTATATTTATCTACATTAAACTCCATTTGCCAGTTTACAGACAATTCTTGAATTTTATCTAAATCTGACCTCAATATATCCACTTCTGCTTTAAATGAGACACTACTGCATAATTTTGTGTCATCAGCATTTAAATATATCAAGAACAAAATTGGTCCCAAAACCGAGCCCTGTGGCCCTCCACTTTTCACTTCACACTACTCAGAGTACTCCTTATTTATGCCCACCCTCTGCCTTCTTCCGGTTAACCTTCTTCTTATGCTTCTTCTTCTTACGCTGTCAGACGTCGACCTTTATTTTTTCGAAAAAAGCAGAGGTCATCCTGAGGCTGTCGACACTGCCATAGAGCTTGTCTAGTGTTGCCACTGGTGATGGCCACATCTGCTCTCTCTGATCCTCGTATGTCGGGCAGTTTTGCAGCAACTGTTCAGCGGTCATTTTCCGGTACCACACGTACATTCGTCAGTGCCACCTATCTTCAATTTATTGAATAGGTGGTACCTCAGTCTATTGTGGCCAGTGCGAAGTCTGAAGACCACGACTTGCTCTCTTCTGTTCAACTGGTAATAGGCATCGTTTTTTATGTAGCCAGTATGTTCTGTTTCCCATTTGGTCATGTATCTAGCTCTAATAAGCCGTTTTGACTCTTCGTATGTCACACTAGTATCTGGTTGTGGTAGTCTTGCACCTTCTTTTGCCAGTCTGTCTGCCTCCTCGTTGTCTTGGATGTTGCAGTGGGATGGAACCCACTGTACCACTACTCTTTTTGGTGCGGACTGCTGGCATAGTTGACAGAGTACTGCTCTTAAATCATTAAGTTCAGTATTTTTCTGGCGTTTTAGTGCTGTGACTACGGCCAGGGCATCTGTAAGCAGGACTATATGGCTTTCATTCCTTTTACCTGTCACCATTTCTTCTACTGCAGCCCTCAGTGCCTCTGCCTCCGCTCTGAAATTTGCTTGTGTATATTCCAGTTGCCAATGACAGTGTTTATTTTTCTGCCATTTTGTAGGTTCAGGAATGCCCCTGCCCCTCCGTTCTGTGTTGTATTTGTTACAGAACCGTCGGTGTATGCATGGGTCCAGTCCATGCTTGGGTAGTTTTTCGTTATGTACCTCAGGGTTGTATCTTTTCTTTATTCTTCAGTCTGGCTGTTCCTGTTTCCAATACCTGGTATATTTTCTACCACCTCTGGAAATATATGCTGCCTCCAGGTAGGTTTTCGTACAGTAGGAATGGGCTTTGGTGTTGTTAGTGCGTTCATAGGGTCTTCGCTCATCTTTGCTTTAGCTATTTCTGCAAAGTTTTTCCGCTTTAGTTTCCCATTTCCGAAATTGTTTAGTCTCTGAGTTTCTCTGCTTGCTGCTGGGATCTGCAATCTCTTCTGTCGGTCATGGATTGCTGTTTTGTAATCTTTTCGAGTTCTACAATTGGCGTTGACTTCATGCCTCCTGTTATAACTCTCATGGCTTGGTTTTGGAGTTTGCTAACTTTATCGAAGTTCGCCTTTGCTGCAGTTGTCCATGCCGCAATGCCATACTAGAGGACTGGTCTCCCTCTTCCAGTGTACAGTTTATTTAGTATACTTTCGTCTGCTCTCCAGCTTGTGTCAGCAAGTTTCTTCATGATTGTCATTCTTTCTCTGGCTCTCATTCGGTTTCTCTCGATCTGACTTTTCCATGTCATGCGTCGATCAAATGTGACTCCCAGCTAGTTTGGGTTGTCGTTTGGCTGCAGGTATTTGCCGTTAAGACTTATTTTGGTGTTTTAAGGTTTGTTTGAAAGCGAGAATATCGTACATGTTGTTTTTTGCTCGTTTATTTTGACCAGCCAAGAGTTCGCCCACTCTTTCAGCGATGTTAGGGCCTGCTGCATCCGATTACTTGCTATGGTGAAATTCTTTTCAGAGGTCCACATAGCCAGATCGTCTGCAAACAGTGAGCTATAGACTCTTATTGGTATATTCTGTGACGTTATTTATATATACCAGGAAGAGTGTGGGTGACAGTACTCCCCCTTGGGGTACTCCCTGCTCAAGTGTCACCTTTTTGCTCATCTGCCCTTCTACTTGAACTCTGGCTGTTCTGTTTTTGAGGTAGTGGCTGATCCACTTGTACATTTTCCCACAAACTTCGCTTCTTCGTAGCTTGACTTTAAGTCCCTCTTTCCAGACTTTGTCAAATGCTATTTCTAGGTCCACCCAAACCGCTACTGTGTGTTTTTGCTTCTGGTAGGCATTTTCTATTTCCTTGGCTATAAGGGTGACCTGATCCTCAGTGGATCTGTGCTGTCTAAAGCCTGCTTGCTGTGGAATTAGTATGTGTTATTCTTCCAGATGCCACATCAGTCTGGCGTTTATCATACGTTCCATCAGTTTGCCTACACAGCTCAGTAGGCTGATAGGCCTGTATCCATTTTGATCTGTTTTATCTTTTCCTTTCTTTGGTATTGGTACAAGTACTGCGTCTTTCCATGCCTGGGGTACAATACCCCTTTTCCAGCTTTGGTTCAAGACTGATAGTAACTTCCTCTTTGCTGTTTGGCCCAGCCCCATCAGCATTTCGTTTGTTATCCCATCTTTTCCGGGAGATTTCCTTTTCTTTGGC